>OX596277.1:42488548-43088548 GCA_951394225.1 Harpalus rufipes | reverse complement strand
CTCTTCACGATACTGTGATTTTTTTTAGAAATACTATCCTAATTGACGGGCGCCTGTTATAAACATTCACGGCCGGCGGCCGTTATAGTAACCGACACCGGCCATTATAGACACCTTTTCACTTTTGTTTTTGGCCGGCGTCCGTTATAAATTCCTTTTCACTTTCGTGTTTAGTTCTGTTAAACCATAATAACGGTGTGGTACTACGAAAAGTGGTTTAACGAATGATAAACGTAATGAAAACTACTCTTAAATAATTGATTAGAAGAACAAAAGCGTCGCGAATTGATTACGAAAATCAAAATATTGATTAGAACAATGAATTGATACACTGTTTTGCGTAGGTAGGTAGGTACATAGTTTAACCCTAAAAAATATTACTTCTTAATAATTGCTCAAAAAATATTTGAACATAATGTAACCTATCGCACAGAACTCAATTTCACGAAATTTGGGTGGTTGCATGTATTTATGAGAAATGTGACTATGTCGCTTGCAAATTTTCAAAAATACTTTGATGTAACAAAGCAGACTGTTACACTCAGCAATATTTTATTTATGTAACGGTAACCTAAAGCACAGAACTCAATTTGACGAAACACGGATGGTTACATTCATTTTATAGGATATACATCATCTAATCATACTTTTCTTGCAGAAAAAATACCAAAATCACTAAAAATATTAATTTTATTACTGAACATTTGATTTAAATACGGAACATATATTAATTTACTGAACACACAATATTTATAATCAAGAAATATTATTTACTTGAACATTTATTTTTATACCGACCAAGTATTATTTTACTGAACTTTTATTATTAATACTGGATATTTAATTGAAATACTGAACATTATATTAATTTACTTAACTTTAAATATTTATAGTGATCAATTATTATGTATCTGAACATTTAATATTAATACTGTTCATATACATAAAATACAAAACAAATCAATTATTTCCAATAATAACAAAAATTGTAAAACAAAATCATTTTTGTTTTAACTATATCGTATTAGAAAATATTGAATTGGGCGACGAAAAATGTGGAGGAGACTGCTAAAACTATAAAGTTATCTGACAAAATATATATTTATGTATAGTTTTTTTTTTAAATACTCCTTAAAACAAAATATGAGATAATACCATTATTCCTAGCAGTAATAAAGATGATTAACCTTTCATTAAACTGATTGATAATGGGTGGTATTTACTATTTTAGATTAATTAAAGTTACAACTTTCAGTTGTTTATTTAATCATCCTTGGTTAAGGTTATTTTGGTTGACTATAATTTCGAGTGTAGAGTATCAGTATTTCTTTTTTTTAAATTTTCTTATTTTACTTCTATAGATATGTTTGCAAGTTTTAAAATACAAATTATAAATATACAACAAGGACAACATTGATAAATATTGCACATAAATTATCAATTCACAAATAAAAATGTAAATAAATTACTATTTAAATATAAATATATACTGAATAGTAAAATGTATTCGTATGCTAATTATGCCATTAAAACTAACGGATATTACAGAACGGTATCATTTTTCTTTTTTAAAATCATTTATTTTCCAACATGTTCGTGTCTAGCCAGAAGTCTAATCCAATTAGACCTTTACATATTATCATAATATACCTAAATAGAAAATTAGTACCCTCAAACAATATCAGTAAACACCAAGAAAAAATATCTTAGACTGGTGTGTATAATAATAAATAAACATAATAATCAATTACATAAAGTGTTAGACCGAGAGTGCAAATTACTAGCTTATTCGTCTGCCTGGGGTAAACACAACAGTCAGTAACTGTTCGCCAAGGATACGCGAGTTTTGCTAAATATTATGTTTAAACTTTATAAGAATGTAATTCAGTTTATAAAAAGGAAAACAGAACAGTAATTTTACGTGGAAAAATTGATTTTACACAGGAATGCATTCGGGCCGGAGTGGACCGGGCTTTGGTTCGAAAAATGCGACCTGCTCAAGAAGTAACAGAACTTTTTTAAATACGCGCCAGCGCAATGTTTTCGAAACGTGTGGTTGGCAGCACTGGATTCAGTATAATATAAAAAATCTGATGTGGCCAGCACAATACCTTCCGTCAATCCTGTGTATTATGTATAAATTTTCTTGCAAAAGATTCTAAATTTCCAGTAAAATTATTTCATAAACAAACTATGCAAATTACACTTGACACTGACATCTTCTTTTTCTTTTTTAGTTTTTCCCATTCGTTAGGGGTCGCTATTATTTATTTTAAGCTATTCTTTCTTCTTCCAATATATTTTTTACCTCTCCTCATGATATGTTCAAACCAATGTAATCGTCTCTCTTGTATCTTTCTAAAAATTTCTAACACTAGAGTTATTTCCGTATTCTTTCATTCCTAACCGTGTTTTCCCTAACATCTATCTCAACATCCTCATCTCTGCCACATTCATTTACTTTTCATTGATACTGACATCTGGCAATTTGAATTATCTGAATATATTAGCAGTTTCCATGGTTAGCAAAGCTGGCTGATTTATTAAATTTAATATCTTTATAATTCTTTAACTTTATACCTAGTGAATGTGAAATATAAAATGCAAACATATATAGGTATATAGAATAATATATTCTTTAAGTTATAATAATGTTAAACTTTAATAAATAATATTTATCTGTTAAAATCTTCAAATGAGGGTAGTTCCTGTTGACCAATTATAACAAAAATCTAACCACCTGTTCTTTTGGATGTAAACTTGAAGAAAACAAAAAAAAAATTTTTTTGGAATAGTGGTATTGAAGTTATGCGATCCGAAACTTCCGTCACACACACACGGACACACACACACACACAAACACACAGACAGACACACATACATACATACAGACATCATCGTAAAAATTGTAAAATCATATTATATGGTCCCTAAAACGTGCTTATTTACTAAAAACTTATCATTGAATTTTTTGACCAAAGACAATACCTTCCTTACGGAAGATAAAAATAACCGCCTTTTTCACTTTTGTTGATTAATTGCTTAGTTCTTGTATTAACATTTTTGTTTACCGACTTCGTAATGATTTACGAGAACATTGTAAAATTTTGCATAAAGCTTGGAAAAACGGTCTTGGAAACTTGCCAAATGATGAAACAAGCTTACGATGATCAGTCAGTCTTTAAGTTTAATGACTGGTTTACCCGGTTTCAAATTGGTCGCGAGTCGATTAATTATGATCTTCGCTCCGGAAGGCCATCAACGTCAATTGGTGCATTCAAATCGACGGCTAACAGTACGGGAAGTAGCAAAAGAATGTAGTATTTGTTAATTCGGGAATTTTATGCGAATAATCAAATGACTGTTGTTCCTCAGCCTCCTTATGTCCCTGCCCTTGTACCAGCTAACTATTTCATATTCCCAAATAAAAATCATTGTTGAAACGGAGACGTTTTGACACAATTTAGATTTTTAATTTTTCGCTGGCCACAAAGTAAACGTTCGTGGGTCTCAAATGGCCCGCGGGTCACACTTGTGAACGCCTTTCTTAAGGGGTGTGCCAATCAGCTGCAAGGAAAGTGTGTCTAATGATGCTCAATTTGAATTATATATTTGTTACTGGAAAACACTTAACATAACTTGACATTTATTCCCATTTGTAAGATAATAGGTGCTATGAATAATTTCTCATAATAAATATATGCAAACTTTATTACTACTTTGACAGTTTGTTATTAGTTATAAGGAAGGAGAGGCAGTTTGGAACTATGTAGAATGTAGATGTTGTTAAGCAGTATAGTATTTATAAAACAAAAAGTATTGGAATGGTCACCTTCAACGAAAAAGTTTCTGAGCACTAACACTTTCAATTTCCATTAATCCTTATTTTTAAAAATATAAGAACTTTTATTCAAAATATTTGAAAAATGAGGTCCGAAACGGCATTTTGGCATTCACAAAAGGTTACAGAACGGCATTCATAAACCGGGAAGTTGCCCCGTCATATTTTAAAGTGAAATTAAATGTAAGCAATTTCGATTGGGCTGAGAATCATGAAAATGGTTGACGATTTCATTTTAATAGAAGGAAGGATAAAAGTTTTAGTGATTGCAAATGAATTTAAAATGTCAGCAATTAAATAAAATATTACTTTACATTTTACAATTATATGCACAATAATTTTATGTTTATTCTTTCGTTATAGATATAAATAAATTATAATTAATTAAAAATAATTAGAATTAGAATGATAGAATCGCAACTAGCCATTTAGTCACCTCGACTATGCAATACATAATTATAACATTTATAGTTCACAAAATAGAATACGGAAGAGATTTTGTTTAGTAATTAATTTAGGATTTACAAATTAAATATTAAGTCAACAAACTGGATATGTAAATTAGGATTCGGTTTTTGATCAGCAACCTGAACATAGTGTTGATACATAACATGATGACCAAAATACGTGAGCTGTTTATATACCGGTTTATCTCTATCTCACCATCAAATGTGGTATTATTATGCATGTTGAATTCATTTCATTTTTAGGTTATGCTGTTTAAAATTAATAACCTATCACGCCCAATATGTCTAAAGTAATATTTTATATATATATTATACTTATTTATAGGAATATGTTAATTCTATATGTTTACAAATTTGTATATTGTCAAAAATTGGTTATAATTTAATATTATATATGTTTGAATATTACGAAAATCTAATATGAAGGTTGATAAATTAGACGGCATTTCTAACATAATGTACCAAATGTATTTCCTGTTATTTTTTTGAATTACATTGAGTTAAAACTAAATAACAACCATAAATCATTTCTAATCTGAATTGTTTAATGGTAAAAAATCATTTACCATTCTTTTTGAAATTATAATGTTGCGCCTACCTATTAATTTGAAAATTGGTAATTACCAGTATACACAATTGCGTACAGGAAATATGCTTACGGCTATTTGTTTCAATATAAAGAAATCGATATAGAAAACCAGTAATTTAAATTTTGATTGTACTCAAAGTCATTACCAATAATTACTATTCATTATACTTTAGTGTATAAACTATGGTTATCGGTGGGTAGAAGCTATAATTTCGGTACAGTTGATTCATATTTCACAGATTGTTCCTATATTGTCCTGTGGTGTGCTGTTCCTGCACTTTATACCCGGTGGCTATTAAAAAACGAAACCTATTTGAATCTCTATAACTCCGAAGTATTTTGAGATATTGATTTACAATTTATATCTCTTGCAAACGAAAGTTTGAAAAGTATTCCTAGCAAATTTTTGAACATTATATAGAAAAACAAGTGAATAGCGATTTTTTAAGTTTGCCATTCAAATCTACTATACATTGATAATTTTATAATCAGCTTAAAACGAAATATATGTGCTATTATTGAAACAAATTGAATGTCACTGACGTTTCGAGTTAGTTGTAACATTATTATGAATGTGCTCTAAGTTTGTCCATTTATCTCGAGATTTCTTTTAATAATGGCACCTCACTTGTTATCAAGAAAAAAATTAGTATGGCAAAAAAATTGCGGAAGAATTTCCATTGAGCTATATCGGCCACTTTCTAACATACTTGTGCTATTAGGCGACTGATAGAAACTAGATCAGTTTTCAGAAAATCTGGGACAGTTCATGTATCAATTCTGAAATTTTCTCATAATACTGAATTTTTTGGACAAAACTAGAGCAAATTTATGCCAATGTTACAAGTTACAACTAATTCGAAATATCACTGACAATGACATTTGTTTCAAAGGTTATTTCATTTTAAGTTGATAAAAAAAAATTATCAACGTGTAAAGGCAAGTTTAGAAAATCGCTATTCACTTGTTTTTCTATATAAATGTTTGAAATTTTGCTAGTAATACTTTTCAAATCTGCAAGATCCGGAGATATGGAGTTTCAAACAGGATTCTTTTTTAATAACCCCCTCCCCTCTCCGGTATTTACATTTATACCATTGTGATATCAAATATCTGGTAACTGTTCACAAAATTGAAATAATAGAAAATAATATCGCATCGCCGCAGTAAAAATAAGATAACTCAAAATCACTACTTTTTAGAAAACAAGTTTTATAATGTTATAGAGAAAATAAACTGCTGCCTTAGAACTGAAATAAATATACCATCTTCAAATTTAGCATACAATATGGGTAACTCTTATACTAACTAACAATTATATTCACTATTTCAAGCAAATGTGTCACTATGACTGAATAAGCAAGCAGGAACAGCACTTCTAGTTTACCCTAACCCTGGCGTAGTTATTTAGAAAGTTTGAGCTGATGCATTTTTACCTCTCGCTAAGAGAGGTATTGGATTCATGCTAAAAATCGCATATCCAGATTTTATTGAATAAGCACGTTTTAAGGTCCCTACAATCCGATTTTAACATTTTTACGATGATGTCTGTGTGTGTGTGTGTGTGTGTGTGTGTGTGTGGATGTGTGTGTGTGGGATGTTGGAAGGACGGTTACTCAAAAACTATAAGACTTAAAATTTGTTTAACAACGTATTTCCCAATCGGACATTCATGGGAAGATCTGAAAAGGTTTTGGTAACAATTGGACAACCGGAAGTAGAAGATTCTTGAAAAAAAATCTTCTAAATATTATTTTTTGAAAATTTTTCTTGATAATATTAAAGAAAATTAAATTCTCTATCTGATACATTTAAATATTTTATTATATATTCCATAGATTTAGAGATAAAAGAAGTATAATATATAAAATAATCTGTTGTAATAAATTTGACAGCCGAAAGAATGCCATGAAAAATAGTTGATAATTTAAATTATTTGTAACTGACAGATAAATGTCAGTGTCAGAAATAATGAGTAATGAAAGAAAAATGTACTTGGAGAATCCCTTAGTTCTTGATCTGTGACTATTATGGAGATGACAAGTCTAGGTTGAAGGACTTAAATTTGTTTCAAACATTATGGGACAATGTACACCAGTACTATAGACTAGAGTAACTTTGAATTGCGAAAAAGCTATCAAATTCTTCTCAAGTAAGTTGTAAATATTGACAAAATTACACATCGATATAAGAATAATCGGAGTGCAATCTATCCGTCACTTTATTAAAGGGAATTAGTGTTATTTAGATATAACATGTATGAAAAAATAAAATGTAAAAGAAGATATATAAGAATAGATGCACAATCCAGATATATACATTTTAGACCGCCCAAAATTAATGTTTTTACTAGAAGAATATGAAGAGAAAGTAAACAAAGTTGTTCGAATTGAAAATTGCTGTTACCAGCCTAATATTTATATATGGTAAACTCTACTTTGTAATTTATTGTAACATAATTTATGGTAAAATATCTTCATGTTGAGACATGCTATTATTGAATAATAAAGAAGTTTATACGTCATAGATTTATATGAATATATTATTTGTATTTATAAAAATATTCTTTGCTTTATGCATACAGCCAGGTAAAATATACGGCGAGAGGTTATGTGCTGGCCACATCAGATTTTTGTGAATGAAAATGTATATTATAGTCATTATCTTCACATATAAAACTAAAAATGCGATATAATTATAATTAATTATGAGACAAGTGGGATAAGACATACTTTGTCAACAAACGGAAACTTTAACACATGGTATGTTAGCAGTTAGTCAAATATCCTAATTTCCGCGAAAAAGTTTTAATCTCGAGTAGCATACAATATTTTTTTAATATCCAGCTTTTTTACCTCCCGCTACACTTGGTAAGGGAGGTATAGGGATCATGCTAAAAAACGCATATGGAGATTTCGATAAATGATCACGGTTTAAGGTCCCTAGAATCTAATTTTAACATTTTCACGATGAGGTCTATGTGTATGTGTGTGTGTATGTACGTGTGTATGGTTGGATTCTCTTTACGCTCTAACTTAAATACTTTCGCTCAGAAAATTTTGTAACCTTGTATTTCTACCTTATTCTTATGGAAAAAAATCATTCGATTTTGGTGTAAATAAGATAACCGGAAATGGCACTTTATTTAAAACTCAAAATAGTTTTTCTTCGAAAAATACCTTTAAATGTTATTTTTTCGAGATTTATTTTATTATAAAAATTAAAGATTATTAAATTTTCTATAGGTTTATATTAGTACTTTTTCTATATATTTTATGGATAAATTTATAAAATTATCTACAATTTAAATCCCGGAATCTACGCTTTAAACATAACTCAATGGTTATACAGTGCAGATCTCAAATATATGTAACTGACAAACTGACAGATAAATATCTATTAAAAAAATAATCATTTCAAATTAATAATAGTAACGTTTTAAAAAGAAAATAGTAAATAGAGCAATAGTTATATGGAAAGGAACTTAATACATTTTCCAGAATTAGTAGATATGTATTTAAATTAATATAAATTAAATGGCGGGAAGTTTTGTGCTGGCCACATCAGATTTTGTATGACATTTGACATTTATGCATGTATAATGCTACCAATGCATTTCCGCTCAAAGTTTATTGGCTTTTGCTGTTATTGATACGTGTTTACTTTTAAATCACTTTTAAAAATGCAGTTCACAGTTTATTCACTATTAACAAAATTTGAAGAGACAAAATTAAAAATTACGTCTATCGTTAAAATTAAATAAAAGTGAAAACTAAATTCATATTTGGAGAACAATGTTTTCATCTTCAGTATAAAATTCGATCATCAAAATGACGGTTTTCAGTATGTTTGTAAAGTCTCATATGACACAGTGAAGCAAAAAAAATGTTATTCATAATTAGAGTTTCAATTCAAAAAATCTGATGTGACCAACACAGTACCTCCCGCCATTTACCTATGTATATAATTTTTATATTACTTTATAAATTTATCCATACAATATATAGAAAAAGTATTAAAGCAAACTTGTAGAAAATGGAATAATCTTTAATTTTTATAATAACAAATTGAGCAAAAATTACATTTAAAGGTATTTTTTAAGAAAAACTATCTTAAGCTTCAAGTAAACTGCAATTTCCGGTTATCCGATTGCCACCAAAATCTAATCAGTTCTTTCCATATTAGATTAAGGTAGAAATACATGGTTTCAAAATTTTCTGAATGATAATATTTGAGTTAGAGCGTAAAGAGGATCCACACACACATACATCATACATACACACAGACATCATCGTGAAAATGTTAAAAATGGATTCTAGGGACCTTAAAACGTGGTCATTTACCAAAATCTCGATATGCGATTTTTAGCACGATCCCTATACCTCCCTTACCAAGGGTAGCGGGAGGAAAAAATGAAAAGATCATTTTTCTGACAGTAGGTAAAGTTAAAAATAATTTTTATTTGTAGCTTTAAAAATTTTTTCTAAGGAAACAATTGTTTAGTATCACTTCTAACAACTTACGAGTATTTTATATAAAGGGTTTTCCAATAAGAGGTGTTATTTTGATATTCAAAGAAAAATGCCATTTTTTAATATAAATGATCGGATGTTTATTTCATTATAAAGAGGAAGGTATGCCGTTAATAGTGGAAAATAACATCAGGCAAATGACCACCACGACCACGCTGACAGGACAATATCCTTTTCATGAAATTTTCCATAACCAAATCGCAAAGTGGCTGTCCTATGTCCTCGATAGCCTCACGAATTCCATCTTTGAGGTCTTGAGTCGACGCTGGTTAGTTGGCGTAGACCTTCTCTTTCACGTGGCCCCAAAGAAAGAAGTCGCAAGGTGTTAAATCAGAAGATCTCGGTGGCCAATTGTGATCACCTCTTCGAGAGATAACACGGTCCGGAAACTTTTCCCGTAAAAGATCAATGGTTTCGTTGCTTGTGTGGCACGTAGCGCCGTCTTGTTGAAAGTAAACGTTGTCCAGATCAATACCATCCAATTCCGGCCATAAAAAATCGTTAATCATCTCTCGATAGCGCAATCCATTCACCGTAACTGTTGCTCCAGCCTCATTTTCGAAAAAGTAAGGTCCAATGACTCCGCCGGACCATAAACCGCACCAAACAGTCACACGTTGAGGATAGAGAGGCTTTTCAACAATAACTCTTGGGTTTTCTGAGCCCCAGATGCGACAATTTTGTTTGTTGACGAAGCCACCGAGGTGGAAATGGGCCTCATCACTCAAGATGATTTTTCGATGGAATTCCGGATCATTTTCATGCATTTCAACGACCCAATCAGCAAAGACACGACGTTGTTGATGATCGGCCGGCTTGAGTTCTTGTGTTAACTGGACTTTATAAGCCTTAAGACCCAAATCTTTATGCAAAATACGGTGTAATGACGTTTGTGGAATGCCTAATTCCAAAGAACGACGAGGAATGGACAAACCTGGGTTTTCTTCAACACTTTCGGCTACAGCAGCAATATTCTTGGCTGTTCTTGAGCGACGTGCACGGGTTTTATTCTTCACATCACTAACTTGTCCCAACAGCTCGAATTTTTCCACCAATTTCTGTATTGCGGTCCGACAAGGTGCTTCACGACGACCCAAAAATTGTCGAGTTTTACGAACCGTCTCTGCCAATTTTTCACCATTTTTATAGTGAATTTTAATAATTTCAATGCGTTGTTGAAGCGTGTATCGTTCCATTTTTACCTTCCGTCACCTCTAGGTAAGGAAGGTATTGTCTTTGGTCAAAAAATTCGGTGGTGAGTTTTCATTGAATAAGCACGTTTTAGGGTCTTTACAATACGATTTTACTATTTTTACGATGATGTCTGTATGTGCGTGTGTGTGTGTGTGTGTGTATGTGACCGCTTTTTCGTGGACGATATCTCCAATACTAGAATTCCAAAAATTACAATTCTTGCGTATTCCTCTTCCTTACAACCATATGCAGACCTTTTTAGATTTTGGTTATAATTGGTCGGCCGGAAGTACCCTCATTTGAAGATTTTAACAGTTTTTCTTGAAAAAATCAGTTAAATGTTATTATAACTTAAATAATATATTATTATCTATACGATTGATTGCATTTTGTATTTGTTATTCAACAGATATAGAGTTAAAGAAGAATACAAATAATAAATTTCACATAAATTTCATAATTCAGCCAGCTATGCTAACTTAACCATGGAAACTGCTAATATTTTCAGGTAATTCAAATTGACAGATGTCAGTATCAATAAAATGTAAATCAATGAAAGAATAAGGGAAGTAACTCTAGTGTTAGAAGTTTCTAGATATATGAGAGACGATTACATTGGTTTGAACATGTCATGAGGAGAGATGAATATATTAATAGAAGGTGGAAGAAACATAGGAAGACCATATATAAGATGAAAAGACTGTATTGTAGAAGACTTGAGGGAAAAGGAACTGAATGAGGAATGACACGCAAAACAAAAATGAGTGGCAGAAGAAAATAAAAAATGGCGACCCCCTAACGAATGGGAAAAACTAAAGAAGAAGAAGAAAATGTCAGTGTCAAGTGCAATTTGCATAGTTTGTTAATGAAATAACTTTACTGGAAATATAGGATCTTTTGCAAGACAATTTATGTATGGGCGCGTGCAGTAACATTATTTTGAATTTGTACATAATACACAGGATTGACGGAAGGTATTGTGCTGGCCACATCAGATTTTTATTAATGGCGTAGTTTCTACTTATCAAATGTCAAAAAATGACAGCTTCAAAAGCGACATCTACCGAAATAGCGGGCTATTCAAAAATAACACCTCTTATTGGAAAACCCTTTATATATATATATATATATATATATATATATATATATATATATATATATATATATTTATTTATTTATTTATTTATTTATTTGTACTTACTTTCTTGAAGAATTTTTAAAGTAGGTATGTTTTACAATTATTAGGGATAAGCTTTTATAATTGTTCTTCAACATTTGCTTTTTCATAGATAATAGAAAAGATAAAGAAAATGAAATAACTGTTGTCTGTTAGTCTGTTTTAGTAAATTAAATTAGATGACATTAAAAACAAATATTTTGAATACATTGACAACAGGGTTTAATGTGCTGGCCGCGTCAAATTTTCTTATCGTCTGTATGTATAATTATTTAAAGTAATTAATAATGTCAGATCTTACACGTAAAAATAAGTTGAATTTTATTTCTATATACTGTCACTATATAATTAAAATTTCTGTACAAAAGAGTATAATTACTAAAACCTCCCTCTCCTATTTAAATTCCTAGCTATGATTTACACTTCTTTCTTATCAACTCCGTTTGTAAGTCTGTAAAACCTATGTGAATGTCAGTGACCTGGTGTGTTGTGTGGGTGTTTGTGAGTGTACGTATTTTAGCACGGAGGCACACGGCACGGCTCGACTGAATTATTCACGGGTTCATGCGTAAATAGGCTCTCGGCACGCTCTGCTCCCGTGCTACACCGCCTGCTCTAGGCAAATCACTGCCCGAGGGACCCAAGATATTAGCCCCAAGAATGCTAGCAATGAAGGGCGCTGATTTTTTGGTTAAATTAATGTTTTACTCGGAGGAAAGTAACGGGAAATGAAGAATATTTTGTGTTGTAGGCTTGTAGGTTGATTAGAAATGAAATACGTATTTTGTTGTTGTAATGTAAGCTATGCTTGTATATTAGATTCCTTCCAGCTATGGAATTTTGTAAAACATTGGATTTTTTCTCTTATTTTTCCTTTATCAAATTCTTTCCTTGTTTTATACATGTCTGTTGAAAATTTAAATTTGAAATTATGTACATACATACATTTGGTAGTCTAAATTAACTTATTCAATCAGTGTCAAGAATTACACGTATATGTATATGTCGTAGCCAAATTGTAAAATCCGTCGTTTTATAAGACGCAGCCAAAATGTCAAACCTTATACCCGGTTTTACCAAATATATATATATATATATATATATATATATATATATATATATATATATATATATATATTATATATATATATATATATATATATATATATATATATATATATATATATATTATCATGCGGTTATGAAAAATGGAGTTAAAAAAAGTAACATGAAGTTAATGTCCAGTTACCATCATAAACGTTTTTCCACATAAGTGGAAGCTGCTTGTTGGCTAACTCAAAGTTTTTGGTTATTTTTATAAGGTTGATACAATTTTTTCATTGAAAGCAGAGTTTTACACAATTGACAACACTGAATTTTAACAATTGTTTGTTTTGTTTCATAACATTTCATTTTTGTTATTTTGGCTTGGGGTTTGCGTTATTACATTAAAGTAATATCTGGGTAACTATTTTACCATTAAGGAAATAGATAATAAGAGTTGGAGCAACGTGGTAAGAAAAGCAAAAAGCTTGGCAGGAATTTCTGGAATTATATAAATTTTATGTAATAAAACCTTTTATTTATTTAAACTATGAACTGATATTTACTTATGCGTTTCATGTCGAATGACATCTTCAACTTGTTCTATAATATTTTCGATAGTTATCGCGGACAGCCTGAATCTTTTAAAAAAATTCTTTCCAATATATTTTTCGAAATGATTTGGCCTTTGTCAAAATACCCTTGCTGCCCTTATTGACACCTCATCATATATGCATTTAAACCATACGGATTCATAATTATTAAACATTAAACAATGTCACTCTCAGATTTTAAATTAAAATAATGTGCAAAATTTAAGGTTAGTTCATGTTATCAAGTTAACATGTATTCTTACTAGATGTTAAGATAACAAGACATGTACACTGTACAGTATGTTAAAGAAAACCTAAATCGGAGTAGGCTATAAACAGAGAAACGTTGTCAAAATTGATTTTGAAATGTAATTAATCCTGAAATTCATTATAAGAGGCAGCAAAAGAATATTGCCACTCGCCGTTTTCTAATTTATTTCTATTTCTAAAATAAGATTCAAGAAGGAAAGCTTTGACAATATTTCATATCAAATTGACATGTAATTAAATACTGTCAAACTAAGACATATCTTTCTCTATTCATAGCCTACCCCAAGTTAGGATTTTTTTAACACACTGTACTTCATGGTGAAAATGATTAGGCAGAAGACTCACGTTATGAACCTGAAAAAAAAACCTTATAAAAAATATAATTTGTAGTAATTATTACATTACTTAATACTAGTACTTTTTTCTTCTTTTATTAATAAATAACACCCAATAATTTCTACAAGTTATATTTCATTTTATAAGGTTTTTTCTGGTTAATAACGTGAGTCTTCTGCCTAATCATTTTCACTATAGCTTAAGGTTATGGATAACATGGAATGGAAAAACAACTTTTTTTTGTAACATTAACTTAAACACATGTTATTTCATGAAGATGGTAAAACCGGGCCTTAACGATGTTTTACAATCTGGCTACACGGTTAATTAAACGGCCAACCGCTTACGTACGCATTGAAATATGAATACTTAGACATTTTCGCTTGCAATTTCTCTAAAATAAATACTCTTCAACACAACGTAACCTGGCATACAAAAGTCGTGCTTGGAAAACTCTGGCAGAATTTTGTTTGTTGGGCTTGGCTATTTTATATTTACAGAAATATAGAAACTAAGTAAAATGTTCGTCGTTTTATAAAAGGAAATATTTTAGAGAATAAATCAAATGATATATTCTACAAGATCCCAATAAAGTCAACGAGTCTTTCATAAGGTTTTACAAACAAGTCATACACCCTCATAATCGGAGTAAAAGAATCCTCCATAGGTCCATAATTATTATAAATTTTGCATTACTCAAGCATTAATATTGTTGTATTGTGAATATGTGTAATTATTTAAATCGTAGAAAATAGGTTCAAATCCCATTGAGGTGCACGAATTTTTCACAAAATCTTCGTTAATTGAATTTTCTGTGATTTGTTTAGCCTATTTTCTAGGATTGAAATATAATTACATTTGATCACAATACAACGATATCAATTACTTGTATGTGAAATACGTATGTATGCGAATCGATTTCTTTATGAAGCATGGGGACAGAATTCTACCGGTTTGGTTGACCGAATTTTACTTGTATTTTGGTGGTATGAGTGGTCAACCCACAGCCTACAAGCATTGACCTCTATATACCTAACCTACATAATGGAACGGTGTCTTGAACAACATGAGTGTATCCACCAAAAATGCAACCCGTCTGATTGGTGGGCTCTCTGTCTCTCTCTAACTTTTGTGTAGTACCTGGATCAAGCATTATTCGCCATTGTATTTTTAATCATATAACATATGATTTGAATATAGGGTGTTCCATTTGAAAACATGAAGTTACATACCATTGCGTTAAATGGAACCCTGTAGAAAACATATACATATTTATAGACATTTTAATATAAAATAAACTTCGTTTGAAACTTTTTTCCATAATATTTAAAATAATCGAGTTAATTAAAAAAATCAAACCGATACAGACCCTATACAGGTTGTTTCAAAGTAAGTGTAATTTTTTTAAGGGAATATAGTACTGACCGAAATGAGTAAAAAAAGCTTAATCAACATAGGTCCGATCTTCAGCTGTTTCCAATAGTTACGAAGTTATATAAAAATTAAATATTCGCTAAGGTCACCACAGCATTTAAATTAAAAAAGTACATCTAAGATGACCTCAGAAAGGTAAACAAAAAGTGTCTTTTATTCGAATTCATAATTCTTATATCTTTCCAGATAGCAGAGGTAAACCCCGTAAAAACTCATTTTTACTCATTTTGGTCAGTACTACATACCCTTAAAAATTGTTACACATATTTGAAACACTCTGTATAGAACGAAAAGGAAACAAATTATATAGCAAAAATGACTCCCCCATGTATACAAATTGTAATAAGTGTAAACACTTGAAAAACAATAAGGAATTATTATTATTATTGGGTAAAATAAACAATTATCATTTAAAGGAAACTTTAGTGACATGTTTTATGGCTGGCGTTTCGTATCATTATTGCAACAGTTGCAAAACTACGACATTTTGCAGCAAAAAGTAAAGTAACGAACAATTAATATTTTTATTGTTTTACTAAAGATATTATTCTTTTGATATAAATAAAATTATACGTAGTATGTGTAAACTGTTAACTGTTTCTTCTTATGTTTCAGGTAAGATGCTTCAATACCGTTCGTACTATTGTGAAATCTACCAACTGTGAGTTTTTTTTTATTATTATATTAACCTGATATATTTCATTTTAAAATATGGACGTATTATAATTAACATAACCTACTCAACTAGACTTCTCTATTAATAATTCATTAAAACTGATCTAGAACTCCGTCCACGTTGAAATCGTTAAAAAGCAAAGTCGTGTTGTAATCAATAATTCAGATATGATGCTTTTAAGTTTTATGACAGAAAAAGAAAGTATTGTTGAAAATGGCGAATTTATGACCTATTTGCATACGCTTATGAGTGGAACAAATAGTACCTTCATGCAAATTTTTACTATCAACTATGAGCAATAAATAAAACTTTGCATCATGGTTTTGTTTTTAATGTGAAAACACAACTGTCGGGTCTTATAAATAAATACAGGCGAAAACGGAAATCGTTAGATGATTTCATTTGACTGAATATGCTAATGTACCCATTCGATGTTCCTACGAGAAAATCCAATTTACAGCATATTTCAGAGTGCCTTGGAGCTAGTGATTTTTTGTTTGGTA
Source organism: Harpalus rufipes (assembly GCA_951394225.1). Lineage (NCBI taxonomy): Eukaryota > Metazoa > Arthropoda > Insecta > Coleoptera > Carabidae > Harpalus > Harpalus rufipes. The sequence continues at coordinate 43,071,892 of OX596277.1, read as the reverse complement.
TTATATCTGTCAAACATACAGTAAATAATCTCATTATAGTTTTATAGTACTCTGTAATATGCTGCAAATTGCAAAATTTATTTTGCGTTATTTCATAAAATAAAATAAAAATCGTTATTAATTTTATTCTAACATTGTATAGTTTTCAATTCTGAGAAGTTTTGTAACTTTCCGCTAAATTTAATCGGTAAGTAGGTAACTACAACAAAATAAAAATATAATATTGTATTTCTTATGTAACACATTTCAAGTAGACACCCGTATTTACGAGGGTCACGCTAAAATTATTGGGAATAAGACACACTGTTCTAGTTTTTTAGAATTTTTTTGTTTTTTTTAATGATCAAAATAGTTTCCTTTAACAATAATAATACATTTCATCATTCTTTTCTTCCACTTCTTAAAGATTCCCATCTAATATATTTTTAGAATGCTAAATGCAACGTCAATCTCTTCTTCAGATGGAAACGGTCTCTCCCATAAAATTCCGCAAAGTAGCTAAAAGTCATACAGTGCCTAGTCAGGTGCGTTTGGCAGATATTCTATTACTTTTGTATTTTTTTTTTACTGAAACTAAAGCAAATGCTCACTAATTAATTTCACATTTTTACTCTCAAGAATATTTAAAACAAAATATTAACTAATTTTAACTAAACTTTCACAAGTAAATTTCAAATGACAGATAAATAAGTGTTTAATATAGGACGAACTCGTAAAAGAATAAGAAGATATATTTATGAAATGTGTAACTGACTTTCCCGAGTACACTAAATATTATTCAATAATCCTTCTAAAAAGACAAAAATTCAATGTGATTAAATTTGATTGACAATAATCCTTTTCTCTATCGGCATTAAATATCATTGGTTTATTTGTTTATTGAAATATGCTGTATCATTATATATATTTGAAAAAGATTCTTTAGACTGTTTAAATCGTTTATAAAAATAGATAAAGTAAACAAATAAAATATTTCTCAGGTAATGGATGTATATTTATCCTAGAGATTCACAAATAAAATCTGGAATTTACTACAAACAATGATGCAATGATGAAGAGTACACGCATAAGATATTTCTAGGCTTATAATATTTATTTAAATTTAATGTTATTCAACATTCCGACTTTTTTGAAAATTTGTTTATTTTTTCGTTGCATATGATTTATTTTTTACTTACATTTATTTATATGAGGGACATAAAATTAAATTTTATTAGGTTTCTCACAGCACAAGCTTAAAACCTAACAACTTGATTAAATTTAGCAGCGTTTATTTTCTGACCATGACGTATCAATTTTAATTTACTAAATATTTATAATAAAGCATATATTATTTCCGCAAAACAGATGGTTTAGCATTAATAAGAGGTGAAATTCTTTCCACAACTATATTTTTAGATATTTACATTGAATCTAATTTTAAGTTATTATATACGACTGTTTGTGTCGAAATAATAGCATTATAAATTGTGAATGCAAATCAAAGCACAACTACAAATTATTAAATTAGATAAACATGATTTTTCATATTTCTTTGTATCAAAATTAAGCATGTGAAGAAAAATTTATATGTTTATGTGCTAATTCTATCAGATTATTTTAATTTTTGTCAAATTCAATCGAAGACGAACTTATTATTTTTCAAATTTCACTATAAATTACCCTATGGTATATACACAGTAGTTTTCAGTACTCATTAGATTATAAGCGACAAATATGTCGACATTATTAAAATCTGAGAACAAAAGCAGATGAGCACACCGAATTATTATTACCTACATCTAAATATGTAGGTATATATATATAGGTATGTATTATTTTATTATATCATTCCGATCATAAATTTGAGAATCAGTTGCGGTACGAACGGCCCACATTTGCATTATGGAATGTGAAAATCAATATGAACCAATATATTTTGCGCTCTTTGAGTATCGGTCTCAAAGTGAAGAATTACAAAATAAAAAGCTTGTGCTAATACTAGAATTATATCCAACAGAGCTATTTTTTGTCCATGATTAAATTCCAGTCCCTCCCTCATTCCAGTTAAAACTATGGTTAATTCAATTCTTGCCGTCCCTGAAAAGTTGACTGTTGTCAACTTACCCATCACCCACTTGACTCTTGCCCAGTTCATCTCCGCCCAGTGTGACTAGCCCAGTTGTGGCTAACGTCTAAATAAGATGTACAAGGTGGTGCATCGAAGAACGCAACAAAATGATTTCAATGTTAAGTTCAAATATTGTCATCTCTAATTACTTATGTATTTTTCAACAGTTTTTCTACAAAAAAAAAATCTGCAGCTAATGATACCTTTCCTAATTAATTTGTATTACTCGGAATAGGAAAAATCGAAAAAAAAAAATTTTAATAGTTGCCGTGGAATAATATACAGTTACCATAGTAAAACACAAAAGATTTTTTTTTCACAATCGGTTAGTAATATGTGCGTTTGTAACCTACCAAACAGTTGAGAAGTGACTTATTGTTTATTTCACTTTCCAGCTAGCTAACTAAATGTCACTTTCCAAAGCCATTGTCATTTTGACAAATCAAATTGTAATAAAGAAATGGATGATGAAGCTTCTTGACTGGATGGGTTTATGGAAATAAATAAATTTCTGGATTGCAGTCAAAATTATTTTATTTAATTTTCGGCCTCTATCGGTTTTGTCATCTCTTATGCCTTCTTCAGGAGCTACAAATAGGTATAATTTTTTTTTTTTTAAATACATCGTTCTTTTTAAACTTACGTGATTTTTTTTACATTTGTAATGTTTTTGATATTATTTTAATGTGTTCATATTTTAATATGTTCATGGAAATGTAAAAAAAATCACGTAAGTTTAAAAAAACGAGGTTTTCAAAATTTTGTATAAATTTGTAGCTCCTGAAGAAGGCATAAGAGATGCCGAAACCGGTTGAGGCCGAAAATTAAATAAAATAATTTTGACTGCAATCCATAAATTTACTTATTTCCGTAATAAAGAAAGTCATTAATAAAACGAACGCTTTATTTAACACATAACAGTAAGCAATGAGTTGGAAGAGACTGTCCTGGCTAACTAAATATCACTTTCCACAGTTAAAATGTCTTTGTCATTTTGACAGTCACAAATAACATAACAGTAGTCAATAAATTAGTGAAATTATAATTATTGAGAAAAACGGCTAATCTTCAAAACAGGTAGATAACTCAACTGACAGAATCAATAAATATTTTGTCATGTTATTTAGCAACATTGCCATACGTTAAATTAAATTAAATTAATTATAATAAAACTGTCAAAAAATATTAATAAAATTTATGTTTAAAACTCACGGTTTTGCCAATTCCAGCCTCGTAGCTCATAGCTCATCTCGCTAAACCTCCGTCATCTAACTCAGCGCTCGGCTATAATTGACTATTTCCCAACTCGATAGGTAATATACTATTATTTAATTTCGTAAACAAACGAAGAACAATATAAATTAATTTTAACAAAAGTATCTAATAAAAGTCTAGCTGTCACTGTTCGCATTTTTTATTATTCCATGGCACCACTGGTTTAATATTAACAGTTTTTTTTTACCTCTCGCTAAGAGAAGTATTGTAATCATGCTAAAAATCGCATATCCAGATTTTAGTGAATAAGCACGTTTTAAGGACCCTAGAATCCGATAATAACATTTTTAAAATGACGTCTGTGTGTGTGTGTGTGTTTGTGTGTGTGTGTGTGGATGTGTGTGTGTGTGTGTGTGTGTGTGTGTGTGTGTGTGTGAGGTTGTTGGAGGTACGATTTCTCAAATTCTATAAGACTAAAGACCTTTGTAACTATGGATTTATCAATGTAACAGTAAAGGGACGAGTTGAATAGATTCTGGTAACAATTGGACTACCGGAAGTAGTAGTATTTTCACAAAAATCGTCTAAATATTATTTTTTGAATATTTATATTATTACAAATATTAAAAACCAAAATTCTCTATCCGACACATTTAATTTTTTTTATTATACCTTCTATAGATTTAAATATATAGATATATAATCTATAAAATAATCTGTTGTACTAAATCTCACAGCCTGCTCACAGCCCAAACATCTTCATAGCAACTACTTGAGAAATTAAAATGTCTGTAATTGACATAAATATTACTAATGTCAGTGTCAAAAATTCAGAGATAGTACTGAAGGCTTTTTCTGGGAACGATATTTAATATTTCTTATTGTAGTATTAATTATATATTTAAAATTATAGGTATATTACATGAACCCTTCAGAAATAACGCCAATCCCATTATGAATTGGAAAAACATCGAACATTTAGAATAAATGGAGAAAAATTGCTCATAGAATGAATTTAAAATTATAGAAAATACGTAAATATAAAGATTAGGTTTTGTGTGTACAAGAAATGTTAAATATAATACTTATATATAGCACAACGGAAAGGGCGCGAGAGGTATAGTGATGGCCACAACAGATTTCTTTATTTTTCTTATGCCGGATAATAGTAAAATATGAATTTATCACCGGATGTAGAATATATTTTTCTCTACAAAAAACTATTTAACTGGTTTACTAAAATATAATTAGGTCAGACAATATTTGAAAATTTCAAAATTAACATTGAAATGACATTTATGAATCAGATTAAAATACATCTTGTTTGTTTTCTTAGTAACTGTTCATTGTTTTAATAAGTTACAAAATATTTTGTTTTCGTACATATTTGAATATTAGTAAATATTTATAAGTGTGGTTTATTTTTATGCGTAAAATAAATGTCCTCACAACTCCACGTGTATTTCATTGATAAGAAAATAACTCATTTATTACCTACTTTGTTATTCTTACAAAACTAAATGAACTAAACATTATTACGTCAACAGCAATGTTAGTTTATGAAATTATGACACCTTCATGTTTGGAATAGTAAATGTGATAAATGTAAACTTTTTCCTAAAATATTACTATTACCAACTTATATCATATGTACTCGTATTTTTAAAGTTGTTCATGTTGCTTTACCGGTTACTGCATTTAAACCTATAACATTTTTTTTCCAATACGGTCACTAATCTAAATGTTAACTGTATTATTTATGATTCAACAATGTTGATCAAACGAGTATGTATATGACTATGTATGTGTTCATTAATTCATAGTCATAGTATCTAATAAATATAATATTTTTTGTAATATAATCATCAAGCACAATGCCTTAGCAACCTTGAATATAAATACTGCAGATATTAGTTTCATGGCCGACTCGTATTAGTGCAATAAGGGTAAAGGGCTGTGACCATAACTGAATTTTAATATACTTAAAATCTGTTATAAAGCGTACGATAGTAACTTTGCACCCATGCGGCATTAAAAGGGGGTACAGCCCCCTTTCTCTCTCTCTCTCTCTCTTTTGCTCTCGCACATGTCACGTCACAGAATTTTTAATATAGATTTTCTAGAATTTATTAATATTAAATATATTTTTTAATAAATACGAGTTTATTATTTTAACAACATGTATATTAATAATACCTAACTATTATAATAATATAAAATAATTATTCACAATCTGAAAGATTAAATATGTTAAGTTTAGACTCGCTAGAATTACGACTCAAAAAAGCTAAACTACTATTCGCTTACAATATTATTCATGGTTATATCGATGTATCAGATATTTTATTCAATTTTACATTTCATGTTTCTTCATATAACACGAGAAACAAACTCATTTTTGAAACAAATAAATAAATAATAAATCAAATATTTTGTATGGAAAGCATTCAATAATGAATCAAATCAGATAGTGTAAATAATTTAATTTCAAGCGAAATAGATATCTATAGGTAAGCCAATCCAAATTTAAAAATGTATTGATATGTATTTTGAAATAAGATAATTAATACTTATATTACACGAGTTGTATATATACTTATTTGTTATAATCATTTCACCTGCATGTCTGAAATATTAATTTTGTACTTATATATTATTTTATGCTGTACCATTTGGATTTTTTTTAACCGTAGTGTACTAATGTTAAATAAATAAATTATTATTTTCTCAAAATTCGATCAAAGTCGCCTATCATTTTGACACGATATGCCTTTTGGGTAGGCGTTAAATTAAGGCGAATCAAGCGAATACAAAATCTGTACACTCAAATGATTGCGTAAGATGATTTAAAATTAAATCAGGGCCAAAACAAAATGTATTGCAGGGTGTAATACGAGTGTTTGCGTTTGTTCCACTATTTCCCGGCAGATATGGACACATATATTATAATACAGAACTAAATGTGATGGTACGAATTAAGCATAAGCATGATTTAGGCAAGTTTACCCTAGTAACATTTTACGGTAGCTAATGAACATGACTTAGGTACATCCATTTGAAATTATAGAAAATTATTGCTCAAAAATCTTTGTTGTTAAATTTTATGGTTTTTCGCAGAGGTGTTCACTTCCAATAACTGTATCTTCAAAATGTCACATTATTTTTTCGATGTGTTTTTTTTTTTGTCAAAATGACAAAAGATGGAGTTCAAATGTCACAATAAAATTTATGTCAAAAAATCATGTATCAGTTAGGCTCAACATTAAAAGGACAGCCTTATATTAATGTTTTTTTTACTACACACTTAGCCGAGAGGTATTTCAGTTTCTATTATAACAACTCATACTTCGATTCCGCGGCTGTTTACATTCTATAACGGGTATAATATAAAATTGCATCTCAATTGTAAATTTAAAATGATGTTGCTGGAAAAGTGAATAATACCAAATGAATATTGATATCAGTTTATTCACACATAGCAAATCACATATTCATGACACAATTATACTTGTAAACATTTCAATTTTTCCTTGAAATATCTGCATGGCGAATAAGCTAAAACAGCATTAATGTTTTTATACAGTGATTGACAGTTTAGAAGTAAATAAATAAATCATCTTTTCTAATTAAGGTAACGCACACATACGATATTTCGTTTTCAACAGCCACTTAGTCAAATTCTAATTACTAATTCAAAATAATAAAAACATTAGCCTTTTTTATTAAAATAAATAATAATAATACAATCGTTTGTTTGCAAAACTAATCGTCGTATTACCGACACGCAATATGGGAATCTTATCATTTGACCTAAATTAATCCATATTTACCTTCTGGCACCTCTAAGGTATGGAAGGTATTGGTCAAAAAATTGGGTGGTGAGTTTTCAATGAATAAGTGTGGGTGTGTGTGTGTGTGTGTGTGTGTGTGTGTGTGTGACTATAAATTCGACCAATACTAGAAATCCAAAATTTACAGTTTTTACGTATTCTTCTGCTTACTTGATTAGATTTTGATTACAATTGGTCAACCGGAAGTACCCTCATTGGAAGATTTTAACAGTTTTTCTTAAAAAACCGCTAATTATTTTTTGACATTTAATGTTATTATAAATATTAAAGAATATTTTTATCTATACGAATTGATTGCATTTTATATTTTATATTCAATGGATATAAAGTTAAAGAATTATAACGAAATTAAATTTTATAAATCAGCCAGCTATGCTATAAAGGAGGTTATTTGCTATAATAATGATTTATAATCGAAAATAATTGAAATCTGCTCCAATAGGAGAATGTACTCGTCTACAAATTGTAAAAAGATTTGTGAAAGATTCACTGACTTCAATGGGATCTAGTAGCTTAGTTGGTTAGTGTATCCTACTAGTTATAGCAGGGTCCTGGATTCAAATCCCAGTGAGGTCCATGAATTTTTCACAAAATCTTTCGTCATTAATTGAAATGTTCTATGATCTGTAATGCCTATTTTTAGGATTTAAACAGTTACTTGCTTTAATTTAATGTTGGCATCTGCGACATACATTAATTGATATCCCTGCTTCATTGCACCACGAAGCAAACTGTTATTTTTTAAAAAAATTCAATAAACTAAAATAAAAATATCTTTGTTTTAATATTTAATGTGGTGCGGGCCCTTCACAAAATACGTTGCTCTAGGAATGATACCTGTCACTTATGGTCACAAACAGCAGTGGAAAATGGTCATTTTAGAAATTGAAAATCAAAAATTCTAACCTCCATATTAGAAGTGATAATTTAAGACAACTAAGTTATGAATATATTATAATTAGCTTCATTAGTATGAAATGTAGACGCAATCCAATCAACCTCTAAGATTATTTGACATTTTAGTTTTGAGTCTGATTATGTAAGTAGTACTGTATTTGAATTAAATATAAGTAAAATTAGCCTGTTTATTACATCTTTTTTATATCTTCCATTTGCCTAACATGTTTACATTATAGGTTCAATCTAGGGGTCTACAGATTCTAAATACGGCCTTGGTAAATACTATGAGATATTATGATTTGAATTTTGTTCTTCATCTCCTACAAACTGATTAAAAAAGTCATACAAAACGTTTTTATCATTATTCCGATAAAAAAAATTACAGAAATACTCTGGATACTAAAAGAAGCAGAAATCATAATAATTTAAAATTTGGACAAGAGTAAAGCACCTTTCATTATAAACATAGTAATAAAACTAAGGTACTTCTATTTAGAAAAATTATTAGACTCGTATTTTTATATATTCACGACATATTAAGATTTTCTATTTTGTTATTTATTGCATTTATTTAGATACATATTTTCAACTATGAATAGAATATGCGTCCAAAATTTATATTTTCATTTTAAAATTTAATTAAAATTAAAAGTAGTACTCCTAATGAACTACAATTGAGATATAAGTATTTATTTAATGTATGGCTATAAAGTCTTAGGATTGATTTGCTGTAGCGTGAAATAACAGCGCCATCTGTGAATTGGCACCCGTACTATTTCCGACTAACCTTCATCATCCCCATCAAATTTTAGTAATATTGGTTCAGTACAGTTCTCGTATGGGTGTAGTTTGTTTCACTTTTTAAACCTGCTCCGTCATAGATGCATCCGTCGAACAGCGGTACGCAATCAGAAAATCAAATTTTGTGTTCGTTTGTGCAATGAACCAACACAATCGTTTGCTATAGATCGAAAATCGTTTGGGGATACTTCATTGATTCATTCCAAAGTTTTGGATTGACAAGAGCGGTTTCGCAATGAGCGAAATGAAAACAAATATTCGAAGTTGTTCGACAACTGTTAGCTTCCGATCTACATGTTACGAGTCAGATGGTTGAAGAGTAATTGAACATCGACAAATAAATAGCCAGATTGACCAACGTCAAAGATTTAAAAAAAATCTTTGCGTGCGCACGATAACGCTCCGACCTGCAAAGCAACAGTCATGCGTCAATTTATTTCCTCCAAAAATATCACCGTGTTCCGTTAATCTCCGTCGTATACTTCTGATTTGGCCCCTCCTACTAGAACTGAAGCTAAAAGAGAATCGTTACGATGATGTACCACACACTCGAACCAACGTAACGAAGTTAAAGAACAGCATCCCATTTTGAGATTTCCAGAACTCCTGAATGGATTCCAAGCGCTGTGTAGATTTAGAGGAAATGCGCAGCGAAAAATAAATTGTGATTTTGATAAAATAACAGCTTTTATTTTAATTGTAAGGGAAGTCCTAAAACTTTATATATAAAATATATAAAATATATAAAATAGGGGTTTCTAAGTCTGCGACTTTTGAAAAAAAACGTATTGTATATCAATGTTCATCATGTATGTATAAGTAACATTAAGGTGAATATAATCGTTAATTTCCTGATTTTTATTACTCCAATATGAAAATTAAACTTTAATACACTTAAAACGAGTGCATAAAATTCAGTATCAGCTATGTTTGTGACGTGATGGGCACTGGCATATACTATTAGCTAATGGCTGTTCGAACGCGCAAACCACGCCTTCGCCATGTTCGCGCTGGTTTTGACGTGACATGAAACGACGTACCCAGCCCGGTTGTTATATATCCTTCTCATTTAGCTCTCGAAACGTATGTCGCGATGTAGTTGACGTCAGACCAAATCCTCGGTCCTCATTTATTGACACTTTTTTTCTGACGTATTAGGAACTTTTCGGCGAAAATACAAAATGCGGGTTTAACAGTGACAGTTAAACTGAGCCCCGAGTATATTTCTGGTTATGAGGATATATTTGTAGTAGGTACTTGGAGCAGGCCCGTCCGACCTTTTAAGTGACAGAGCAAATTGAAAGTTTCTTTTTACTGAGGACAAGAATTATGGTGTTCCTAGGGTGTGGTTGGTCCAGAGATTTTTAATAATTAAATACAAATGTGTTAATCTTGGAGATTTATAATATCATTTAGAAAAAGTTAGCAAGCACTTCTTCCGAGCAACACAGAATAAAGATAGTCGCAAACCAAGTCTTCGAGGTACACGCTAAGAAACGGTGTATTTTACGTGTAGCTTGTTAATTAAATCACAAATTAGCTGATACAAGTAAAATTTCGCAGACGCTAATGACAGTTCGCATAATAACAAAAAGTAATTGGCTACCGAATACAAATCAAAACACTATCGTATCGTGTAATGTAAATTAATTGTATCGTTATCGTTTCACTTACACAGGGTGTGGCAAAGAAAGATCCCCAATTTACCGCCGCAACTACTCAGGCGCTTGTGGTTGTAACCGGGGCCTAGTTGTGCCGTTATGTCATTTCAGTTGTCATTATGGTATGGAGATTTGACCATCTTGCATTATTTATTGAGCCCTATTTAAAAAATGCTGACTTTGCCATCACTACAGAGGGTGGGGCAAATATAACTCCTTATTCGTACATAGCAAACTCTACCAGGCGGTTTTCTTTTCAAAGCCGAACCTGATGCTCTGAAATTTGCAACCCATGATGATATAGTCTTCCTTTACATGGTGACCTAGTGGGAAGTTCATACGCAATAACCGTTGTGTAGTGAGGGCAGACAGTATTTTTGAAATACGTCTCAATAACGAATGCACGATGCTCAAAACTTCACGCCATAATGACAACTGAAATGGCAAGGGACGCTGTACACAACTAAGCCCCGTCACTACCACCAGAGCCTAAGCACTGCTCGGTGGTAAATTGGGGAGCTTTCTCTGCCCCATTCTGTATAAAGCAAGCAATAGATTTTAGCTTCGAGCGTAGGTTTGACAACCTACTCGTAATCAGTGGGCTCTGGAGGGGCCTCAAAGACCAAAGATGAATCTATTTAAATGTATCATAATTTTGTTAATTAATGTTAGTTCATTTATTTTTAAATTTACTTTAAATAATTATAATCGCAAAGTATTATAATTTGTCTTCCACTAGACGACTAGATATAGTACGATATAGAGTGTTTCAACATTTAACTTAATATTTAAATAAAAGACCTAAAAATAAGTTGACAAGTTCATGTAAGCAAATTCTTACAGCTGCTTCATTTTAGAGATATTTGTATTTGAGTGTTATAAGGAAGTATTTTTATTTTTACAAAAAAAATGGTTTTAAAAATAAAATATTCATAAACTCAAAACTTTATTTTAAAAGAATGATAAATTACATACCATTCTACAAAATTTGTTCAAAATGCTTCAGTATTTGTGCGACATTATTCCGGGGTTATTAGGTGTGTTGAATGGAGCTAGCAAATCTAGCAAATGCTAAGTAAGCACTTGCTGTCTGCGAGAGCGTGCATTGAACAATCTGCTTGTTTTGCGACGATCGAACTGTCAGATGAGTGTCAGTCAGTGAGGTTACGAAAATGGAAAACTTTCAAATATTGAATTTTTCATAGAACATAACACTGATATATTGAATGTAGTGTCATATAAATAATAAACAGAAAATAAATTGTCATTGGTATTAATTATATGCATAATTTTAATACGATATTCCACGCAAATGAAATCAAGTACAAATATTTTGTGTTATTTTTACTTAATTCATTAATTTTCAATGAAAATATATTCAAATATTACAAATGATTTTTGAATTTGTGCGCCATATTTTTGAATGCAGCAAAACAAGCGAAAAAATAGTCGCTTGTTTTGCTTACTAGCAAAACGAGCAAATGCTAAGTTAGCAAGCTGTTCAGTACATTTTACTTCCGCTTTGCTCGATTTGCTAGCTTCATGCGTCGTAATTTTTCTTCAAAATGCAAATACATCGTTTATTGGCGCCTCATAAACCTTTTGTTTTGGCACTCCAAAGAAAAAAAGTCCGGGGGGGTTAAATCATGGAAACGCGTTACGCTGGCTACGATACAGGTCCATAAAACGTGGAGAACATTAATTACCTCTACATCTAATAGAAGAGGTTCCAGGATGTGAAAATGCCTATTTTCCTTCATTATAGATGCAAATATTTGATTTTATTTTATTATAATCGGATAGAAAATATGAAAAAAATATTTGTCCAACATAATTTTATTAAATAAACCTTAGTAATTTATTAATATTTTATTTGTTAAAAATGTGTGAGTGAGAGAGTGAATGAGATGATGATGATGTTTAATATAATATGTAATATAGTAAAATACAAATATAAATTTAATAATAATAATGATAATATATGGTGTCAGGTCAGTAGTCAGGCCACTGCGACTCGTCAGTGATGGGAGCAGTCCGGTTCTGTAAATAAAACCCTCCGTGAATATAAATAATTCAGTGAGTAGTACAGACGTGGTTAATATTACTATATCTCAAATACAATTAATTAAGTAAACAACAATCTCGCATCGATCGCCGATCAGTGGTTACAGCAACTGATCCAAATCCCTCGATGCACTAGGGAGCACCGCAACTAGCGTTTCCCACGTTGCACCTTAACAGGAGGCCCGATATAGGGTAATACACGAATCTATCTGGATCCCTACGATGGGCCAGGGAGCACCGCAACTGACCTTTATACTCCTTAATACGGTACCACACATTTGTTCATCATCAATCATACAGATATTTATATTACTCAACTTAATAGCAAAATGCAATATAATTAAAGAAAATACAAGCCACTACGGTTCCACTCACCTTTTTATTCAATATTCCTCTGTCACAGAACCACACACCAGATAACAAACACTCGACACAAATGTTAACCACATAATGAAGAATATTACCTCTGCAGTCTGCCTCTCAGCCAAATCTTATCGCTTCACCCTAACATAAACAAAGGACAGCCACACTGCGCTCTAATATCTTTGTTTACGCTTCGATCTGTTGAAAACTAATCTCATGCATACGTGCTGTATTTAAAACTAAATATTTGGAAATTAAAATATTCTACTCTGACATATTGTTGAAATTCATAAGTAAGAAGTAACGCCCTTATTACAATTAAATACAAATATTTTGAAAACGAAACACCTGTGAGAATTTGCTTATATGAACATTTCTATTTATTTTTAGGTTCTTTATTTAAATTTTGTTTTGTTATTTAGTTTTGAAATTATCGGTACAATAAAATTATACATTCTCGTAATCGTAAAATATTACAATGTGTCTCCTACCAGATATTAAAATATATACAGAAAAATGATTAGATTGCAGTTTATTAACTTTATTTGTAAATTTTGTTCTTTGTCTTTAAAAATAAGTATAAATTGTATAGTTCTGTTCAGTTATTTACGGTGAACCGCTATAAGTAAAGACAGGCCCCAAAAATCAGTTACGGGCGGGGAACTCTTAGTTACGCCACTGCTCGTAGTACATTTGATCTTACATTATAATCACCTGTTTCGTAATCATTGCTTTTCCAAATCCTTGAACTTGCAAATCCAGTGACATAATTGCTAGTTAGATAAGTCTTACGTTGACTCACGTTTTACGTCTTCAACGGATGCACCGTTGACCCTAGTTGACCTACTGTTCCTACACACAAATATTATGAGCCGAGGAGCGGAAGTGTTGTTGATAAATTAATTAAATATTAAGTTTTTTTTTTACAAAGAACAACTCTAATGTAATTTGTCAAGAGTACGTGTTGTCTTAACGCACGTTGCTTGTTAATGTTCTTAATATTTTTTAGTTTTTAATAGTAATGGCTCATTTCCTTTTTTAGAAGCTAAGTTTGGTGTAAATTAGGTAATTTATTTTGATTTCTTATTATAAATGACAGGCGAAAGTTGTTTATATTAAGTATTTTATTCATTAGTAATTTGAACAGATGACATGTGTCAAAACAAAATTGTTTGGAAAATATGTAATCATAAGCTAACACTATTTTTTTGATGGACGTGCTTTTATATATAAATGAAATTTATATATTTTCTGTTTGTCATTATGCTTCAACCATTTTATCTAAATTAAAATATAAAAATTGTATATTCCTTTAAGGTGCAGTTAACTTTTATTTGTTTTCATTTTTAGTTTTACAAGTCATTCTTCTTATTGGCAGTACTGTGTTTAATATTCCGATTGTATTATCATCTCATAATGTTTTAAACAGCACCATGAATATTTATTTGTGTTGTTCATCTTATGACTAACTCTTTTGAATATTGTATAATGAGTCCGTGAAACACTGACTGATAATCGTATTTTGGTTAAAATGTATTCATTTTAACATAATTTTCCGCCGGAATAACAATCATTATTTCATGAGTAAAAAGAATACATAGTAAATACATTTCATATAAAAAGAGATGTTTGTATTTGTATTATCCATTTAAACATGCTATTTCTGTTACTATTTTGAAAACATTTCCAGACAGTTATCGCAAAAAAATTAATCGCGGAAAATAATAACGAGGAAATTGAAGGAACATTAACCTAAAGGAAAATTAATCGCCTGTAAATTGATCGCTAATAAAATTTATCACCAGAAAATTAATCGCAGAAAATTGATCACTAGGAATTAAATCTTACAAAAAAAAGTAGACAAAACTATCCAATTATTTAACAATAATCCTAATTCTACGTTCAATATATATTATGAAGATGATTTGCATTATTATTTTTTACTTATACTTAATATGTAAAAAAAATTGTTGTGGCCAGTACAATACCACTCGCCATTTCTACCTTATGTTACATAATTAACTAAATTTAACATTTCTTGTTTATACACAAATAATTTCAATTATATATATTCTTTCGTTCTATGAGGACTTTTGTCCTATTCTTCTAATATGTTCAAAATTCTTCTTATTCATTGACGGTATTAGCGTTATTTCTTGAGAATATATGTAATATTAACATGCCTATAATTTCTAATGTTTGGTTAATAACACAATAAGAAATATCAAATGTACTTACATCCCACAAAAAGCTTTCCTTAACGTCTGTTAAACTATTGATTTTTAACACTGACATTTTGTATTTATCTGTCAATTACAAACATGTAAATATTTCAACTGGTTTCCGTGGAGTTATGTGGGTATAGCAAGATTTATTACAATAGATTATTCTATATTATTATGTATTATATCTCTAAATCTGCAGAAGGTATAACATTTTTTTTAAATGTATCAGATTGATCTTTATTATTTGTAATAACATAAATTTTCAAAAAATAATATTTACAAGATTTTTTTAAGAAACTATCATTCCGGTTTTCCAATTGTTACTAAAACCTTATCAGCTCTTCCCAAGTCATAGTATTTGAGAAACCATACTTCCAACATCCATACACACACACAAACACACACACACACACACACACATACACACACACATACACACACACATACACACACACATACACACACATACACACACATACACACACACACACACACACACACACACACACACGGACATCATCTTAAAAATGCTCTAATCGGATTCTAGGGACCTTAAAACTTGCTTATTCACTAAAATCTGGATATGCGACTTTTAGCATGAATCCAATACTTTTCTTAACTCCCCTATTATTAAATTTCGACCTGGGGACCAATTTTATAACTAGAAAGCGACAGCGAATACGAATGCAATATGGCGGGTCACTGAATAAGCGCCATCTTATTTTCTATTCACATGACTGATTTCTATCGTATTGTATACACTATACATATTCAGTACTAGTTTGACATTTGTTCAAATTTCTCGCGTAGGGAAAATTTTAGTTCATTTGAAAAGTAGTGCTATTTGAAGTGGTATCATACTTAATTTGTGATTATATTTCCTTTATGCATCATATACATGTTTTTAGATACGATGAATATTTTAATTAATTTGTAATATAACAAATAAATAAAAAATAGTAATAAATAAAAGGTACTAAAAATTAAAAAATAATACTGTAACGTTTCTATTTATATGGGTGAAGTGTAAAACATAGACAAATATTATTAACCAAAGAATACGTTTAATTAAACGATAATTAATTAAGGATTAAATATAAAAGATAATAAAAAACAACTAACACTATGATTAAATAATTATAAACACTAAGAATATTATTAAATGCTTAAACACTACGAATTATTTATCTAACTAACATTTATATCACAACACATTTATATAACTACATTTATTTATGTTAACATCTGTTAAACTGTTTATTTATATCACCGAGTTCATATCTGGTTGCTGGTATATATGAGACTGTCTCCCGCTGTTCTCCCGACGGTATTTATACAGCCCCTATCATTCTAGAACTCTTCTAAAGCGACAATGACCCGTATACAAAGGAATGAGGTCACGGCGCAATTAACCTGTCTCAGCGCGTCGGGGATTGTATTATCGCTCTGGTACGTTCTTTCGAAGGGATTACGTCATTGTTCGCGAATATGCTATCAGTAGCGGCGCATGCATACTTTTCTCTCAGGGGCGCACGTCACAACAATCAATAACAAACTACACATTAGGTAAAATAAATGAGCCGATAACTTACGCTTATTCATAAGCGAATACCGTATTCATGAGGTCCGGACCAGCTGAATACGTCTTCAGTCGGAATGACTGACAAAAAGTAGTGGGGATTATCTTATTCAGTATGAATTGTATTCGCTATCGCTTTCTAGTTACAAAATTGGCCCCCTGTTCTAGTACGAATTTTAGGTTCTGCGCATATATCAGTTTCAATTTAACGCGCGCCATCTATTTGTACACATATATCATTTTTCATAATAAATTAGAGAACCCGTGGTTTAACATATGTTGAACTTTCTATGACTAAAATAATCATAATTTCTGCTTAAATAAAAGATTGGTATAACTAAAAAAAACCGTTATTACTATTACTAATTCCTATTATTTTTGTTTGTATTTGTTTGTACATATGTTCATGTGGTACTTCAATAAAAAAAAGTTTACAGTAATATTCCACTCGAAGAAACATTTTTTCACTCAGAGGAAATGAAATGTCATGTCCAATCAGTAATTAAATTGGAGTCTTTATGTCGAACATCAGAATCCATTCTTCTATTCCATCCTACGCTCGAGACCTATTTTTACATTTCATAATTCATTTAGATTTGACAGCACTTCATTTAGTCAATTTCTTAGCTAACCTTTCAGCTTTCAATAAACAATCGTTTAACGCACTCGAACTTAAAAATAATCTTATTTACTCGGCCGTTTGATTTATCGAGTATTTATTCCTGATTGGAGGTGCGAGAATGCGTAGGCGTACGCCGTAAGTGAAAAGGTCATGCTGAAGATTTATGTTTGTGAGTGACATAAAAACCACTACTTATGCGGGAATTGAAATGTTGAGTGTTGAATTATTCTATATGTGAAAGATTTATACTCATATAAACAATAATAACGATGCTGCTGGTTATAATAACATAAATATACCGGTACCTTGCACAGTTGCACAGATCTTGTTTTTCAATGTCTTAAAAACTTAGAATTATGTTGTGCAACTCAACTAGACAACTTTATGATTGCTAACTGTAAAGATGTGCTTATTCTGGCTTCACATGTAACTGGAGGTTATAAACACAGTAACACTGTAAATAAAAAAGTTTACTAATAAATGCTTATATATTATTTCATATAATGGTATAAAGAGACAGTTTCTGTAGTTCATTAAATTTTCACATTTACAGATACAGTGCTATTCTATAATATTTTTTTAAGATTAATTTACAGTATTTTATGTACCGTCAATTCTATATGGGGGATAGTCTTATATTTCGTACTACAGTACATTCTAAATCGTACCGGCATCAATATTCAAAATTTTATGTACATTTGGCACCATATAGTTATACCAGAATAAATATGTAACATATTAGCACACCTTACAAAAATTGGTAACAGTAAGCTAGCTAGACTATGTAAAAATGATAAAATGTTTTGTAAAAGTGTACCACCCACTAATGAAAATTAACATAGTTTATAAAAAAATCTCTGTTTCGGAATTTGAATGACTTATTCTAGCTAGTGCTGTGAGGATCCGGCATAATTTGTATCCGAGAACCCGGATTTGAGAATATCCGGATTTTCTGATATCCGACGTTCGGAAATTGAAGCGGATATCCGAAAATTTAATTCGAATCGGGATTCAATGTGTTGTTTACGGATCCGAATCCAGATTTTAATTCTGGATTCGATTCTTCATTTTGAATGTGAAGGCTCACATCTGGAATTGAATTCAAATTCAAACTTCAAATCGTTAAAGTGGGCCTGTTTATCTTTACAGCGGTCTTTAAACACTAGTAAACAAACAGTAATACATTTTATAATACCCCTCTAAAATAGCTAGGTAGTTTGTGCAAATGTAAAGAAAAAAGGAATTTATATTTTCCTATTTAGTAAATTGTGAATAAAAATTTGTATTATTTTTGTTACACATATACTCATACTCTTATTAGAATCTAAGATCCGATATTCAAATCCGTTTCCAAGATTCGATATTAGGATCCGGAATCAAGATCCGATACTCAGATTCAAATCCAAATTCCAATACTCAGATTCGGATCCAAAATCCGATGCTCAGATCCGGATCTAAAATCCGATACTCAAATCCGGAACCAAAATCCGATACTCAGATCCGGATCCAAAATCCGATACTGAGATTTGGATCCGAGATCCGGATAGTTCAACATTTAATTACCCGGAAATTCGGATATATTTGGATCAGAAACCGAAACTATCCGGATCCGGATCCCACCACTAATTCTAGCACGCTTTTTGATGCTACGCGTAGGAGTTTTGTTCTTATGGTGATATTTTTTTATTTGAGACTGTACGCCATACACAAAAGATCTTGGTAACGGACATAATCAAAACACAAATCACTGTTACCAACTTAATGGAAATTGTCAGCTATTTTTGAAATGAGAAAATGTAAAAAAAAGCCGAAACAGAAAGAAATAGTAGATCTGTCCTATGAGTATTCCAAAAGTGCAGTGTATGTTAGTGTAATGTGGTGTAACTCAATAGTGTGCACTAGTTTACAAGTGTCAAAAAACAAGATAATTTCAAGAGGCAAGTATAATAAATATATGTAAAATTTTCGTCTATTATTTTCAATTTAAACAAACAATCATGCAAAAATAACAACAAAATTCAGATTAACTAAAACAGCTTCAAATCTGCCATTTAGTCGCCCCCACTCCTGTCTGCACTGTCAACACACCTCACAATTCAGTTCAGATAAGTATGAACTAGTATGAACCGAAATTTTTCTCATCGAACAGTCTGTCCAAATTGCACGTTTTTCGTAAAACGTTTCACTCTTAAAAGATAACACTGTAGTAACCACATCGTGCAAGTCATCGAATAGACCTAATGTAAAACATTTGTTGCAGAAAGCTATTACTCGTTTACGTTTTTATAAATAAATATTGCTCTATGTTATTGTTATTTATGATTTTTAAAATAAATTAAGACAAATTTACCTAAATGCTCGCCTAAATGTTAGAAGATAAAAAAATTTGGAGGATAAAAATAAATCACAGATAATAAGATATAAGATAATATAACGGTCGGCAACCAGAATACAAAAAGGGTACCCACTCTAGAAGCTTACAGAAATGTAAACAGGCGATTTCAACCAAAAAAGTTGACAAGGGAAAAAAATGTTATTTTATGTAAGGATATGACAGATATCTGGCTGATCCGGTTGAAAAACCAGAACTACCGTTCCGCCAGAACTGAGCTTATATATTCGGGAATCCGGCTAAATTTGTTCAGAAAGTAAGAACACATTAGAGTTTAAGAGGAAAATTCATAACGTTTTTTTATTTTTCTACAATAGAATACATATTAATATTTATTAATAATCATAACGTATTTTTTAAAAATTATTATGTATAAAGAGTAGCTTTTCTACATTCTCTGATGTTAATCTGGGCTAGAACTATTTCCAATATTATAAATATTTTAGAATTTGAAATAGCACAAAATTGATCCCTGTGGTGCACTCTCCACGCCAGTAATGAATATAGGTAAGTACATAAATAAATAAAATAAATTTATCATCACGGTATATTACGCATTGCTGGGTCTGCCAATCTGCTTTGTACACAGATTTCTTCGGTAAAGATGATGACGTATTTGTACCGTGCGGGCGTTTACCAGGTGTCACCTCACGGACACTTATTGCTGGCGTGGAGAGTGCACCACATTTTTGGCGTCGGTCGTGATCGAACCCGGTATTTAAATTTAATTTAATTTTAAGTATTTACATGAATAAAAATTAAGTTAAACGGGAGGTATTGTGTTGGCCACATCAGATTTTTTCATAATGTTATGAGAAATGACATCTGTCAAGCTATTTGATGTAAACGACTACAACATAATGAATGTTCTAGAAATTTGCTTGGTTTACTGCTGTACCATAATTTTTCCTCTTAGTAAGACAAAAATCTAACTTTCGCAGCTAAGAAAGTGTGCCGAATGAACGATTTTCGCTTATCGGTATAGAAAAGTGTTTAATAGATATCAATTATACAAATATTTGATTAATTTTTTTGCTGTTACAAGCAACAGATTGTAAAACGTATCGATTAATCTTTAATTTATATTATTAAAATCTGATTATAATTTTAAACTTATAAGTATGTATACGATTCAAACTTTTTTTTGTTACATTTATCTGATATTGACCGATCTAGATTATAATACAATAAAACTGTTGAGCTGCAATGTAATCATAATTACATCAAAACATTTATATACAGTGTTAGTAGGACATCCGATTTATGACCATTGATTAGATACGAGAACGAGAATGTTATTCTTTTTCAATAAAATTACTGTAAGTTTAGAAAGTTATCAATATAATAAAATGGCAACAAAATGATATCCTGTGAATGGAATAACTTAGAATTGATGTAACCTTGTTCACTTTCCCATAATTGGGAGTCATTCGCATTTTCGTCATTTTTTCAAGAATGTGGTTCTTTTATGTACCTATAGTGTGATTGAAAAATAGTGATAAATAGATTTTTTTTATACAAATGATAAATGACGAGCGAAAAAAATTATTATTTTTCACGAATCGATAATACATTCTTATCATCGTGCATAAAATTATAGCAAATTAAAAAAAAATTAAGAAATCAACAATAATTGGATTATTATTGAAACAAAATTTTAAAATTTAATATGTTATAGTTCTATTCAAAGCATAGATCTTTCTGGTAACGTTAATTTAAATGAATAAACGTTTGCTGTTAAAAAATATATATATATTTTAATTACTTAGTAGTCAGTTTAACATTCTTATATTATGATTTTAACTAATTTTTTCTATTAGAGGTAGGTACCTAGTTGTTAATTTACTATAATTTGATTTAGGAGACCAATACTTACTTTTAGTCATCTAATTAATTAAAATTAACTGTAGTTCAATAAAATTTTCCATTAACTTATACTAAAAATAATTCACTAAATTAATAAAGAACAATAAAAGATTTTTAAACCTAAATACATTGATTTGTTAAAGATGACAATAGAATTTGTCACTAGCTTCTAATTCTTAACAATATGGATTTTTGTGAAGTTTCTACTCTCGATGATGGAAAAATAGTACTCGTAAATACACTTCAGCAGAAAATACTGTTTTCCCCTTTGCGCTTTGAAGCGTTCGTGCTGCTCTTTCTCGCTCTCTCTCTCTCTTTCGCTCTCTCTCTTTCTCTCTCTTGTTTATTGGGGATAATTTTGCATATCTCTCCTTTATTGTATAATAGGCATACTATAATATTCTTCACGTAAGAATGTCATTGTGCAATAATAATTCGTTTAGGTAGTTCAATTCGCTATATAATCTGTGCTTACATCTACTAGGGACCTATCTTTTTCTGCATCAAGAAACGAAAATACAAACAAGAATATTATTCTAGCCCTTTTCGATAGTTTTTATGGCATTATTAATAAATTCTAAAATACACACCAATGTTTACAAACTATGTTGATAGTTCAGCTCAAAATTATTTCCTGAGTAGAATTATAACGTATGTCGCCTTATGAACAGATTCTATACGTGATTAACTTGTATGGAAAAAATAAACTGCAACAAAATATTAGTGCCGTTTATCCTTGTTTATATGACAGTTCTGTCTGTTTCACAGTTTTTATTTTTGTTTTTTACCTCCCGCTACCCTTGGTAAGGGAGGTATAGGGATCGAGCTAAAAATCGCATATCGAGATTTTGGTAAATGACCACGTTTTAAGGTTCCTAGAATCCAATTTTAACATTTTCACGATGATGTCTGTGTGTATGTATATATATATATATATATATATATATATATATATATATATATATATATATATATATATATATATATATATATATATGTGTGTGTGTGTGTGGATCTTGTTTACGCTCTAACTCAAATATTTACTATCATTCAGAAACTTTTGAAACCATGTACTTCTACCTTATTCTAAATATGGAAAGAATTGATTAGATTTTGGGGGCAATCGGATAACCGGAAATGGCAGTTTACTTGAAGTTCAAGATAGTTTTTCTTCAAATAATACCTTTAAATGTATTTTTTTCGCAATTTGTTATTATAAAAATTAAAGATTATTCCATTTTCTACAGGTTTGCTTTAATACTTTTTCTATTATTCTATGGATAAATTTATAAAGTAATATAAAAATTATACCCCATAGGTAAATGGCGGGAGGTATTGTGTTGGTCACATCACATAGTTTGGTTTCGTTTTTCAAATAATTATTATCGGTATTAAACTTCTTGTCCACAAAATACTGCCATTTGCAATGTTTTGTGTTTTGGAAAATACAAAGTGAGGTTATTTTTATGAAAGTACGAGGGTCATTCAATAAGTAAAGAGACAAATTCTATAATTTTAAAACTATTCAATGAATGTGTACAATCTTTTCAGGGGTGTTAGTTGGCAACCTTGGGATATGCTCTGATCAGCTGTTTCATCATTTTATGTCAACATAACCTCAAAATTTTCAGTTCACCATGGCAAGTCCACTAGAAGATTGCACCTTAGAAGAGCAGCGCTCAGTCATTAGATTTTTAGTCGCAGAAGGTGTAAAACCAAGTGAAATTTTTTCTAGAATGTTAATACAGTACGGTAAAAGTTGTATGAACCGTGTGAATTTTTACAAGTGGGTTGATCGGTTTAAAAGTGGCCGAACAAGTGTAGGTGATGAACCCCGATGTGGACGTCCAGTGGAAGTTTCTGGTACCTCCTTGGAATCGAGGATTTCCTTGAAGATCAGCGAACTATCAATAGCCAATAATACTCTGAGATGCTAGAACACAAAGTTAGACCAGCTATCAGGAGCAAACGCCGTGGACTCTTGTTAAAAGGAGTCATTCTTCAGCACGATAACGCCCGCCCTCATACAGCCCAGCTGACCCGTGATAAGCTTCAAGAATTGGGTTGGGAGGTCTTACCTCATATTGCCTACAGTCCCGACCTCGCCCCATCTGATTTTTACCTGTTTGGACCACTCAAAGACGCCCTACGTGGAAAAAGATTTGCTAACAATGAGGAAGTTAAGGAAGCGGTGCAAAAGTGGCTTCGGGATAAATCGAAAGAATTCTTCGCCAAGGGAATTAGGAAGCTGCAAGAAGGATGGGACAAGTGCATAACTGTGGGGGATGATTATGTTGAAAAATAGCCTTAATTTTGAAAGATTGAAATTAACCGTTTTTGAGCAATAGCCATTTGTCTCTTTATTTATTGAATGACCCTCGTATAATAATACAATATTTTATAATTGATTGATTAATATACTTCACTTCTCCACATACTAAAATAAGTATTTATTTGTAAAATAAGAATTTAAACAATACCTTGTACTCAAATTCATTTTAACTACTCTGTAGTTCTAAAACCACATGCCGGGGTTGCGTATAATTTTAAAATGCCGCCATTTAACGGCTCTTAAGTTTTTCAGTTCAAAAGGTAAATGTAGAACTCGCTCAAATTTCTGAAATTTACTATACTCGTATAGTAAATATCTATAGAACTCTAAAGAAATTAAGTATATGGGTAAAAGGAGTGTTAACTTTTTATTCATTATGTCTACTTAGGTATATATGTCTTATTAAGAATCATAGCAAAGTATAGACTCATAAGGAAACTGATTCGCTGATTCCAAGCACATAGTAATAACTGTGCATGTACTATTGATTACCTGACATTAATAAAACTGACGAAACACATTGTATTCGTGTTAAACTTTCACGTGAACTTCGAAAATGAAATAAATCCGGCTTCAGTGTTGAAATAATGAACCGTATTATTAGCAGACAGATTATTATTTTCTTTTCATTGGATCGGCTGAAATACTCACACACGCCTAGGAGAATTGTAAACGTGAAACTATTATTACGTGTGGTAAGGTAATTATAGAGACGAGTAAATAGTTCCATCGAGATTCAGTATGAATTTGTGAGATACGAACTGGTGATTATGTTATACAATGGACTTTGAAAACAATGTAAAGTTTACAGTAAAAAAATTCTATACATGACCGAACAGTTGAATTAATATAGTAACATAATACTCGTAATTAGAAGACTTTCATAATTCATTTACGAGGGTGGGTCAAAAAATCGCGGAATGAAAGGATTTTTGGAGGGGCAGGGGTACATATTGTAATTTAAAAAATAAAAGTTGATAGTCGTATTTTGTAAACCTGACTTTATAAAAAATATCTACATCTGCCATAAAATAGTATAATTAAAATAATAAAACTCTTATTTGAACCATTTTTTACCTTTCGCTAGGAGAGATATTGGAATCATGCTAAAAATTGCATATCCAGATTTTACGATGATGTCTGTGTGTGTGTGTGTGTGTGTGTGTGTGTGTGTGTGTATGTATGTGGGTGTGTGTGAGGTTGTTGGAGGTACGATTTCTCAAATTCTATAAAATTAAAGACCTGTGTAACTACGGATTTCTCAATCTAACAGTAATAGGAAGATTTGAATAGCTTCTGGTAACAACTGAACAACCGGAAGTAGTAGTATTTTAACAAAAATGTTCTTAATATTATTTTTTTAATATTTATGTTATTAAAAATATTGAAAAACAAAATTCTCTATCCGACACATTTAATTTTTTTTATTATACCTTCTATAGATTTAAAGATATAGATATATAATCATATGTAATATAACAAGTGATATGATTATCATCGATGATATTCTCGAGTGAAACCGAGCTGCAGAGTCCGAAAGACGAGTTAAATATGCTGCTTCGGTTTCACGAGCAATATCTTCGATTATTAATCATATCAGGAGCTTATATTTAATGAGAGAACATAATGAATTTTTGTAACACATTATGTTAACCTAACTTTTGATATACA
This sequence comes from Harpalus rufipes, assembly GCA_951394225.1. Taxonomy (NCBI): domain Eukaryota; kingdom Metazoa; phylum Arthropoda; class Insecta; order Coleoptera; family Carabidae; genus Harpalus; species Harpalus rufipes. The sequence goes on along the minus strand of OX596277.1, from coordinate 43,046,240 downwards.
TATTCATAATGTATTAAAACATGGTACTTACGAGTTTTATATAATATATCGGAGTTTGAATTATTGTTATTACTTATTTTATACGCAAAATTAACTGTCAATGTCGTAAATAAAGAGAACAAATCCCTTAGTAACGACTATACACATAAATAAGGTGATAATTTCTTTGTCTTTTATCATCGCTGTGATAGACATGTAACTAGGGAGATTCTGAATGTTGATTGGCGGAAAACATATCACGTGACTAATAAATTATATTCTCTATAAAATAATCTGTTGTAGTAAATCTCACAGCCTGCTCACAGCCCAAACATCTCCGTGATAACTACTTGAGAAATTAAAATGTCTGTAATTAACAGATAAATGTCACTAATGTCAGTGTCAAAAATTCAGAGATAGTACTGAAGACTTTTTCTGGGAACGATATTTAATATTTCTTATTGTATTATTAATTATATATTTAAATTATAGGTATAATATAATACATGAACCCTTCAGAAATAACGCCAATCCCGTTAATAAATTGGAAAACCTCGAACATTTAGAAGAAATGGAGAAAACTTGCTCATAGAATGAATTTAAAATACGTAAATATAAAGATTAAATGTATTTAGAATTTTTGTGTGTACAAGAAATGTTAAATATAATATTTATATATACCATAATAGAAAGGGCGCGAGAGATATTGTGATGGTCACAACAGATTTTTTTATATTCTATACAAGTATTTAGTATCACTGTACCCGTAAAGCAAGAACGTCTCATACCAAAACATGCCATTTCATCCTCAACTTTGTTATTAAAACTATAGGTTTAAATTTAATTATGAAGAAAATAGTCATTTGTCTCTATTTTTATCCCCCTTTTTCCTTGACATGGTAAATACGTATAAATCATAAATAAATTATGATGGTTTTTAATTAATTTAAGTGAATTGTATGTAATAAATGGAATATGTTTGTTTATGCAAATGAAGAGTCAACAACTCTCACGGGACACATTGCAGCAACATACAATCCACTCTTCCAACTCCGTACTTCATTTCCATTACCAATCCATTCTTACATCACATTTCAACACCTCACCTCTTAAATCATAACCCTCTAACCAAATTTCACCTCCCTATAGCATATCACGTGATCTCCATCGCGACCCGAGGACCTGTATCTGTACTTGACTTCATCCCTCATGACTTCCTCTTTCCTCAATGTCCTCATCAGCAGCGATCGGTTGGGAGGTCAGTGAACTCCGGCTGGGCTCAGCGTCAGCGGCCCCGTTACAGACTTTCACTCAGTGACAGCGGGACGGTGATCGATAGGTGTGGATACCGGATAATGAGAAGTGGATTCTGGTGAACCAAAAGGAAGGAATGGAACACAATTGAGAGAGAATGGGTAATCACTAAAATAAAAGGTGATAATTTATTGGTTTTGCGTTTTATTCGCATTAAATTTATTTAAATTTTAATGCAGCATGTTAATATTCTCTCTTACAATATATAATTTGTAAAACATAATTTTTATATAACGTCGAAAGTACTATGAAATAGACAGGATGATACTGAAAAACGGGCCACTCAAAATAACTTTGTTATTTATAAATATTTTTTAGTTTTCTTGATATATTTGTAAACTGGGCGTAGGGGCTCACAAATCATGGTACACTCTATATATTTTTACATATTAGATTCTACGTAAAATTATGAAATCAAACATATGGTTGAAGTGCATTTTTTGAAGAAATATATTAACAAATACGTAATAGAAAATTATGAACAATTAGTCTGCTACGCCATATCAGGCAGGTTGTGAAAACAGTTGAAAAATAATATTGAGTAATATTTAAGTTAATTACGTAAATACTAAGTTATTTTTGTAAGATTCTATATTTTGTTACTTAAAGATGATCAATTTGTTTTCACAGCCTATCTGATGTAGCTTACCAGATTAATTATTCATTATTGTGTCTTTCGTTTTTGTAATTTATTTCTTCAATAAAAATGCACTTCAATCATATCGTTGAATTGGTAAATTTATGTAGATTTCAAATATAAAAAATATAGGATATCCCATTTGAAATACGGAAATTAATGTTACTTCCGGTTAAACTGGCATGTCAAATCCCACGATTTATGAGCCCCTAAGCCTAGTTTACAAATGTATCACGAACATAAAAAAAAACTTGTAAATCAAAAAGTTATTTCGAGTGGCCCGTTTTTCAGTGCCACCCTGTATGTAGCTTACTGAAGAGCAATTAGTTTTCATCAAATCTAAAAAAAAAGAAATCTTAGGATTCGGCATCCATTGAATTAATGTTAATACTCATTTTACAGTGACAATATTTATTAACAAGTTTTTCGATAACAAAGGAAGTAAAAATATTGAAGAATCATTCATAAATTATTTAGGTTTCAACTATTGGTGGGATTCAGATCCGGATAGTTTCGGTTTCGAATCCAAAAGTATCCGGATCTGAGCATCGGATTTTGGATCCGAATCTGATTTGAGTATTGGAACTTAGATTCGAATATGGGTATGAGTATCGGATTGTAGATATGGAATTTCAGTATCCGGATCGGTTCTCGGATTCGAATATTCTCAGTACATTCAAATATTGGCATCGGGTCTCATCAAAAGCGCATAATAAATTAATGAAATTCATGTCATATTAATATGTTCCTTTATATGTGCAGTAAAATAATACAAATTTGAATTTTTATTCACAATTTACTAAATAGGAGTCTGTGAAGGTATAAATTCCTTTTTCTTTACATTTGCACGAACTACCTGGCTATTTTAGAGGGGTATTATAAAATATATTACTGTTTGTTTACTAGTGTTTACAGACTGCTGTAAAGATAAACAGGCCCACTTTAACGGTTTGAAGTTTAAATTTGAACTCAATTCCAGATGTTAGCCTTCACATTCCAAATGAAGAATCGGATTCAGAATTAAATTTTCGGATATCCGAACGTTGGATATCCGAGGATCCGGATATTATGAAATCCGGGTTCTCGGATCCAAGTTTTGTCGGATCCTAACAGCACTAGTTTCAAGTACAAACCGGATCGTATTGATCCATGAGCAAGGTCTGGAAACAATTGTGTAAAAGAAAATGGTCTTTATTACAAACATATTACATGATTGTTTATGATTTAACTTACATGTTGATTTGTTGCAATAGAGATATATTATTAAATATGAAAGTGGATGAACATGTCAAAAAAGAATAAAAATTCATAAAAATGCGTGCATACATCTCAGATTTAAGTAACAAACAAAGAAATTGCTTTTATTAATTGTTTTAAAACAAAAGGACAAATTATTTATATGTATTAATTTTGAGTTTAAAATCAATTTGAAGTTGAAAAGGGTTCACACTTATCTGAACCGACTCACGACGACTAAATGTCAGGTTTGAAACTGTGTCGGTTAACCTGAAATTTGTTGTTATATTCGTGATAAGTTAAAAATAATGGACTAAAAATGTTCATATATTTATGAAGTAGATGATGATGACAGTTTTGAACATCTTAATTTTTAAAGGGTACAATTTCTTACAGCTACTGAACAACTTTGTAGTTCGTTCATTCAACTGTTGGACTTATCGTGTTTTTTGACACTTGTGAACTAAACTAGTACACACTGTACCGAACTACAACAACATACACTGTACTTTTGAAATCCTCATCGAACTATTATGTAGCAAGAAATATTTTTTTTTTCATCATTTATCTCAATACCGTTAAAATGAGATTTACCTCTCTTTTCTCCTTCAAGGATATACATAAATCTAGCCGTAATAAAAAATAAAAAATTTCTAATTTTCTGTTTTGTGATAAATCGTATTATAATTACCTAGTTTTAATTTAAAATTCATAGAAAGCTATTAATTTAACCAAATAAAATGAAAATAGGTAGCAATTTAATCACGAAATTTTAATTACAAAAGTAAAGCTATACAGGCCATTATTTCAAGAATATGTCAGCAATAAATCCTAGTTGTAGCAGTAAAATGATCTATCTTCATTATTGAACACTCTTTAATATAACAGAATTAATTCTTCTATGTTAATTAAAAAATACACCTGTGTCCTACTAATTCCGAACTCATTATAATGTAAGAGATTAAAAATGTCAACCTACACCATTGAAATTTTTAGGAAAAATTATCTTTGAAATCGGTGAGTTCTCACGCTGTATTCCTCAAGGGAGGCAGTGGAGCTGAGTTGAAACTAGTCCCAAATTACTGAGTCTGATCTTGTTAGTAGAAATTTATTCACCCTAAACCCTTTAGGAATTAAGTAGATTTACCTAATTTCAATATATTTAAATTTAATTCAAATATTTTATTCTACTCTATAAAAATTCTCATTGCCAGTTTTGTTAATTTGATAATAAATAATAGTGATTATCATTCTGTTGTTGAAGGTCTGATAATGTAATCGGAATACATTATTAAATCACACCGTGGAAATTCTGTTTATCTGCAAAAATCTGAAACAAAATGAACCATTTTCATTCTTAATTGAGCTAATTTGCAAACAAAGAAGTACACTTCACTCAAGTAAATGTAGAAGTAATTCAATTTATGCGTTACCGAGAAATTTCAATCCCGGCTGTTTATTAAGAATATTGAATTAGGATCCGGTTTTTCAAAGAAAACTCATTGTTAGCGCGTTTCATTTTTTAACTTAATTTTATCACTGCTTTAAAAATATTGTTTACCTGATTTATTGTATACAGATGCTAAAAAATTTAAATTTAAAAAACCGAACGATTAAAGATTTAAAATACTGCATTTAAACAACAATATACCGCGAAGTGTCTACACTATTTTATTCACAATTAATTTTTAATCATTGTATTTTAAATATGCATTAATTTCATTAATATTTTTTGACAGTTTCATTATAATTTGTTTTGTCTGCTTTAGCGTAGAGATCTACAACAGTTTTTCTAGGCAACATGACAAAAGGTATATTAATTCTGGATATTTTTATTGCAATTTGGCAAAATGAATTCACCCCAATTATGTAACAAAGTTGATCATGTTTAGTAATATTACTAAAAATTGTAATCAGAAAGATTGAAGTAAGAAACAAATGTAAAGCCTGTTATTTTCATGTTTTATTCAATATTTGCAATTGTTATTAGATATTTGCTATAGCAATGTTGGTAAGAGTTAGTAACATTTTGTTACAAAATTGAGGTGAATGACATTTCAGGAAAGTGACATTTCATTTCACGTTAGAAAATAGTAGATGGCACTTGAGAGCCGACCGTTTTTCAATACATAAATAATTTAAATTCGTGAAACCAAACTTTGTCAATAATAAATATTTTTATCTGTAAAAATGTACAAAATCTGAATATTAAAAATTATAACAAAACATGGTTAAATATTACTTAATTCTGTAGATTTTATTTGATAATTTACAACTGACAGGAGATATTTTTTCGTTTTTGTAAACTAGATCAAAGGGCAAAATCTATATACCTGTCTAAATTAACAATATTGAAATAAAGTATAGCTGGACGGTTTTTTCCAGTTAGCTGGAAAATGAAGTAAATATTAAAAACCTATTAAAAATTATAATTTTATATTTTTTATAAAACGTAGAAGTAAATTTGAATATTACATATTATTATTTAACTATCAAGTCTGTTAATAAGGACTATTAAAAGATCGAGACTACATTTTTTAATGATGTTTGAGATTAAAACATACGTGAATTACAATTGCCCGTATTTTCACCTTTTCAAGTAGCGCAACTTCCGAAAAATACTACTTCAACTGTCAAATATCAACTTTAATATTAAAAATTAGGGAAATAAAAATAAGTTATGTTTTATATAGCACTTATTTCAAATATTATAGGTTCATTTAAAAAAAAATGAAACTTATTCTTGTCTGATCATAAAATAAAATTTAAAAAATCGAAAGAGGGTTACTTCAAGAGGTGATATTGCGGGCCAACATTTTTCCGTTGCTCATATCTTATTTAATGGGGCATTCTATCGATTTTTTTTTTTACAAAATATAAAATTCTAGAATTATTGGTAAAAACGCGACGTTAAAATTCGAATTAGTAACTGCGATATGAATTTTTCAATGTATGAAATTATTTGTGACGTCCTGAGTTGGTTATGCTTCTCAAACAGTTAATTCTAAGGGGTATCTGTATTGCCTGCATTAGGCATATCTTTTCATTTATTTTGATTAAATCTTCTTTCCGTCGACCTCGTCAAATTAATTAGTAATGTATACAGAAATAAAGAGAAATGTGTAAATTAAATCAAATATTTAAAATGAATATTATTTCAATCTATTTCATGAAAAATTTTGTCAATATCATTAGGGTGACCAGTATTGTTGCTATAGTTCTTAATTTGAATTCAAACAAAAACAACCAATAGTAGTCCAAGTTCGCCCGAATCATCCGGAATTTTACGATAATAACCGATTGATAGGCCCGGGGCGATCGCAGGGACTATGACGGCACGTTTACAATAATTAACCATTTTTGGTACAAGAAAGTAATATTTCATCATTTTGTTTTTACCAAAACATTAATTTAACATATGCTACCTTATAGTTATTGAAGTTTACTATTTCTTTGCAATGATAACATATCCCATTGTTTAGCAGTGCAGTATCTATGATTACTTCTACTAAAATCGTATGTTATTAATAGCAAATAGAAATAATTCATTAAAGGTGCCATTAATGCTCAATTTTCTATAGATTTATAAATCCCACTAATTAACGCTCAGCGGAACAAACAACATATTAACTATTATAATTAATATATTATATTATATTAAATAAAAAATTAACAAATTATTTTATTCATTGAATCATGAAGCAATAAATTTTGCACAAATCTCTATATTAGATGTTTTTTTTATCGTAAAGTAATTTATATTTAGACATCACCTCAGGGATACTCAAAGAAACAAAGCTATTCAAACCTGGAGGAGAAAATTAAACTAATTACTGTACAAGTATTATATAACTATTACTAAAATAAGTTCTTTGACCTATACGAAGAATTTTCATAGAAAATTAACAAAGATTTCAACAGAAAAATAGGCTAAACTAACTTGTAAATCACTTTTACTTTAAAATGTAAGGACAGGAGTAACATGTTAATTAACTCTACTCTTTATCTGTCGAGCTTAGTGATTAATTATATTGTTTTGTAAGTCTTTTAAGCAATGAACCTTTTGTTTCGTCGTAAAAGGTAACACTTGTCGTTAGGCTCGGCCACTTTTTGTACCTAATGCAGATCACAGTATAACAATTGCTATTGTCACTATTCAAATTTAGTGACAGTGCTTGAAAAATATTAATATCCTTCAAAATTTCTTTGTAGTTAACAAGAGGAAATGCTTGAAAGTAACAGGTTGTTTGTGTTTGTTCATGGATTAAACAGAAAAAATCGACCTTATACTAAACTTTGTGGGTTATTTTGAAAGTATAATAAAATTAACCTTTTAAAAATATTCATTCCAAAGCCTGAATTAAATACAAAAATAGGAGTATTGCACAGAGCTTTTTCAATTTAAGAAAAAGTACATTTATTTTCAGAAAAAGTAAATTCTATTTCAGAAAAGGTAAATTGATAAATTGATATTATTCATCTGAAATTGAATTTACATTTTCTGAAATTGACTTTATTTTTTCTGATATTGAAGTTGAAAAGGTAGTTTTGCTACATTTTTAAAAAGAGATGACTTGTCTGTTATTATTCCCTACTACTCAGCTCAAAGTGTGATGAGTTTAATATGAGCTGAAGAGCTGAGCTAAGATTTTTCTGAAGTAAAATGAACGACAACAAATTCCGTAGAATTGTGTTAGTAAATTCGAAGTACTGTCCAACTCAACTTTACGAAAATAACAAATTGTCCATATCACTCATGTTATCATTTAATAATTGCTGGTAAAAATAAATTTAAAACATTGTAATAAATATTAGTTTAACTTCAGTACAATATCTTTAATATTATTGGCCATTTTCTTCAAATAATCAATAAAATAATATTTTTAAAGGAATAAAGAAATAACCTTTACAATAACCAAACTAATGTGACAGCCAGTGATAGCAACACATTCATCCCCACTTTTCAACTATAGTTTGGTTCACGAAAGATGACAATTCAATGCCATTTGTTCGAAGAAAGAATAAACAACATTTTATATAGCGGTAGTATAGCAACATTATGTATTAGAAAGAGATAGATTATTTGACGTATGTCTACGTGATTTATGCTATATGTCAGATATATGTACGTTCCATTTTCACATTGATCTCTAACACATTAAAAATAATAGGAACGTATGTCGACGAGTTGCTGATGTGATCTATTGAACTGCCCTCTATGTTAAAGCAAATCCAATGGCGGAGTTTATATTTTGAATTTGACGCACGATTTGACGTTTAATCAAAATCAACGAATAAGTTTCTAATTTTGTTCCGCGATGTAATTGAACATAATCATGGGAGAGAAAGGAAAAACTATGCGAAGGCAAACTGAAACAGGGTATTAGAACGTGTTAATAATATCGAAAATGAAAATAAATTAACTTCTTCTGGAAATAAAGACCCAGAAAATCAACAACAACAGCTGATCTTGATACTTTTAGCACCGTTGCAATTAGAAGAATAATAATAATGAAATGTTTATTACTTATTTTCAAAATATGTATTTATATCATTGTTTTCAGTATTTTAGTAATTATACATAGGTGTTGTATCTTTATGTTCATTATTATATCAAAATAAAATATATCTTTGAAAATGTGTAGACGTTTAACATTTAATTTTGAATGATTAAAATGTGTCCACAAATATTATACCTGGTGCACGCCTATGTGTATAGAATGTAGTGAAGTTATTTGCAAGTAATATTATACCAGATGGTTTGAAAATGACCTTGAATTGTCATCTTTCGTGAACCAAACTATAGCACAACCTCTTGAGGTGACTTAGAATCAGCAAGGGGGGTGCAACCGCGATTTAAAATATACTGGTTGTGCCACTCTGCTTGAAACAAGTGTCCAAACCGATACGTATTTCCTTGTTTTTTCCGCTAGAGACGCAACGTGACAACGGCCCAGAACACATCTACCGGATACCGGATATTCAATGAAACATGTATTTATTAATCAGAAACTTAAAAACATTGAAAAACATGACAAATGGCATAACCAATATTTTTTAAGTAGTGGGTGCAACTAATCTCACTTCTGTATCACAAAAGAAGAAATAGTACAGTTAGAAAGAAATAGAAAATATCGTAGATAGTTGGTGTTAAAAATAAGTTTAGAGTTATATTCTTAAACGTCAAATGAATTTTCAATCGTCCTATTATTATGACTAACCGACACAAAATTCCCTAAAATATTATAACGTACAACGTCCTAAAAGTTGCTCAAATTTTATTTTATTTTTATTATATAAAATGTATATACTTTAAAGTTTTGTAATACTTAATTAACTGTTTCGTAAACAACAGAATTATGAACTTAAATTAAATAAAGATGGACGTGTTCTTCCACAAGGCGCAACTTTCTACGGACACCTAGAATTGGGTCTTGGACGACATTCCTGAATTCCTGTATATTTTGCGTTGAAGTTCGCCCTCATTTTGGGCTACCCAACCTCCATCGTGAACTTTTCAAGATAAAAGAGCCCAAAAACCTTCTATGGGACGATCCTGAAGAAGGTTATGGGATTGGCGTTTCGCGAAAGTAATGGTACGTTTTGTTCAATTAGCCAATTTTAGTTGTGTTGCATAGTGAGAGGACGCAAGGTCTAGCCATAAGATAAAATCATCCCCAACGTGTACTTCTTTAATAAAATTGACCAATTTTGTTAGATTTACTTTTGACTATCCAGGGCGTCACCTCACTCGACCCACATAAGGCCTGGATACACCCCTTGTCTGCGAATTTGGCTTTTTGTTTATATCTGATATTATTAGGTACTTCTGCAATATTGTCAGTATAAAAACAATAATTTTCCTTAATTTCTGAGCTGCTCAGTGTGAAGTCCAAGGAATCGGTGTAATTGTCATCCAAAACCAATTGCTAGGTGTCCGGAGAAAGTTGCGCTTTGTGGAAGAACACGCCCATCTTTATTTAATTTAAATTTATAATTTTGTTACTTATGAAACAACTAATTATTAAGTATTACAAAACTTTAAGTAAATGCATTTTATATTACAAAAAAAAAACTGTTGTGGCCAGCACAATACCTTCCGTCAATCCTGTGTATTATGTATAAATTCCATACATAAATTTTCTTCCAATAGATTCTAAATTTCCAGTAAAATTATTTCATAAACAAACTATGCAAATTGTACTTGACACTAACATCGTCTTCTTCTTTAGCTTTTCCCATTCGTTAGGGGTCGCTATTTTTTATTTTTTTCTTCTACTCATTTCTGTTTTGCATGTCGTTCTTATTCAGTTCCTTTTTGCTCAAATCTTCCGCAATACAGTCCTTCCATTTTATCTTTAGTCTTCCTCTGTTTCTTCAACCTTCTATTACTAAGCTAATCATTCTTCATCCAATATATTCTTCATTTCTCCTCATGACATTTTCAATGTAATCATCTCTCTTGTATCTTTCTAGAAACTTGTAACACTAGAGTTATTTCCTTATCTATATTTTCGTGTCTTCCCCAATATCTACTTCAACATCCTCATCTCTGCCACATTAATTTACTTTTTATTGATACTGACATCTGTCAATTTGAATTATATGAATATATTAGTAGTTTCCACGTTTAGCATTTTAAATTCTTTAAAATTCTTTAACTCTAACTATTGAATATGAAGTATAAAATGCATTGAAATCGTATAGAGAATAATATATTCTTTAAGTTATAATAACTTTAAATGTCAATAAATCAAATTTAACTCTTAAATCAAATGAGGCTACTTCCTGTTCACCAAAATCTAATCAGTTGTTCTTCTGGATGCAAACCTGAGGAATACGAAAAAAATATAATTTTTGGAATCGTGGTATTGAAATTACGCGATCCGATACTTTCGTCACACACACACACACACACACACACACACACACACACACACACACACACACACACACACACACACACACACACACACAGACACAAACACACACACACACACACACACACACACACACACACACACATACAGACATCATCGTAAAAATGATAAAATCGTATTATAGGGACCCTAAAACATGCTTATTCACTAAAAACTCATCATTGAATTTTTTGACCAAAGACAATACCTTCAATACTATCCTGAAAAATTGTGCACACATAATTATAGTTAAAATATGCTTGTATATTCCATTCCATACAATGTCAATTAAAAAGAGATATCCTACAATTGTGGTTAATTATATACAGTATATGCAACAATAGACAATTCCGTAGAATTTGAATTTGAATAATACGTTATTAAATCTGTGCTGTAATTCACGTCTACGTCCTTCGTCGTCAGTCCTGTCCTAATGCAGGCTGAGGTTCGTTCGCCTGCTCGCGTTTGTCCACTTGTCAATTCACTCGTCATGTTAATTGGTAAATTATACATTCAACCATTGACTGCAATGTAATTTGTCAATCAGTCGCGGACTGTCAACGGACCATTGTTATGAATCAAATTTATTTGTTGTGTGTCTGTGGATTATTGTATATTTGTCTGCAGGGACGGCTGCACATAAAAAGGCTAAGTGTTTTACAAAAATCCGGAATTTACTGTAAAATAAATACAAAGCCTAAATACAATTCATTTAATTCTTGGATCTGCATTGGTTCTAATCTTCATGCTAATGAGAAACCGACCGCAAAACCATGGCAGATGAGTGACTATATTATAGCCGATTTCACCAACGATTCTTAAAAATTAAGCAATGCATGCGCCTTGTTTGTATTACTAAGGCATTTAGGCATTAAACAAAGTTTAGTTTTCATCAACCTATCTTGATTTAGCAATTACTTAGTATACAGGATATTTGTTCCCGCCTGATAATTTATGAATAGGTAATCCATATTACATTTCACAAGTGCCTTGGTTTTTAAAATTTTGTTTTGCGTTTAAACCTACTGTGGTTATTCGATTTAAAGTACAAAGCAGATTGGCACACCCAGCAATGGGTAATATACCGTGATGATATATTTATTTATTTAAATAATAATACATATACTAATATTTGCCAAGTGGCTTATGAAATGTATTCTGTTTTGCATATTCTTAAAATTTCAGGCGGGAACAGATAAAATGGACACCTGTATGTTTTCAGATGCCGAATTCAGTAAGAATTTTCCACTGTTTAACATTAGATATTTTGAAATGAAAATTGTACAAGTTTATGTTGACTATTTTGAAATTTATGCCGAAGAAAACACAAGTTTAAAAATAGAAAACAAATCATTTCGAAATCTCTGAACTAATATAGTTTTGAAGAAGCATTTTTTATAATAATAATATAATAATATTATTAAATATTATTATTTATTGTATATAAACTTTTAAGCTATTAAAATTGATTTATGAAGATGAATCAATTTTTACCGTATATGTTTTATAACATTTTATTTTATTTCGTTGCGTTGATGGAGGTGAGATAATGAAAGGAGAATCACAAACATCCAAGTACCGGGTGGGAATCGAACTCACGACCCAAGATCCGAGCGAAGGTCGCTTTGAGCGCTGTCGGGACATGCTGTCTTAATAGGCTCTGCCATCGAGGTGACTTTCTGATTATGAATGTCATTAGTAACACATAGGGTTGCACAATTGACCGGTCAAAATCTTTTTGGTCAATTGACCGGTCAATTGACGGTCAAATTGGTCAAAATCTTTTGGGAATAATAAATACAAATTATAATAGTAATATTACATAAATAATTTATTAATTTATTTATCACTGTTTGTGTCACAAAAATAAAATGTTTTTACATTAAACATCACATATAAGGGAACCATATACATGACCAATCACATTTTAGGAACCATAGATCACATACATTAGGAACCAATATTAAAATTGTACAATTAAGAATTATAACTACAGATGCTAATCTCAGAGTCGGTACTCTCACCACTGTCAGTATCATCATTCGGGCTGAGAATGGAATCTTCGGAATCAGATTTAGTGTATGCTGCTTTTCCAGATTTCGGAACCTTTATTTTGAGATTCTCATACAAATATACGAGCTTTCAGAACCCTACTTCTTCATATGGCGTCGTAGTACTGTTTTCAGCATTAAAAAGATTTTGACCAATTTTGACTCGACCGTCAAATTCTGTGCAACCCTAGTAACACATATTTATAATTACAGTGACCTGTATTACGAGCGAACTTTTATAATAAAAGCGCATTTATGGAGACTGCTTTTACATCGTATTCGTATGAGGAGTGTGCTCTGTAAATCACTTCTATTATAAAAGTGCGCTTGTAGTATGGGCCATTGTTATCATTCTTTAATTCCTTTCTTACAAAATTTAAAGTTTCATTAAATATTCACATATAATTAAAATCATAATATCTACAAAAAAAATCTAGATAGAGTTAGTTTGTTGAAATAAAAAATGCATAAGGCAGTTCTGGAATTTAGGAATTGTTAGCCAGGCAACAGTGTAGGAATTATTGGCGAAATTGGCCCCTACTCTGCAAAGATTTTCGTTATTTGTTGCAGAATTTGCATATTTTACATGCCTATCTTCAATTGGCTCCATCTAAAACGTCTCTTAAAACAAAATTGGCATGTAGACAATAAAAAAAAACAGTTATTAAAATAATAATAACAATAGTGTGACAACGCCGCCACTGAAAGAATGTACCAGAGCGATGACGCAATCCCCGGCGACGCGCCGGCTAGAGGTTAATTACGCCGTGACCTCATTCTTTTGTATACAGGTCACTGCCGCTTCAGAGGGTTCTAGAATGATATGGGCTGTTTAAATACCGGCCGAAAGAAAGCGGAGGGATATAGTCTGATTTATATAAGCAACAAGCAATGAACTTGGTGATATAAATATACAGTTTACCAGTTGTTAACATAAATAAATGTAGTTATATAAATAAATGTAGTGATACAAATATTGTATAGATAAATAATCGTAGTGTTTAAGCATTTAATAATATTCTTAGTGTTTATAATTATTTAATCATAGTGTTAGTTGTTTTTATTATCTTTTAATATTTAATTCTTAATTTCTTAATTATTTATCGTTTAATAAACGTATTCTTTTAGTTAATAATATTTGTCTGTGTTTTACACTTCACCCATATAAATAAAAACGTTACAATAGAAATTAGCTTTATCAATATAAATTTAATGGTCTAGTTTCTAGTTATACTTCCACGTAAAATTAGTAATAGCTAAAAAAAAATCTCGTAGGTAATGAAAATATCTCAGCCGGTCCTGTTTGTCCCTCCGAAAGATAAATGTAATCGATTTATAATCACCCCACCGAGCAATTTGTTGATTGTTGACAGTAAATTTCCATTGTTGAATATTGGAAATAAAATTTGACATTTTCATTTGATCGTAAAGTGGAATTAATTCGTGCAGTGGACACTCGAACTAGTTTTTACAAGATTAAAAACTGGATTGATGATTAAACATAAATCAACTTGATTATAAGCTTTCTCGGGAAGAGATTAAGCTAGTAATTTGAATTTTTGTAATGTAGTTCAGGTTAATCATTCACAACTTAAATTAGATTCTGCACTGTGTGAAATTATAGGACAAAATTAATTTGGAAATAATGTTAACTGTAACTATTCACTATACTGTACAATTATTAGCCGTTTGTAGGTAACGTAATTTAAAACCGATTAAAGCAGAAAATTAATGTGTATTATAAAATATAATAGGAATCTATTAATCACAATAAAAAAATTACAATTATTAATGATGTATAGTTGTGAACTTTAGTAGGCGGATAATAACACAATAACTAACTGGACATGAAGAGATACATAAAAAGATCAATATGTGTATCTGATTAGCAGCACTATGTTTAAAAATGGTAGTGCAATAATTTGACATAAAAGTTATGTCGTTCGAGAGGAAAATTAATTATTTTTGATGTTTATGAAAGTCTGTTAACAATGTACATTGCATATCTTGAAAGTACCTATTATTTTGAGGAAAGTTGTAAGAAGTACAAAACTTGTTCCGAATTAAAAAATACACGATATGAGATTAAAAGAAAACTCAAAATAAAATATTTGTGTAATTTACAGCATATTTCAGCGTGTCGTGGATCTGTATCGTGATATTTTGTTTGTTATTAGATCTGTCAAACAAACAGTAATTTTTAATTCTGAACAAGTTTTGTTTTTACAACTTTCCTCTAAAAATAATTGAAAAGTAGTTGCAGCAAAATAATAGTTATTTACATACTAAGTGCGGGTATGCTTGGTTCCAAGATTCCAGGAACCAAGTTCACACACGCGGTTTATACAATATTTGTTTCCTATTTCGCATTTACAAAGCGAATTTTATCAAAAACAGTGATACAATGAAAAATTTTGTACAAAGATTTTTGGGGATTTTTTAAATTGTTATGTTGGTAACTAATTTTCAAATAAATATCTTTCATTTTAGTTGTCATTACCTGTCATTACTCATGCAAAATTACTGAAATTAGATTTTTATAGTAAAATATTTATATGAAACAATAAAGCACTCTTTTAAATTAAAATTCAAACAATTTATTTGTAGGTTCATAACATAATAAATATAAATTATAACTCTAACCTAATATGTAAGTAATTGTTAAAATGTGAAAGTAAATTATTTTTCAAATGTTTATGGAAACTGTCAGTATTACCAACTTTGATATTTTAATATTTCTTTCAATAATAACTTTAAAATAAGAGTAAATGAATGTGAAATAGGAAAAATAGTATGCAAAACCACGTACATATTACAATGTCCATCCGTAATACTCGTACTTTGCGTAACTCGCCTACAGCTCGATTTCGCAAACTGTACTCGTATTACAATAAGAATCATTTATATACTATTATCCGAAAATTATAAAACTAATAGTTATTAATTTTTGTACAAATAATTTTATTTATTAAAATTATTACATAATATGCTGCTTTGTAGATAATTATAGAGTGGTGTCAAATTTAAATTCCAATTATTATATTGTTTATTTTTATGTAATGTAGTGTATTCGTGGTAAATATTAAAATATAAAAAATGTTAAACACGTATCACAGATTTTCGTGTAAACCCAATTTATCAAA
The DNA here is from genome assembly GCA_951394225.1 of Harpalus rufipes. Taxonomy (NCBI): domain Eukaryota; kingdom Metazoa; phylum Arthropoda; class Insecta; order Coleoptera; family Carabidae; genus Harpalus; species Harpalus rufipes. Next base: position 43,029,961 of record OX596277.1, on the reverse strand, counting down.
ACAAAAACTAAAGTTTATTTTCTGACATTATTCCTAAATAATGAAAAAACTTCGTAGAAGACTATATAAATATTATTCTTTTTTATTTTGAAAATATCTAAAAATAAAATAAATAATAAATAAATTAATTGGAAAATTATGAGTCCACATACTCGTATTTTATTTATATAATTTTTTTATGTAGATTAATAATTCATAGAAATAATTTATTATTTTATTTTATATAAATGATGAGAACGTTTCCTGGAATTTAAAATCAATATGTATTTTGTACATTATTGTAATATACCAAATTGTAAAAATATTAATAAATAGTATTAATTAAAAATATGGGGTCTCGTGGCCGCGTGTCTGAGTATCTGCTGGGAATCTGGGGAACCGGATTCGATCCTAATCGACTCTAAAATAAATATTTCTAATTTGTTTTAAATGACGCAAAATTGACCTCTGTGGTGCACTCTCGACGCCAACAATAAGTGCTCGTAACACCTTTTAACCGCCCGCGCGGTATATATATATATATATATATATATATATATATATATATATATATATATATATATATATATATATATATATCATTACCGAAATCTGTATACAAAGCACATTGGCACAACTAGCAATAGGTAATATGCCGTGATGATACATTCATTTATTTATTTAGTATTCAAAAATACAATATGTATATTGATTCGCTTTTACACCTGACATTTGGTCTTATGTTTGTGTTTTCAATTAGTACTATTGGATGATGCCAATTATTCTCTTGAAATAATGATATTTGAAAAGAGTATAATTTTTATTTTTCAATAAGTAGACCAGATATTATTATTTTGTCATTAATTAATACAATACATTTGTTACTCAATCGAAAAGATTATTAATGAATGCATTTAGTTTAGCTAAATTATGTGGATGTTAGTATAATAAAGAAAGTGTAATTTTTAAACCGGCTAGAAAAGAAAACAAATAGATAACGACAAAGTCTGTAAACTCGTAAAAGTACAAGGTGCTAGACGTAATAAAATAAGAAAAAAAAGGAATTGAATCATATATAATTTAAGCACGTACTATAAACATCAGCTAATCGTTGTTTATACCCACATTTATATTTAAGATCGTAATCATGATAAATTTTATTTTTATTTGTCTTTCCGGTGTTGCTTAAGATGCCTGGAAATTATATATTATTAACTATAGATGATTTGATGATTGGTATAAATTATTCGCTTATTCCGATGATAAGCGATAAAATGTTATACATATATACGAGTATACTCATAGAAGAATATTTCAGATCAAGACGATCGTAATTCTTTGTTGACACAATAGTGAGACCAAAACTATTGCTTTTTGAATAAATACGGGTTAAACACTCATATCGTTTAATAACTATCAATCTAAAATTGCCAGTATGTATGACTCAATGATAAAAAATACTGTTATAAGCTATAAATTTAAACTTATGATTAAGCGCTACTTTTACCGTTGTTAAAATTTGATATAAATCATTAAAAATAGACGTGATATATTTTTTGTAGAATACAGCAGTGTATATTCATTTTATTCAATTTTGACGTTTTAAAATCTCATTATTAACTCCATAGCAACAACTATAAGTAACAGTTTATTGGCTATACGTCATTTTACGTAAGAAAATAGTAGACGGCATCTGAGAGCCAACCATTTTTACATACATTAAATAAATAATTTAAATTCGTGAAACCAAACATTGTCATTAATGAATATTTTCATCTGTGAAAATGTATAAGACCTGAATATTAAAAATTACAACAAAATATGGTTAAATATCATTAATTCTGTAGATTTTATTTGAAAACTGGGAACTGACAGATGATATTTTTTTTTCGTTTTTGTGAACTAGGTTTGCATTCTGACCAATCAAAGGGCAGAATTTATATCCTTATCTAAATCAACGCCATTTTCTTACGTGAGATGAAGTACAGAGAATTAAAAAAAAATAAGTCACTCTCACAGAATTTTAACTCACACTACAGCAAATAATGCACTTAAAATAACATCAGGCACGAAAATAACACTTTCACCATAGTCTTAGACAGATCAGCCATGATAGAAGATAAAGCTTGTTTATAATGTATAGATAGACGACTTGATTTATATCAACGGCGATTGTCATGCTCAGCCTACTAATTGATAAAATTGAATAAAATGTTGTATAAACCACTCAAAGAATTAATTCCACTCGCCCTAAGGGCTCGTGGCTTATAATTTCTTTTCGTAAATAAACATTATATTAACTCACTTGGTGTATAAATATCTATTAATTTAAATCAATAAAGTGATAATTTTTATCAAATACTGCAGCATGGATTTAATTCCTTATATTTATTTCATTCGAAAATTATCTTAAACCACGATTTTGAAAAATAATTCGCATGCAGCATTAATAAATGTCTATTTTATACCTTTCGTGTACTTGTCTGTAAACGAGATACTAGTAGGTTATCATAAACCACCATTTGTTGAACGTAGTGATACACTCTTTACGCATAAATGTAAGTTCTTAATTGAACCTATATTCAACTAAAGAGAGTTTGTGAATACGAGCATTTTTTATTTAAAAAAAATGTATTAAATTATCATAAATTAATCGTGTTCTAGAGTACCTCTAAAATACGGTTTATATAAGATCACAGTTCAAAAGTAGGTATTATATTTAAATAGCAATGAAAAAGAGTGTTTTGTAAAATGCCTTTAAGTCACAACCGGATAGTAATATGACAATTTCTGACTTTTAAGAAATATGGGAAGTTTGTTACTGTTGGCCAAGAGCGTGGTAAGTTGTTACTCCGCGTTCTCGATACAGTTCGAAAAATGTCCTTTAACAGGATGAGGTAGGCAATTAAAGGCGAATCTTGAAAGCCTCCAAATCCAGGAAAATAATTTTCTGGACTTATTACTTGTCATAGTTTAATTGTAAAATCCGTCTTTGTAAAACACCTAATTGTTCTCAAAAAAACTAGACGATTTGTAAAATGAATATTTGGTCTTTGTCGCTTCAAATTTTTCGGAACATAACCAACACCTTACCTGACGCACTAAACTGCACCCAGAGCTGTGACCAGTACTCAAAAAAAGTATTTAAGTGCTAAATACTGAATACTTATAAGAAACTTATTTAAATACTAAGTAAAGTAATACTTTAAGTACTTTTTTTACCTACTTGCAGTACCTATCAGTACTAAGTATTTTTTTATGAAATCAATTAAAATATTACAAAAAATGATCGAATTTAGGTATATCACTGTTATCTAAGAAAACAGTTAAAGTAGCCCACTAATTTTAAAGTACTATACCTATTTAAAAAAAACTAGTACCTATATTTGTGGAATAAGTGAAGAAGTCTGTCGACATGCGTGTAAAAAAGACTTCACTCATATAAAATGTTTTAAAATAAACTCCATAAGACTCCATTGCATTTTACGCATCGCTATTAAAATTCAGACTTCACATACTGCGATTAATGTTTGTAGCTATACTACTTCACGCTGGAGTAGAAAACTTTTTATTTAGTTCTATAATATTGATGAGCAAGTAGAAATATCCTTTAATAAATAAGTTGTTCAACATGTTCATCATAATATATTGCATTACGTCTTGATTTATCTTTATTTACGTCTTCAACTATTTAATTGAAACTAATAGATAGCGAAAACTTTCTACTTTTCTATACTTGCGCAAATCCCTGTTGATAGGAGTGCACAGAACACTTAGAAATATGTCCTTACGCATGCGTGAAGTACTTAATATTTAAAGTATTTTAGTTAATTTAAATACTTTTAGATACTTTAAGTGCCAAAAATATTTCAAGTACTTTTTATGAGAAAAAAAAGTATTAGTACTAAGTACTAATTTTCAAAACTATTTTAAGTAAAGTATTGTAAATACTGGATATATTTAAAGTAATACTTCCAGTACTTTTACTTTAAGCATTTCCCAGCTCTGACTCCACCCGCGTTTTGAAGACGTGCATTTTGTGTTTTGTGTATTAGATTAGCTTATGTTGTCGTATATTTACAGAAATATCAACTAAGCCCAAATCTCATTTTACAATTCGTCTAGTTATATTTCCACAAATATTAAAGAATATCATTTGCTAAGTATGTTCCGTTCGTAGCTTTTCCTGTATCACGTATAAAATTAGTTTTAAATTAATATAATTAGTTTTGTAACTCTTGATATCTATACGTTTTTAAGTACAGTTTAATTTAAAATATTTTGTGCTGATTGGTAACAGTTAATTCTGGTGGTAACGATAAAAATAATGTTTCTATAAATATTCCAGAAGATTTTAACTCCCTCTCTTGTAGATTTGCAGTTTGTTTCTTTTCTGCGGAAAACGAATACGTGTTACGTCCCTCGGTGTAAATAATAGATATATGATTCTGCAGGAAAGAAAAAGGACTACATTTTGATATATGGTACTCGAAAAGTCATTTGTCTAAATGTAACGTGAGAAAGTCAATATACCGGTTGCTGAAATGGCTTCACTTTTCCTAAATAAAATATAAGGTGTTTTAAAATGAATTTAAGGTACAGTTATTGCTAAGCACGTGCATATTTCACTCCTAGTAGGCATATAAATATGTCCGAATTCAACTACTTCCTTCAACTAAATCGTAATATATGTATGTTTAACAAATAAGGCTAAGTCTCAATAAATATCATATTTACATGAAATTATTACAGCTTACATTGCACAAGTTTTTTTTTTATAATTTTCAGTTTTAGATTTATTTTGTAAGAAATTATAGATCTGAATATATTATTATACAAAATAAGGAAATATTTATTAACAATTCCTGCATGTTACTGGTTGTGGTTACGAAGACCCGCTTCGTGTCCAACTTCAACTAGAAATTTATTTCCCACTAAAGTGTCTTAATACTTTTCCAAACCAACGCGAAAGATTCGCAGCGGTGACGACGACGATGTCATTTTCGTGTTCATTTCGGCAACGAAATTTGCGTGTGTGTCCACACCAAAGAGTCAGTTCTGGGTTAGGTTTTGCAAGAATGTACTTCACATCAGACAATGAAGAGACACTTTTGTTTATTGCTTTAGACTTAAGACGATGAACATAATGCCAGGTTTCTATTTGTAAACCGATTTAAATCATATTTACTTATTAATTAATATATTAGGAGGAAGAAAAGAAAGTGCATTCATTCATAAAATAAAAGGATAAGGATTTAGGAGAATTTCATACACTGATGCCATAATTTCGACAATATAAGACAACAGTTTTATATTTACATTACACAAATAGACACAAATTGAGTATTTTATTACCATTATTTGTATGTAAATGTCATACTGAAATCACTAGCAAATAATCAGCGACGGCGACGAAAAACATGCAGCGAAAGTAAATAAACCGCTGCATTTTCGCCAACGTTCGCGCGATAACTTCGCGCCAATGTGGGAACTTATCGCTTTATGTACTTTCAGTCGACGACAAAATAGTAAAGCGAAAATTTCGCTATGGCTGCGAATATTTCGTGTTAGTTTGGGAGAGCTTTTATGGTGGTTTATCCTCTACAGTTTTGAAAAGCTGTGATCTGACGTCATGTAAGCGTCCTCTTCAGAATAGATATGCCGTCATTAACGAAACCATCTATGAAAGTTCTCAACAAAATTGTTCAAAATTTATGCAGTGAAAATTTCTGCATTGAATGGTCTCTTAATTCATTATTTTCTATTAACAAGTACAGGATAATCGAAATTAACTTGTAATAGTAATTAAATCAGTGGTGAATAATAATAAACAAATGTGCACATTGACATTTCTGTCCCGTAAAAAGCTGATTATAATCGGTTTAGAATTATACACTGAGAAAAATGTATATTTGAAATTGTATATTTATTTATTTTTACTTAATACAAATTAACAGATATGTATATCTAGAAAATATATTTTAAATACAATAAAATTAAATATTTGAAAATAGTTATTTAGGATACTTAACAAAAATATATTTAGATTAAATATAAATATACTAAATATATTGTGCAGCATAAAATATATTTAAGTTTAGTACATATGTATACTCAAAAGATGAGTAAAGAGATAAAAACTGTAAATTTAAATAAAATGCATATTAATTTTTAATATATTTTTCATTTAATATAATGAAATTATTTTATGAAAAATAAATTATTCATATTTTTATGCTTAGAATACGCATATTTAAATTGGGTAGAAAATTGTTTTATAAGAAGAATATAATATATTTATTTCAAATATCCGATATTCCACAAATGTTACTACGCAGTTACCTATCTAGTTTAGTAACACGGGGAAGAACGCACAAGTCGTTACTTGTTGAGTGAATACTTGGTGCTGTGGTAAATGTGCATACGAATGTGTGTAAGTGGATTTTAAAAGATTGGGGGTTAGAAGTATTGGAGGAGAAATTTAAAAGTAAGTCAAATGTTTGTTTTAATTAAATGAACATGAACTAGCTTGTTGTTATTGTAGGTGAAGGAATAGACGAAGATGCATTCAAATTATTGGATGAAACAACAATAAAGGAGCTAATACCACAAATTGGTTTACGTCTAAAATTTACAACGAAATATGAAACCATTTTTCTAGAAAAGGTTATGTATTAATATTTACTTTAGTTATAAATATGGATGGAAATTTATACGTGAAATATTAATTTTAATTTATTGTATTGCAAATACATACATAAAATAAAAATTGCACGCCATGTATAAAGAATACATACATTATAATGCATGTTGCATTAAAAATTCTAACAGTAATTTCATTTTAGACTAATGAATCGGTAGAAGATACATCTTCGGCCTCAGATTCAACAGTTAGTTTGGAACAGAAGAATATATTAGAATTGATCGATGAAGCATCAAACAATATTTTAGTTTTTGCTAATGACGATGTAATTGAGCAAAGACCAAATTTAATTTTAGAACCATTACCAGGGGATTCTGTGTTTTCTAATGTAAGTAGATATACTTTTTTAAGGTACCTATGTAAAATTTATATTAATTATTAGTGTGTAAGACATATTTACTTCTAAGCTTGAACTTTAATTAAATTATTCGATTTATGGCCGAATGCACTAATATTTTAATTAGGAATTAAATACACAAACATTTATGTAATATATTTTATACGTATATAAAAATTGATTTTAATTTAATTTTTGTATAATACCCAATTTAATATTGGTGCCACCGGCCATTTATAAAATTTAATTTTATTTTTTCTTTATTTATTTACAATTTATTTCATCATCTTTAGGGTTTAGACGATTTTCTAAACAAAACAGTGGATGGATAGTTTCACAGACAGACAAAAATTAGCTTCCGTAACTGTGGATCATCTGTTCCATAAAAATAAAGATCACAAGTAAGATATTTTGCAGTGCCTATTGTATTTCCTTATATTTTAATTAAAAGTAATCATCTGTTTTTTATAAATTTACATTAAGATTTTTTTATATTTCAACGAATATTACTTTTGTTTTTTTACCTCTCGCTAAGAGAGGTATTGGATTCATGCTAAAAATCGCATATCCAGATTTTATTGAATAAGCACGTTTTAAGGTCCCTACAATCCGATTTTAACATTTTTACGATGATGTCTGTGTGTGTGTGTGTGTGTGTGTGTGTGTGTGTGTGTGTGTGTGGATGTGTGTGTGTGGGATGTTGGAAGGACGGTTACTCAAAAACTATAAGACTTAAAATTTGTTTAACAACGTATTTCCCAATCGAACATTCATGGGAAGATCTGAAAAGGTTTTGGTAACAATTGGACAACCGGAAGTAGAAGATTCTTGAAAAAAAATCTTCTAAATATTATTTTTTGAAAATTTTTCTTGATAATATTAAAGAAAAATAAATTCTCTTTCTGATACATTTAAATATTTTTATACATATTTTATAGATTTAGAGATAAAAGGAATATAATATATAAAATAATGTAATTAATTTTACAACCGAAAGGATGCCATGAAAAATAGTTGCAAATTTAAATTATTTGTAACTGACAGATAAATGTCAGTGTCAGAAATAATGAGTAATGAAAGAAAAATGTATTTGGAGAATCCCTTAATTCTTGATCTGTGACTATTATGGAGATGACAAGTCTAGGTTGAAGGACTTAAATTTGTTTCAAACATTATGGGACAATGTACACCAGTACTGTAGACTAGAGTAACTTTGAATTGCGAAAAAGCTATCAAATTCTTCTCAAGTAAGTTGTAAATATTGACAAAATTACACATCGATATAAGAATAATCGGAGTGCAATCTATCCGTCACTTTATTAAAGGGAATTAGTGTTATTTAGATATAACATGTATGAAAAAATAAAATGTAAAAGAAGATATGTAAGAATAGATGCACAATCCATATATACATTTTAGACCGCCCAAAATTAATGTTTTTACTAGAAGAATATGAAGAGAAAGTAAACAACGTTGTTCGAATTGAAAATTGCAGTTACCAGCCTAATATTTATATATGGTAAACTCTACTTTGTAATTTATTGTAACATAATTTATGGTAAAATATCTTCATGTTGAGACATGCTATTATTGAATAATAAAGAAGTTTATACGTCATAGATTTATATGAATATATTATTTGTATTTATAAAAATATTCTTTGCTTTATGCATACAGCCAGGTAAAATATACGGCGAGAGGTTATGTGCTGGCCACATCAGATTTTTATACATATATTTGTACACAGTATTTGTATAAGTGTACCTATATAATAATATTTATTTTAATAAATATTTTTTATATGAATCTCACTGTGTTTTTATATATGTATCTACCTTTTATATTAAAAACCGTATTCTTTTACAATAAATAAACAATATGGAAGATTTAATACCCTCATTTCTTGAATTAAATATATTTGTATTAAGATATAAAATATATATTTTTGGAATTAAAATATTTAGAGTACATTTAACATTCGCATAAATTTATTTTTTAAACTAAAACTGCTATTTATTAATAAATAAAATACTGTATATTAAATTTAGAAGTATCATATAATAAATTTTATGATATTGTATATTAAGGATTAACATAATTTTAAGTACATGTTCTATTACTATGTAACACAAAATATATTAAAAGTTAGTATACGCATTTGTGTTTTAAAGATTTTTTTTTAAATATACTTATTTTATATATTTAAATATGCAAGTGTATTTGTCACTTTTTTTAGTAGATTTATTTTTGTATTAAGTATATTTACACTTGCTACAAATATACATTTCTCTCAGTGTATACTCTGATATATTTGTATCATTTAATTAATAGTTAATGTACAAAGAATGTTAAATTTATAAACTTTTAAACATTAAAACATTAATGTACATAAATAAATTACTGGATTGCAGTCAAATTATTTTATTTAAATTTCGGCCTCTACCGGTTTCGGCATCTCCTATGCCGTCTTCAGGAGGTATTTTTTTTACATTTGTATGTACACATTAAAATAATAACAAAAAACTTAGCAACACACGTAGGACGTCAAAACAGTTAAAATAAATAAATATAATAAAATACTCAAAAAGTCGTCAAAAGTATGCGTGAATTTTGTACATACCATGATTAACAATACATTACATAAAAATAAACATTAAAATAATTGGAATTTAAATTTGACACATCACTCTGAAATTAGCTAAAAGCAGTGTTTATCTACATTATGTAATAAAGTTTTAATAAATAAAATTATTTGTACAAAAAATACTAATTATTAGTTATATACTTTGCGCGAACTTGGTTCCCGGAATCGTTCTATGGCAGCGCTCGCAAGCTCGCGTCCCCCAACTCTCATCCGGGAACCAAACGTTCCCGCACTTGGTATGTAAATATCTATTACATAACTGAGTTACGTAAAGAATATTACACAACTGACAAATTGTTAATAAAACAAACAATAATGAGTTCTTTAATATTAATTTATGAATGATTGACTCATTAATTCTTAAGAATGAAGATCTATATCGGTTTCAGTACACATTTAGAACTCAATTTCAATAATATAACGCATGTACTGACATAAGCATTAAATTAAAAATTTAAATTCATTTATTTTCACGGTAACGCTTTGGTAAATTAATTTTGAAATCTGTATATTAAGTTGTCATAGAAAAATCTGGAATTTTGTGTATTTTAAAATTATTTTACCGAAATTAGATAAAATATTGTACATAATACGTTATGAAAACGTGATATTGTTTGACTCACATAATTTGCAAAACTCGCTTCGCTTATTTTGGCAAATATTTTGTTCATCTTTTCATAAATGATTGTGTAAATAACTATTTTTATTACATATATTCAAAATAGACCTATCTATGAATGATTGACTCATTAATTTTTAAGAATGAAGATCTATATCGGTTTCAGTACACATTTAGAACTCAATTTCAATAATATAACGCATGTACTGACATAAGCATTAAATTAAAAATTTAAATTCATTTATTTTCACGGTAACGCTTTGGTAAATTAATTTTGAAATCTGTATATTAAGTTGTCATAGAAAAATCTGGAATTTTGTGTATTTTAAAATTATTTTACCGAAATTAGATAAAATATTGTACATAATACGTTATGAAAACGTGATATTGTTTGACTCACATAATTTGCAAAACTCGCTTCGCTTATTTTGGCAAATATTTTGTTCATCTTTTCATAAATGATTGTGTAAATAACTATTTTTATTACATATATTCAAAATAGACCTATCTATGAATGATTGACTCATTAATTTTTAAGAATGAAGATCTATATCGGTTTCAGTACACATTTAGAACTCAATTTCAATAATATAACGCATGTACTGACATAAGCATTAAATTAAAAATTTAAATTCATTTATTTTCACGGTAACGCTTTGGTAAATTAATTTTGAAATCTGTATATTAAGTTGTCATAGAAAAATCTGGAATTTTGTGTATTTTAAAATTATTTTACCGAAATTAGATAAAATATTGTACATAATACGTTATGAAAACGTGATATTGTTTGACTCACATAATTTGCAAAACTCGCTTCGCTTATTTTGGCAAATATTTTGTTCATCTTTTCATAAATGATTGTGTAAATAACTATTTTTATTACATATATTCAAAATAGACCTATCTATGAATGATTGACTCATTAATTTTTAAGAATGAAGATCTATATCGGTTTCAGTACACATTTAGAACTCAATTTCAATAATATAACGCATGTACTGACATAAGCATTAAATTAAAAATTTAAATTCATTTATTTTCACGGTAACGCTTTGGTAAATTAATTTTGAAATCTGTATATTAAGTTGTCATAGAAAAATCTGGAATTTTGTGTATTTTAAAATTATTTTACCGAAATTAGATAAAATATTGTACATAATACGTTATGAAAACGTGATATTGTTTGACTCACATAATTTGCAAAACTCGCTTCGCTTATTTTGGCAAATATTTTGTTCATCTTTTCATAAATGATTGTGTAAATAACTATTTTTATTACATATATTCAAAATAGACCTATCTATGAATGATTGACTCATTAATTTTTAAGAATGAAGATCTATATCGGTTTCAGTACACATTTAGAACTCAATTTCAATAATATAACGCATGTACTGACATAAGCATTAAATTAAAAATTTAAATTCATTTATTTTCACGGTAACGCTTTGGTAAATTAATTTTGAAATCTGTATATTAAGTTGTCATAGAAAAATCTGGAATTTTGTGTATTTTAAAATTATTTTACCGAAATTAGATAAAATATTGTACATAATACGTTATGAAAACGTGATATTGTTTGACTCACATAATTTGCAAAACTCGCTTCGCTTATTTTGGCAAATATTTTGTTCATCTTTTCATAAATGATTGTGTAAATAACTATTTTTATTACATATATTCAAAATAGACCTATCTATGAATGATTGACTCATTAATTTTTAAGAATGAAGATCTATATCGGTTTCAGTACACATTTAGAACTCAATTTCAATAATATAACGCATGTACTGACATAAGCATTAAATTAAAAATTTAAATTCATTTATTTTCACGGTAACGCTTTGGTAAATTAATTTTGAAATCTGTATATTAAGTTGTCATAGAAAAATCTGGAATTTTGTGTATTTTAAAATTATTTTACCGAAATTAGATAAAATATTGTACATAATACGTTATGAAAACGTGATATTGTTTGACTCACATAATTTGCAAAACTCGCTTCGCTTATTTTGGCAAATATTTTGTTCATCTTTTCATAAATGATTGTGTAAATAACTATTTTTATTACATATATTCAAAATAGACCTATCTATGAATGATTGACTCATTAATTTTTAAGAATGAAGATCTATATCGGTTTCAGTACACATTTAGAACTCAATTTCAATAATATAACGCATGTACTGACATAAGCATTAAATTAAAAATTTAAATTCATTTATTTTCACGGTAACGCTTTGGTAAATTAATTTTGAAATCTGTATATTAAGTTGTCATAGAAAAATCTGGAATTTTGTGTATTTTAAAATTATTTTACCGAAATTAGATAAAATATTGTACATAATACGTTATGAAAACGTGATATTGTTTGACTCACATAATTTGCAAAACTCGCTTCGCTAATTTTGGCAAATATTTTGTTCATCTTTTCATAAATGATTGTGTAAATAACTATTTTTATTACATATATTCAAAATAGACCTATCTATGAATGATTGACTCATTAATTTTTAAGAATGAAGATCTATATCGGTTTCAGTACACATTTAGAACTCAATTTCAATAATATAACGCATGTACTGACATAAGCATTAAATTAAAAATTTAAATTCATTTATTTTCACGGTAACGCTTTGGTAAATTAATTTTGAAATCTGTATATTAAGTTGTCATAGAAAAATCTGGAATTTTGTGTATTTTAAAATTATTTTACCGAAATTAGATAAAATATTGTACATAATACGTTATGAAAACGTGATATTGTTTGACTCACATAATTTGCAAAACTCGCTTCGCTTATTTTGGCAAATATTTTGTTCATCTTTTCATAAATGATTGTGTAAATAACTATTTTTATTACATATATTCAAAATAGACCTATCTATGAATGATTGACTCATTAATTTTTAAGAATGAAGATCTATATCGGTTTCAGTACACATTTAGAACTCAATTTCAATAATATAACGCATGTACTGACATAAGCATTACATTAAAAATTTAAATTCATTTATTTTCACGGTAACGCTTTGGTAAATTAATTTTGAAATCTGTATATTAAGTTGTCATAGAAAAATCTGGAATTTTGTGTATTTTAAAATTATTTTACCGAAATTAGATAAAATATTGTACATAATACGTTATGAAAACGTGATATTGTTTGACTCACATAATTTGCAAAACTCGCTTCGCTTATTTTGGCAAATATTTTGTTCATCTTTTCATAAATGATTGTGTAAATAACTATTTTTATTACATATATTCAAAATAGACCTATCTAATATCGCAACGCATAGAAATTGGTTGGAAAGTTTTGTTTTATTGATGTTGTTGCAATACTTTTTACGAGTAACGAAAAAAGTGATAATCATCTTAGTTTTTAGAAGCATTTAAATATTTTTTGACTAGATGCTAGATGACACTACAGTATAAATTTCGAGATGTGAACGGTCAAAATTTCAGCAAATTTCAGTGCTACAAATTTCACCAAATTTCGGGCTGTGAATGCGTCTTTATGCATTTTAAAACAAAGCTAATTCACTATAAGTTGAGACAGGCTACAGGCTATAACTTCAGGTCTTGCTGTTTTTATGACTACCGGTTTACCGCATCTTAAAGAACGTATTTTTAAACATTAATTCTGCATGAATAGTGTATATAACAGAAAATTTGCACAGACAATTTAAAATGCATTCAATCCTGTATTAATTACCTGTCACGGTATAATTTTTCAAACAATATACTCTTGTATGCAACTGTGAAAGTAATAAAAATTTACACAATTATTCCGTTGTTGAGTTTTTATATTAATTGCAACATGCTCCAGTTTATTCATACGGAATTTGCTATAATAACAGTATAATGCAGTGCTTACATGTTTGGTTTGAGGTGCTAATTAGATTTAGTTTCATAACAATAATCATAATCACATACAGCGATTATTCGTTATATATGAAAGAACTGAAAGTGTAACATTGTGTACGTTGCGTGTTTATTTTTGTGGATAACAATAGCTGCCAGAAACAAACTTATCAAACATGAACTTTTGTAACAGATACTCCGTCTAGTGTGCAATTAGAATTTTTCGAATATTAACAATTGTTATTATAGAAAGAAATAGCTTGATATACCGACTTCAAAATTAGTGGCTATAAAGGTGTATCTATACAGGAAGTAATGAACAAAATGTATACTTGTACATATGCGAACAATATTGGCTATAATGGTACTCCATTTAATTTTATTGCAACAGTTTTGAAATTATTATTTCACATTCTATCTATCCATACAGAAATGTTGAACAGGGTATGTTATTATATTTCCTTATTATTATTTTCCCATTTTGAGATATGTTAACAGCTGACAGCTACTATAAAAGAACAACTCACATTTATGAAATAATACCGATAAAATATTTACATATTATTACATTTTGCAGCAAATAATAATCACTGTATTCAAATGGAACATGTTGCTCTAACAACCATATCTTTTAAAAATCGTTACAAGTACTAAACCTCGCACTGATTTCTGTCAAAACGACACCAGCTCTTTTTTAAAAATAATTTCTGACCACCTGCTCATTGTTTGCGAAGGAAGCAACTTAAGATAGAACAGGCTACAATGAAAGAAACATAAACACATTCTAAACGGACGAATTTGTAATAACAATAACTTTAATTAATTAGAATTATTGATATTAACACATATGGTTCATATTTGTTTTATTTTAAATATGTTCAAAGTAGTTCCCTTCAACAATAATACACTTTACCATTATTTCGTTCCACTTCCACTTCAAGTTTCCAACCAATATTCTTTTGGAACGCTTTCAAAATGAACATGAATGCAGCATCTTTTTCGGACGGAGACGGAAAAGCATTCCCTATACGCCTAAACCACCTCTTTTTAATTGGAATTTTTGTGATTATATAAGGGTCACGTTAAAATTATTGAAAATGGATAAATAAGGTATACCGTGAAAGACGAAATTTACTCATCATTTAAACAGATATTTATCTGCCATTTGAAAGTAAGTTTCGAAAGTTAAGTTAATTAGAACTTAGATAATAAAGTGTCGTGGTGATTGAAAATATGGAATAGGGAATTACAGATCAATCGAATTAAGAGAAATTAGTAAAAAATAGTGAAAGTGTGTGCTTAATAATAAATATTAATAAAGAAATAAAATGATATAATTGAAATACTTTGGATATAAGGGGTTTTTTAGGATAGCAGTTCGTCATGAATAGGAATTCAAAATATATATTATTTTGATTGACGACTAAAAGACCGCCTATAAATATATAACGAATACCGAGGTAAGAGGAGAAAGGTACTACCAATGGAAGTAAAAGAATTCAAATAGCAGAGGCGTAGTACTGCCAATTCTCAAACAGTTTTTATTTGAGTATAAATGTTTTAAATTAAACTTTAATTTAAATATTTCAAATACATTTGCAATTATAAAGTATCTTGACTTTTATAGTTTTATAATATTCATTTCTTGTTTATAAATAATAATAATAGTTCAGCACCACAGGCCTTCAAGGCCCATAGCTTTGTTAATGACAACATTCCAATGGACTCTGTCTTTGGCTGTTTTTTTCAGTCTTTCACTTTTAAAGTATGTAGGTCTCTTTTGACAGCATCGCACCATTTTCCTTTGGGTCGACATCTGCATCACCTGTTGGGTTCTCCTCTCTCGTAAACCTTTTTTGCCACACGATTGCTTGGAAGTCTTTCTAAATGACCTAGCCACCTTAACCTTTGCACTTTTATCTCTTGCACTATGCCCGGTTCCCCGAATATGTTCATTACTTCGTCATTCATTCTTCCTAACCACATATCCTCCACTTTTTTATCTCCCAATATTACCCTTAACATTTTTCTTTCCCAAATCTCAACTTCCTTTGATTTCCCGTGTTTAATTCCTATAACTCACATGTAATAATACTACCGGTCTTATTACCATTTTATATAGTCTGACTTTTAAAACCGTTGATATGACTTTAGATACTTTAAATAGACACTGCATTCTTCATACCTTTATATTGTTTACAAATATAATTTAGAAATAGTATATATTTTAAGAAAATTTAGGTTCAAAAGAAAACAGTTTGATATAAAAACTTATATTCGTAAGGTCACATCTATTTTTTCAAACTTCGGGGGACAATATCTCGCTTGTTAATAGGGATTTTTGCACCGAATGTTTACTTATACTCTCAGATGAAATTATATAAAAAAATATGTGAAATCCTCCATTAACTAGAGAACATACAACAATTTCAACACTTCATTTTTAGACGAAAAATGTATAAAAGTATTAGAAAACCTACCTAGAACGTTTTAGTATGAAGAAGAAATTAGTATTGCAATTATTCATGATTATTCTGAAAGCTTTCCAAAAGAACATTGGTTGGTAGCTTTTAAGAAGCGGAAGGAAAGAATGGTGAACTGTATTGAGGCATCTACTTTAGATATACAGGGTGTTGACCGCGACATCGGAACATAAGACAACATGTAAAATCATATTTTCGTAATTTCCTGCTTCCCGAATTATTGTAGATAAAAATGCTACAAATAAAGGTTATTGAACATAAAATCAATAAACAAAATAAATTGAAACAGATAAATTAACAAATGTTTGACGTTTTATCTGTCACGTTAGGTTAATATATTTTATAAGGTATTATTTGTAATATCTGTTCCAGTGAACATTTGTTTATTAATTTAAATAAATATTTTTTCACTTGAACAGAAATTAAATAATAATAAAAATAAATTAACCTAACTTGACAAATAAATCGCTAACATTTGTTAATTTTTAGTTTCAATCCATTGGTATTGCTATTTTTGAGGTGATTTTCGACATTTACATAACTAATTTCTGCCATTATAGAGTATGTAAAATAATTTTGTTTATTGATTCTGATGTAGAATTTTATGCTCTGCAGCATTTATTTGCAGCCGGTGTCTCGGTCGTCACCCTGTATTAAAAATAATATTCTAAAAAATATGAACCATGTGTCTTCCATCTTATTCTCAATAATTCTAGCGTAACCCTAGTAGAAGGCACCAACTGACCGATACTTATACTTGTCATGGAGAATACATCATAGGTGTCACTTTTGTCCTATTTAAAAATTACAATTTTTATACTCAAATAGATAAGTAAAAGTAAGAGTTTATTTTGTGAGAAGGAAGTTTTGAACACGACGCGCATCGGAGAGATCCAAACTTTTGAACAACATAAAACCACTTTTAACACGTATATCATACACTATTTTTTCTACAAACACTATGTATTTATTTAAATTTGTATTTCCAATAAGTTTTTAACGTATGTCAAAAATATTGATGTTCTGTTCGTCATTGCTAAGGTAACTAATTCACGTTTAACACGTATTAAAAGTAACAATGATCTGCCACTTTTAAAACTGGTGTCATAAAATGACATTTTAACCCTAAAAACAAACATTAAAAAGCCTGCTTTTAATAGAGTTGTAGAAAAAATAATTTATTTCAAAATCTGCGCGAAGCTTGTTCTGTACATCGAATAACAGAAAAATTCTTAGTTGTTTATTTATCTACATTTAATTACGTATTAAATAACTTATGTTTTTCTAGTAATATAATCCAAATAATTTTTTTATCGTACAATTTTTATCATTTAACGTATCATTTACGCTAGTTTTTTCTCAATTTATCTATACATGTGCCAAAAGAATTCAAAATAATCATTTTTTATTATATAAATTTGCATAATCTATACGATAATATTATTGATACATTCATTTAATCATGAACTATGTAGATAGCAATAAATAATAAGTAAATAAAAAGTTATCTTTATAAATCTGATACTCCTTGATCTTGGCAGAATGAGACATGGTTACGTTATTCTCAATAATAGCTCTTATAACAACTTTCATTTGAGGCTGTTTACGTAGGCGGTAGAGAAAAAAAATGATAATCAAGTTTATACAATACGAAATGTATGTCTTAGTAGGCCTTGATCCGAAGCTGAGATTTCATAGGCATGTTTTGTTGTAAATAACGGAGTATAGTTCATTCAAAGTTCATAGAGACAATATACAATTAAAACTCGTATTACGGGGATGTAATACAAGAAACTGGATATCAAAAACTGACCAAGCCAAGAAGTTTTATATTTCATGGTTTGAAATTCAAGACAATACAAAAATTGATAACGGCAAGTTTTATCGTCTTAGTGAAACATTAAAAATGTTTTCTTTTAACTTATAATTTTTAAATTATCTTTACCTACTTGCATTAATGTTGTGAGTTCCGAATCACTCAGATTTAGGTGTAATTTTGGCTGTTAGTGTGTTAGTTTCACTCGTACAGGAGACGAACCTACGTTCGCATGTGCCGCTTTTTTATCATGTATAGTTGTATGAACCGATATTTGAAACTGACTTATGTAGGGTTTACAACCTTTTATGGAGGGTTGAGTAGTTTAGTGGCCAGGAAATTAAATTATTCGAACTTGTAGGAATCACTTGCAGGGTAAATAAATGAGCTGTATTAAAAACAATCCTACTGAAATTACTTCGTATAAATTTTGTAAACTGAAAATGTACTTACATTTAAAACGCATTATTATTTGAATACTATAATCCAGATTTAAAAGTACATCTAACTGAAATACTATCGTTCATAAAATTTTGAAACCTTGTATGTCTACCTTACTCTTATATGGAAAGATGCCATTATGTTTTGGATTAAATCAGATGACCGGAAATGACACTTTACTGGAAGCTCAAAATAGTTTTTCTTCGAAAAATACCTGTAAATGTTATTTTATTTTCGATGTTTATGTTATATAATAATTAGAGATTATTAAATTTTCTACAGGTCTGCATTAATACTTTTTCTATATATTTAAACACAACTCCATGGTTACACAGTACAAATCTCAAATGTATGTAACTGACAGATATATGTCACTGTCAACAAACTAATCATTTCAAATAATAATAATAGTAACGTTTTAAAAAGAAAATAATAAATGGAACAATAATTATGTGGAAAGGAACAATATATTTTTCAGTATAAGTAAATATGTAGCAATACAGGTAAGATATTAAAAATATATAATATATCATCACGGCATATTAGCCATTGCTGGGTGAGCCAATCTGCTTTTTACACAGATGTCGGTAATAATGATGACGTACGTATTTGTACCGTGCGGGCGTTTACCAGGTGTCACCTCAGAAGCACTTATTGCTGGGTGGAGAGTGCACCACCGGGGTCATTTTTGTGCCATTTAAAATTCGAAATATTTGGCGTCGGTCGGGATCGAACTCGGTATTTAAATTTAATTTCATTTTAAGTATTTACATAAATAAATATTAAATTAAACGGGAGGTATTGTGTTGGCCACATCAGATTTTTTAAATAATGAAATAGAGTTCGATATATCGGCATATAAAAGTATAACTAACAGTTAGGTTATTTAACTTTCGATTTAAGTATCTGTTAATGTTATCCAAGGTTGGTGAAATAAAAACTGACAGTCCGCGTAATCTCTCTTTAGCGTTTTGAAAGAAAACTTGTCGCCAAGACCGTTCACAGCCGAGGCAAGACAATCTCGAGGGTGGTAAAGGATTTCGCGGACAAGGTGTACACACTATTTTTTTGCAACCTTAAAAATATGTAATTATAAATTGTATTGTATATGTAGCTATTAACATAGCTAGGATTGTATCATAAGTGCCGCAGATATTAGTAACTGATTTCTTTATTAATAATTTGAACTAAGAATATATTTTTTAATTTATCAATCAATATTTACCTACAGAAATTTATATTTCATATTCCGCTAGTGTAATATGAATAGTAGGTATATTGTATTTAGAGTTGGCTTTATAATTTATTTGTAATTCAATAGTTATAGAAAAAATTTTTTTTTGAAATTCTCTTATTACTGCTACTTTCAGAATGCTATAATAAACATAAACAGAAGAATTATTTTGACATATGTCAATATGACAAATATTCAAGTAAAGTGCTTTATTCCTTATGTTATTTTATAATAAAGTAAACCGTTTTAAGAATGAATAACGTTATTATATCTGTATGTATTAATGAAGACGATTTCATTTTGCTTTATTTTCATTTTCTAGACTGTCATTGACAAATGTATCTGTCAGTATGGTAATAATATTACTTAGTTACAGCCTACTTTTGTATATATAAATAAAGGCTTAATTTCCTGAAACCGGTAAAATAGTGTTGTAAAAAATCGTTGAAAAGTGATTAAATCATTTCTAAAATAACTGTTTTACCAATATTTATTGTATTGACAAAGTATAAACTTATTGTCATATATAAGAAACGTCATTGTCATATTATCCGTCATGTCAATTCTCAAGTGTCAAAATCATTGGATTTCTCGGCGAAATGTTTAGTTTGCGTCCGGCTACACAAGTATATTCTATGCAGTTACGGTACGGATAAGCTTTATTTCAATTTTACTTGTTAATACATTTCCTCTTCGATTCTAGTTATATGTATAATAAAAGTATTGTAATATATAACCACAACAATTTTGCTGAAAAAGGTGTGTATAGATTGAATATCTATAAATAACGATATCTGCATTATGAAGCCTTCTGCTTGTTGCATTGAACTATCGGTAAAAGTATAATGATATTGGAAACCTGAACATACTATACTACTGGTTGTATAATGAATATGTATATAGGAAATAGTCTGATTAAGTACTGTATAATTAGAATTGAGTTATTTACATAGTTTTACTAGATTCTGATCTTATTGTTTTGTTTTTTTCCTGCTTAATTAAATGCAAATACTTGTGCTATTAAATAATATTATAATTTATTGGGAACAATGTTATTATATACAAGTGTTTATTTGTACTGAAAGAATAATTTATTTTATGGTTTCAGCGTTTCAGAATTAATGACTATAAATTTAATATTCCGTGTGAGTGAAATTACTTGTAATTAGAACTAGTTTCATGTTTATTTTGAATAATTTTCAAGCTTGGTTAACTCTGTTTCAAATGCAAAAAGCGGATCATGGTTAATTTATACTTTAAATAAAATATTACTATCTATTCCGGTAATGCACCTGTTTCTCTTTTGTGCATTATGCATCTGTTAATATTAAAATGAATTTCAATTGTGGGACCAATCAAATTATTTTCCACACGGATTTCTGCTTCGTAATTCCCCTTGTAACAAAACAAACACATGTATCGTATTTTTTTCACAATGAATATGACAACCTGCAATTTACTCACTCAAAGAATAGAGTTACTACAATAATCAAACGAGTTAGTTCCAAATCGTAATTCTGATCGAATTAACTTTTCTTATTATAAAGTATAGCATGTTGTTTACTTTCTCAATCGTAACAATATTATTGTATATAATTAGACTTCGAAGAACACAATTTTTATAAGATAAACTAATGGATCCATACAGTCAAGTATTGAGACTAGTAAGCTGTGGTTTTTTGATTCATTTAATTGTGACATTTTAACTTTAACTTTTGTCATTTCAACAAATAATAAACAGATCAAAAATATTTTGTTGTGTTTTGAAGATACAATACACCTCTGTGAAAAATCATGAAAATTAACAAGGAGCATTTTGAAATTATAATTTTCTACAGTTTCAAGTGTGGTGTAAGTATAAAAGCCACCAAAAATGTTTTGATGAACTAAAGAAGGTGTTTGGGTATGATTGTGTGATTCATGTTCACTAGCTACCGTAGAAATTTGTTACAATTTACAATGTACTTTGTTTTAGCCGTGAATCTGTAAAGGATAAAGGACGTTGTTACTGACAAAAAAATTGCGATTCTAGAAGTCGGTCATGTTACTGCAAGTAACCCTGGGCCTGGGCATCGGCGTGAAAGTGATCAACAGCATATTGCGCAAATATTTGGGTGATATATCCCTTCCCATGATATCGGGCAAGAGTAGAAACTAAACACTAAAAATAATCAAAACATACCTCAGGAACACAACATTTCAAAAAGATTAAATGGACTAGCAATGCTTTCAATGTAAAGAACACAACCTGTTTCACTGGCTGCTATCATTAATGAATTCGCCCGAAAACCTAGACGTTTGAATTTTGTATTATGATTAAGTTTTTTTATAATATCCTTTCATTATACAAATGTTACAATAAATTAAGTCGCTTGAAAACCAAGATAAATCAGATTCACGACTGTTTCATGGAAAAATTTAAGACAAGTTGAGATGAAAAAAAAAAGTTTTTGATAATTATATAAAATTGCTATTTTTTATTTTATTTCTGGATACGCCACTGACTCAAAAGGCAGATCGTGTCAATTGGTGCAAAAGCACTGTCGTACGATTTCCACGCGGATCCTCTGACCTGGTTTATAACGTTGTGACAGTCGACGAATGTTGAATCGGTTGGAAAAATCTGTATGCTTTCGAAAAAAGCAGCATTCAGTTGTTTGGGTTTCCAAAAAAGTTTTTCTTGAAGAAAACCGAAATAAGAAGATGGTCGCTATTTTATTTGCTACTACTGGGCATGTTGCAACTGTAGCCCTGCATAAGTTAGTTCTGAATGCTATACTATGGTGTGCTTGCTTGCAGTTCTTCAAAATATCCGTCATAATTGACCAAATCATGCTGCAGCATAATAATGCATGTCCGCTTACAGATACAGTTAAGTATAACGTAACATTAAGTGGAACTTAAATTTTAAAAATGTAATACACCCTATGCAAGTTATACTTAATTTACACTTATTTTAAGCTTCGGATTAATGTGACTTAAGATGCATTTAACCTTTAAGATCGACTAACAAGATCAGTATTTTTAAAGGAGAATCCAATTAACTTAAATTATCTGTCACTTTTAATACTGAATTCTCCAAATATGAATACTTTGAGCGAGCGTGCGCCTACTAAAGTGCACAAATCACCACCGCCTGTTTCCATTTATTTGTGATTTTTATTTAAATTATTCATTACTAAAACAAGCATTAATATTACAATTAACATTTAATAATAAATTTTGCAACTTTTAAACACTAAACTATCAAAAAATTTCAAATTATAAATTATAATTACCTAAATCTAAAACGTTGAATTTTTAACTAAATCCTATTTTTAGATAAATAGAACTTAAATTTACATGTGCAATAGAATTAAAGTTAAGGTGAATCTTTGACAAAGTAGGACTGATTACATCGGTGCAAACGGCTATTAAACGAACAATAAAATCAGTTCATACTTTGCAAAAAAAATATTACAAGTAATTTGCACTTTTGAAAATAATCTCCAGAGCTTATTATAATTAAATTTGAAAGGCGTTCGAACTTTACAGACAAACAATTTTATCAAAATGTTATTGAAAGTTCATAACTCTTATTGTATTTTTACAAGGTTTATTTTACACAAACATGATACACAGAAAAATAATACAATATACAAAACTGTTAAAAAGCAAAACATTATCTATATTCAAAAACATAACAAAAAATAATATATTTGCAGAGTGCATCATTGAAAGTAAACAAATATATTATTTAGTAGCTTCCGATATCCCCACTAATCACTGAAACTTTCATCCTTAACACTAAATTATTATCATTATTTTCATAATACTTAGATAGATTACATGATCGAAAATCTGTCCCAATTTTTAATATGAAAATAAATGAAATGCTGTATTAATAATAATTCAAATGCTATACATACCGATCGTCTTACTCCCTACTTACCTACGCAAGAGATTAACATGTGAAACTAGTTAATTGTGAATTGTAAGATATTAAGTTGATATTTTATATACTTATTGGGGGATACTAATGCTATGGAGAACACGTGAAATTAGTCAATTTAAATGCAGAAATATTATTTTTATTTATTTATTATTATTGAAATTTAATAAAATGGATACTTTATTTTTTATTATGACTATTTATTGTAATTATTTAATTCAGATTTTTCAAAATATAATTTATACAAATAATGTTTATATTTTATTAAGAGTTTATAAAACATTAAAAACGTATTAATAATAAAAAATATTTTTAGAAGTAAAATTAAAAAAATATTTTTTCTGCTGGCTGGTTCGGAACTCAGGGCGGTGCTCAAGGCCCGGTGCAAAAGAAAATTATTCTATAATTAAATTTTACTTTCAAACTTAATTAAAAAAATAAACAAATGCAACGCGATTTTTTGGCAGCAATGAATTTAATGTCATAAGAACATGGAAACTGATTCGAATTTGTTCATACAATTAAATTTACTTTGGAAGTAAAATTTAATCATAGATTTTTTTTAATGCATGCTGTATACAAAATCGATTTGTTATATAGAAAAAATAAACATTATAAAGCATAACTACTATACTTATAGAATTAAAAAACGTTGTAAAAAATGTATGAACGCTATAAAAAATAAATAAATACTAGAATAGAATAGAATTATACTATAACTGCGACCATGAGTTTTATGCGTTAATTAGATTATGTTATGGCAAATTATGTTTCAAAATGTTGCAACCAAAGAATGTCCACATACTCATAAAAACAGTCATTAAAAATTAATAAATTATCTTTAACATTTCGGCTTATTTATGGGGCAAATCAATTTTCTATATAGCAAAATCATTTACGAATATAACAAAAATCAATTATTTTTATAGGGGGAAATAAATTTCATTGTAAAATTATTATTGTAAAGATACAGGATATTACTTATTTCATATAGCATTAATCATTTTCATCTTCATTTATTAATTTATTATACAACAGTTTTAATTTTCTTATACAACTTCAACGATTTTGTACATAACATTATTGTAGCGTATTTATTATTATGTTGATTTTCTTTTTGGGGTCTCGTGGCCGTGTGCCTGACTGTCTGGTCGCGAATATGGGGACCCGGGTTCGATCCCGACCGACGACAAAAATTTCATCAAATTTTAATGGCACAAAATTGACCCCTGTGGTGCACTCTCCACGCCAGCTATGAGTGCCCGTGAGATGACGCCTGGTAAGCGCCCACACGGTACAAATATTCCATCATTACCGATATCTGTATACAAAGCATATTGGCACACCCAGCAATGGGTAATATGCCGTGATGAATTATTTATTTATTTGATTTTCTTTTTCATACACATATTTATTTAAATTTTGTTCTGTTACATTTTATTTTCTATTATTCGGAAAAGCTTCTATATTTATATAATCAGTAATTCGTATCCCAAATTTGACCTGCTGGCAATGTGATTCGTGAATCTAAAATTTCCTCTACTTGTGCAGTTTTTCCTGCAGTGTCAGCTTTCCTGCTCTTGGCTTTGCTGCTAGTTTGATCATATCACATGCGCTGGGTGTAACAGAATCCACAGTGCCTATCCGCCATGTTCCTGTTCCATGTACGTGTACATGTTCTCATCGAGTCACATGCTTTATTCCAGCACGTAAACAATAAATATTACGTTACAGCCAGGCCGGTTTCGTACAGCTAAGCCAGATACGGGCAAATAATTGACAATTTTAATGGCTAATAAAGTATTTGAAGTAAACAGTTTTTATGAGTGGTGATTTTAGATTATGAGAAGTATTCGAAGGTGAAATTACTACAAAACATGTGATTATGTTTGTTTATATGTGTTACAAGAAATGTTTTACCGTTTTGTTTGTACAAAACAACATAATGGTGACATGTAATTACAATTGTATAACCTTATAGTTTCCAAATTTTATATATGGTTACTGAACTATGAATTTTTTCATAGCAGAATGTAAAATATGGTACTACATCAAAACTGTAGTAATTCAGGGAACAATTTGCATGCCAAATTTATCAAGTAATGGTACTTTATTAAAATCATATAGGTCCATAAGAATATTAATAAAAATGTTCCTTATGGCCTTATCTAATAATTTGAGTTCATAATGCATCTGTTCGAGTTTCAACCAAGTATATCTCAAGTCTATCTTGGACTAAAATTTGGACCTGCTCGCACCGTAGTTTATTGTGAGTTTAACTTATTTGATAAAACTATGAAAATAAAATTTGTGTGTTTAATGCAAATTAAATATATTGTTATTCAATATAGGTGTAAAAAGTAGTATAAATATTTTCATAATTCTTATTAATTTTTATAATATTAGTCTGTCATGAATTTGTAACTCATATTATTTTATTTATTTTTAGTTCATAATGGTAATTATCTTCAAATTTTTTAATGATGTAGAAGATACTAGGAACATGTTACCATGCGTCAATTCTACGTATTTTGTATAAATTTCACAAAGAAATTTTTTGCAAACGATTTTATAGAGATTTATTTTTAGGGAAGAAATGAACAGATTTTACCTCGTGCTGAACTGAACTAAACTACTCCTAAAAAGAACAGTATGTTTTTTTTTTTAATAAGAAGTAGAAAATAAAAACATAGATATATTTACGACATAATAATGTGCTGCATTAGATTGTGGTTATAATCTGTTGTATTACCTTATGTGATTTGTTTTTGCCATATTAAATTATTTTACATTTTTATATTTCCAGTAAAATCATTTCACAAAAATAGTATGTAAATTTTATTTGACTCTGACATCTGTCAATTAGTAATATTTGAATATTCTAACAGTTTTCACGGTGCAGCTTTTAACAGCATAGGTTGCAACATATTTCTTTATAATTCTTTATCTCTAAATTCATTGAATATGAAGAAAAAAATATAATTAAATCGAATAGAAAATAAAATATATTTAATATTTATAAAAACATAAAATGCCAAAAAATGATATTTAACACCGGTTTTTCAAGAAAAAAATTTCAAATTAGGGTACGGAAGTGCGAAATAGGAAGATGAACGAATTATAATTTTTGGAATTGTAGTATTTGAGTTATTGCAGGAGAAATTTTTGTCACACACACATATATATACACACACACACACACACACATACATACACAGACACACACACATACACATACAGACATCATCGTAAAAATAGTAAATTCGTATTCTAGGGACCCCAAAACGTGCTTATTCATTAAAAACTCAACATCGAATTTTTACTATACCCTCCTTATCTAAAGGTGACGGAAGATAAAAAATTAAAACACGAAGGAAATGATTTCAATATATATTTTTATGTAATATCGATTGACATGTTTCGTTTGCAATATTTTTACGTATGTGAACAAAACTGTCTGTACAATTTGCAGAGCAACTTGCAGTATGATAAATCGATGCTTCTATAGTCCCCTTCTCTTAGTCTTAGTCCTTAGTCAGATTATCAATACGTGTCAAACCATATGGATAACACATGTCTTTTTATTATGAAAAATATATATCGTATTGCAAATTATTACACCATAATAAATCATAATTTATAAAATGGATTTACTAATAGCAATATAATAAATTTCAATAGCAAAGAAAAGAGCAAATAGAACATTGCGAATTATCAAATGTTTACCAGTAAGATCAAAGTGTGAATTATTTCGCATTATTTGTTAATTAAATTGTATCAAAATTCCTTCGGCTTTATCGTGAATTACGACTAAGATACCAAATATCAACACACTTGCATTATATGTACGGAAACTAAAGAACATCCAACATAATATTGTCCCAATTTCGTGTATATATTTTGTCTGTAGCATTTGATAAGCTGTACTGCTATGACGCTGAACCAATCATTTATTTCATTTATTGATAAAACTGAAATAAAATAATATATACAAACAACAAAACAAATTAAGTGAAGGCCGCCGTTGAAAATCATGTGATAGGGACCAAGGACTGTTCTTAGATTAGAAGCGACAAAAATAGACGTGCATTTGCTGTTCTTATCAGTGACTATAGTCCGCTCAGGAGTAAACACAGCTCATACTCGATACAGGCACGCACACACTCGTATGTGAGCTTTCTGTGCTTGCAGTTTATGTTTCTGGAATAGTTAGTGCTCGCGCTGTTATGCGAAATGCATTCATGTTGATAATTCTTCACAGGCGTAAAGATATGACTTGAATATCAAATGTTTGTTTGCTTCCGCCCTCATAAAAATGTCCATGTGCTTTGTGTGGTTTTTAATTTATTTCAGTGGCATGCACGAAACAGAACTGTCACATGATTATTAATGTTATTCTGTGCAAAATTTGTATCGTCTAAAATTGAATACAAGCATTTACAGATATTCTGTGAAAAATCTGTTATTTACAGATTTGTGTAAAATGAAAAAAAGTTTTTTTAATAATCTGTTGACTAGACAGTTTCTTTGTAACGGGGCACAATCGTATAATTATAATATTACTATGTGGTATTGTTTATCAATGGACCTACTATATAGTAAACATGAAGTTTACAGATAACAGTACATCATGGTCCAAATTCAGCACTCTTCTTTAACTAAAAGAAGCTTATGTAAAAATAACAAAATAAAGAGACACAATGATATATCATCAATAAGAAAATGATAAAATCTATTTCCATGATTACTAGAGACAATTATTAATGAATAGTGCTGAATTCGGCCATCGGCCAATATAATATCTAATATTAATAATCTTTATTGACCACTGTCAATGGCGGGATTCAGCCAAAGGCTGTTGTTCCATCCAACCAGTACAAAATATATAGATTATTTAACGCCATGCTGCCCTCGCTAAGGGGTCGGCAAGACCCCGTCATGTGAAAGATGATCGCTTATGGACCCTGTGGACCATACATACCCCTTCTCTTTCCTGGGTACTCGCCACTGTACACGTACGTCATGTCCACCGATGTACATCATTCCTGCATCGATAGTCTTTCCGTACAAGGTCAACTACTGAAGAATGAGGCTTCAGAGTTTAGGAAACGCGGGCGGGGATATTACTTGTGGATGACATCAATCTTGATGTTGTCAAAAAGGGTTCTGCGTACCGGCCCAAATTCCGTTGGTATGCCCCATCATGTGTCCCATCAGCGTCCCCCAACCGCCAAACGTCTACAGAGTGTTGTATCCGGAAGTTGAGCTCAATGGTAGATGAAAAGAGGATGCCAACTGTTGTCATTTGGTGTTGACCATTCTTTATTTACTCACTGGTGGATCGTGCAGACCCACACATGCTCCAACAAACGTTCCCGTTATATTTCTAATGCCGTACGATCCGTACGGGAACCGTGATTTCTAAGCTTAACTTATAGGATACCTGTCATTAACACATCTAAGCTTCAGAAAAATTGTACTATGGTACAAAACCATTTGGAATGGCAAAGTATATACAATCTAAGCCCTGACATTATGGCAGTATGGAGTACAGATGGGTCGTGTTTACACTTATGTGGGACCTAATAGAATGTTACTAGTCTGACTACCGAATCTACTAGGCAAAAATGATGAAGGTCCATGAACTCACATATTTTTACCTCCCGCTACCCTTTGTAAGGGAGGTATAGGGATCGTGCTAAAAATCGAGATTTTGATAAATGGCCACGTTTTAAGGACTCTAGAACCCATTTTTAACATTTTCACGGTGATTTCTGTATATATATATATATATATATATATATATATATATATATATATATATATATATATATATATATATATATATATATATATATATATGTCAAGAGTACTCTTTGAGGTCGGGCGTTTAAATTTATATATTACTATATATGGTACATATTGAGGTCAAAATTTAAGATTTATATTATTTTGTAATGCGTACATTTTGAGGTCTGTGGGTTCAAATTATGTGATCTAAAAATTTGTTCTAAAATCTTATAAGTGCCCGAAATTAATGTTTTTAGTACGTGAGAATATACAAGTTATATTTCGACGATCCGAAATAGTGTTTTTAAAAAGGGTTTTTTATTGTGAATTTATTATATATCAAAACTATCATTTGTTACACATAAAAATTATTTAATGTTTATTTAATAAAAATACGACTTATTACATTTATTATATTTTAATGTTACTTATTTGGATTCTTCACTCTGACTAAACTAAAACTACTCCAAAGTCTATAAACTGGAAACGGGAAACTCAGGTGTCGGGTTCGACGCCTGGGAACTGCAACTCATCAGTTTGGACAGCGGTAACTTACATTTAACATTTTCAAATTATTTAAAATTAATTTACAAAATTGACTATTTTTATGACAGTGGCAGTTCTATTACCTAATTTAAAATTAAATGTGCACTGATTTCTCAGGTTGAGAACTAACAACTTCGCGACGTGTTGAACTAATCGACCGGTTGAAAAGTGACTTTCCAGCTTTTAAAAAGTCAAAAATTGACATACAAAGTGATTGTGAATAATAGTTATTTACGAAACATTCATAAAATTTGAAAATATGAATGTTTAATGAAAAATTAATTATTTTTAATAAGTAAAACGTAATTATTTACAGCATTTTTTTAAAAGATG
The DNA here is from genome assembly GCA_951394225.1 of Harpalus rufipes. Classification (NCBI taxonomy): domain Eukaryota; kingdom Metazoa; phylum Arthropoda; class Insecta; order Coleoptera; family Carabidae; genus Harpalus; species Harpalus rufipes. The sequence continues at coordinate 42,999,241 of OX596277.1, read as the reverse complement.
TCCGATGAAGGTCTTTTGTATCATGAATGAATTAAGAAATTGGCATACATTTATCTCTCTCCTTTGGAAAGGCAATAAGCGTGTGCGATAAGGATGGATATAACATGCTTGTCTTTCAAAAATTCATATTGTTTCGACCAGGGACTAAAAATGAAATGAGAACGAAAACGAAATAACGAAATAAACCGAAATTTTTATTAGAACGAAAACGAAAACGCAATATATTTTTTTCGTTCGTGATTGAAAACAAAATAATTAATATCGGTTACCGGTTTTAACCGTTATTTTATTTAATATTTAATTTTATTTACAGCAAATATTTTACACGCAAATATTATTGAATTTTCAGGTATTTTAGTTGCAAACATGCAGACTTTCAAAGTAACTTTCCCGGGTGGTGTACAAAAGTGATAGTACTCGTAACATCCGCACTATGCTCTCCGAAGGCGCCACCTGTATTCCGCAGGTGTTTGACGAACGCAGTGGATCGCATATTCTGATACCAATATTTATTTCAACTTATTTGCTATCTCTCTCTCTCTCTCTCTCTCTCTGTCTCTTTGTGTGCGCTATATTTATCTATTATCAACTTTGAGTTTTATTGCAATATTCTGGAGAATAAAAATAAAACATTTTAAATTTGTATTTTTTATGTCATACGTGTGTCGAATAATGTATAATTATTTTTTAACTAAATTTTTAAATATTTTTAAAAAAATATATTACGAATCAATGCAATATCTCAAACAGAAATCAAAAAATTGATGAATCCAAAAATATATTAAAATTATATAAATTATAATTATAGTAAAATATGCATTATAAACCAAAAACCAGGTCAACATAAAAACAACATTGCAATATATTTTACAGAACTACTAATATGTTCTTTGGGCATCTTTAAAATACTAACAAACATTTCTTACAACACAACTAATAAATAATTCTACAAAATTTTAATATTAAAACTAAAGAGTGGAGTAAAATTACCTGTGGAATGGAAAAATCATTTAACAATACACTTTAATCTTTGTCATAAGGCCGTTACCCTTGAAGTAATAATTTAGAAATATCAGTTCTCAAAAAACTGCCAAATACATATTTCGTTTTTCTTAAAAATATGCAAACATACATTTGATATACGTTTCGCATATGTTTCGAACTCATAGTTATTATTTCTATTTACTATTCTTGTATTATTATTGTGTAGCAGAGTAAAAAGTAAATACCAAATTTAATGATATTCCTTTAATTTTGTAATGTATGTATAAACTATTATTATTAAAAGATAGCGTGGCTGGATGCGTTAAATAACCTGTAGTGATTCTGACGATCTGACTTCGAATCTAATTTTTAAATAACTTTCAGGCCGCGAATAAAAACACACCCAGTAATGGGTAATAATCTACGATGGGATATGTATAAAATCAGACATTAAATAAAGCGACTCTGACTCTCAAGTAATTAATAAAAAAATAAGTTCCTATTTCCCTATAGGTACATTAAATATTTAACATACATATTTTCAAATGTCTATAATGCAAAGGCAACATATTCAAAAAACCTTATGTGCGTTAGGTATATGAGTAAATCAAAAGAACTTACTCAAATACAAGTACATATTTGTAAAATTCAATACGAATGTGAGGTGCGACATATATAAAGAAACATATTTACTTAAAAGAAAACAATAACAATTTATGAAAGAAACTAACTTACATAAAAATAAACAATGCTACATATTTAATACTTTATACTATACAATAGTTGTTATTATTTATAACAACTTGAATTCGTCGTTGCATTGATGATTATGTAGTATATGCATCCGTTATATTTATAAATAATTGTTTAAAGTTACGAATATTAATCCTAGTAATATTTTCAACGATTTCCCACAATTTTCAATTTAAATTAAAATACGGGGACTGTTTGCGAGTTTTAAATATATTTTCAATTCGGCTGATTACTTATTTTTTATACCACACTCTTTAAAAATATCGCGATTTATTTTTTTTAATTTGGTTCACGACTAACACTTTAATTCACATGAATGTAATATGTATTTTAAAAAGGCAAACTGCTCATCAGAAACATTCGTAAGATATGATTTAAAATATAATTTTCTGGCGAATTCAAATCGCAATATTGTAGGATATCTTTAATTACTGTAGGAATGGTTGATACAAAAATCAGAAATGAACCGATTTGAAGATGTTCCAAAAATTAGAGAAATTTTATGAATGGAAGTTTTTGATACGAGTGAATCACTAATCGGCATAATCGTGTAATATATAATATGAAAAAAAAAATCATACCTATTTTAAATTTCTGCGTTATTCTAATTTAGCCATCTGATTTGAGAGAGGCTGAAAAAATAAGTAATGTCAATTTGAAATGTGTTTACAATTCGCTACGTTGACAAAATTATTGCAAGGAATAATAATCATAATTCTACGCAATTAATTATAAATATAACGGATGCATGGAAATTATATAATAAATCATCGAAAATTTATTTCATTGAATGCCACGAGGAATGCTAGGTGTTATAAACAATAAAAACTACTTAGTGATATTCGTTCTATCTCATATCCGTATTAAAATTCATAAATAATACTTATGAATTTTAGTAAGATGTAAGATACTTTTAAATCACTTACATAAAGTAAGGTTTTTTAAATGTGGAACATAAAATGGAACGGAGATTAATTCAATTTTATAAAGAATGCATTCTGGTCGAAATTATTTTAGGGAGAATTAGAAAAAATAAAAAATGCAAAGACCCTCAATATAATCCAACCTCAAAAAAAAGTACTTTTAAATGTATATCAAAAGTATCATCTTAATTGTTAATATTATTATTAGCTAATCAGATAGAAGACATTTCAAATTATTTTGAGTGTTAATTTCATTTAACAATTACGACGTGCCCCCGCTGCGGTGTTATTGTAGTAGCTAAATTTAAAACAAAATACACAATAGTTTCCTTTAAGTGATACATATCAACAATTTTATTGACTTTTCTGACGATATTTTTAAAATTGGAACCTTAATCCATCCCTGGCGTGCCGCACGGCCAGCATTTCTTGTGATACCGGCTTGCGATGTATAGGTTGCACATAGTGCTGTTTGTCGTACTCGGAGATTTGAAATTACAGATAGAAGCAGATCTCGCTAATTGATGACATCAATTCGATGTATTTTTAACCATGTGTGCGGTTAACAGCTGTCAACTAACGGCCCCTAATGATATTAGTGGCGAGGGAGCGACCCAATTAAGTATGAGTTTAATAATTCGCATTTTATAAAAATATAGTTTTCATATTTATAAAACTGTTATTAAAAATTCAGAAATAATTAATCTTAAGCATTGACCCAGACTAGACTATACTAGAATCGTAGAGTTGCACAATTTGAAAACCATGGTTTAAAAGATTAGAAATTAATATGTAAATATATAGTATATTTATCTGTATTGCGATATATCTAATTATACAATCTTATAGAATAAATAAATAATATATTTTTGCTTCATAAATATTTGCTATACACAACTTTAAATAATTTTGTCGAATATATATTTGTTTATTATTTCATCTTTGTAATTATATGCTGAATGAAGCGTTGTTTTCACATAATATATTAAAATTTCTAATACTTTTTCATATTTTTGAATACGGAAGACAAAAGTTTTTCATTCCAAATATTATTGCTCAAATCTTTCATTTGAATTTTTTTTTCTCGCAGCTTATTTCAAATATTGTTTTTTTTCATAGGAAACATAGATTACCTATCGTACTATAATAATAAACTTTGATTTGCACTTCAAGATGCATTGCCTCTTAAGATTTCGATTAAATGAGTTTTTTAGTTTACATCAGAGGTCATCTTAGATTTGCTTTTCTTTTTTAAAAAATTATTGTACTAAGTGAAATGTTGCAGCGAATTTTCAAATAACTTCTTAACTGTTAAAATTGAATAGTTCATTTACTAGTATAGACAAAAAAAAATCACTAATTTTGTCAGTTTTTCTTCGTTTCTAATACAAAATGGCCCTTTTCTCGGAAACAAGTGAAGATCAGACCTATACTGTTTAAGCTTTTTTTGCCCATTTTGGTCAGTACTATATACCCGAAAGTTTTTACCCGAAGTTGAAAAATACCCTGTGTAATTTATATTTATTTTCATTTGTATACTATACCTTGTTTCTCGTTTCCTATTGTTCTACGATTAATAAAGATTTATTTTTGAACAATTATATGTAATTTTTTGAATATTTGTATTTTTTTATTAGTTCATTTTAATATTCTTTAATTTAGTTAACAATTAATTAATTAATTGCAAATTGTTAAAAAAAATAGGGCGTATAATTTGAAGATTGCCACACTTGTTTGAAAACCACCGGCCAGCTCTGCATTGTATTAATATTAATAATTTGCTGCTTATTATAATTTTCGGCAAATTTGAAATTAACTTGGAAAAAGCGAAATGCACGATTTCAGACGTATGTTAAATGTTTTCACTATTTTAATCACATGAAATAGATAAATTGTTTAACAATAGCTAATTTAATTTCGATGAACATGTGAAAATCGGTATTTAATATTAATAATTTGCTGCTTATTATAATTTTCGGCAAATTTGAAATTAACTTGGAAAAAGCGAAATGCACGATTTCAGACGTATGTTAAATGTTTTCACTATTTTAATCACATGAAATAGATAAATTGTTTTACAATAGCTAATTTAATTTCGATGAACATGTGAAAATCGGTATTTAATATTAATAATTTGCTGCTTATTATAATTTTCGGCAAATTAGAAAATAACTTGGAAAAAGCGAAATGCACGATTTCAGACGTATGTTAAATGTTTTCACTATTTTAATCACATGAAATAGATAAATTGTTTAACAATAGCTAATTTAATTTCGATGAACATGTGAAAATCGGTATTTAATATTAATAATTTGCTGCTTATTATAATTTTCGGCAAATTTGAAATTAACTTGGAAAAAGCGAAATGCACGATTTCAGACGTATGTTAAATGTTTTCACTATTTTAATCACATGAAATAGATAAATTGTTTAACAATAGCTAATTTAATTTCGATGAACATGTGAAAATCGGTATTTAATATTAATAATTTGCTGCTTATTATAATTTTCGGCAAATTAGAAAATAACTTGGAAAAAGCGAAATGCACGATTTCAGACGTATGCTAAATGTTTTCACTATTTTATCACATTAAATAGATAAATTGTTTAACAATAGCTAATTTAATTTCGATGAACATGTGAAAATCGGTATTTAATATTAATAATTTGCTACTTATTATAATTTTCGGCAAATTTGAAATTAACTTGGAAAAAGCGAAATGCACGATTTCAGACGTATGTTAAATGTTTTCACTATTTTAATCACATGAAATAGATAAATTGTTTTACAATAGCTAATTTAATTTGGATGAACATGTGAAAATCGGTATTTAATATTAATAATTTGCTGCTTATTATAATTTTCGGCAAATTAGAAAATAACTTGGAAAAAGCGAAATGCACGATTTCAGACGTATGTTAAATGTTTTCACTATTTTAATCACATGAAATAGATAATTTTTTTAACAATAGCTAATTTAATTTCGATGAACATGTGAAAATCGGTATTTAATATTAATAATTTGCTGCTTATTATAATTTTCGACAAATTTGAAATTAACTTGGAAAAAGCGAAATGCACGATTTCAGACGTATGTTAAATGTTTTCACTCTTTTAATTACATGAAATAGATAATTTGTTTAACAATTACTTATTTAGTTTCAATAAACATGTGACAATCGGTATTGAATATTAATAACTTGCCAGGGCCGGCCGGCAACAACAGTGGTGCTCACGTTCTCCGGCACCATTCGTATAATTAAATAGTGATGCTCTGCACCATTGCACCACACACTTAAGCAGTGCCCGCTCTAGGGGCGGACAACCTGGACATTTGTCCAGGTCGGCAAATCTAAAGGGCGTCATTTTGGCTGGGAATGTGACAAAATATTGATAATTATTAATTATCGAAATTTATACCTGTCGATTTTTTGTAAAATAATTAAAAATGCACCTGGTTAACAATTTGTAACTATGTTTTAGTTTTTATTGTTTTGTCCTACTTGAATGTTAATTATATTTCTAAATATACGTTTTTATTTTAATTTAAAACCATTTGATTATTATTTTAAATAAAAGATATATAATATTAAATGTATATGTTTAAGGGGCAGCAATTTGTCTTTTTCTCCGGGGCGACGTAAATGCTGGAGCGGACACTGACTTAAGCGATAAATTATTAGAATTGTTTTAATAAGAATTTGTTATAAAGCTAAAATAATAATTATTATTAGTAATGTAATAAGCAATTTTCCAATTTTGAAATAAAAATTATTTGCAAAATTTTTTTAGGTGGGCCATTAAGAAAAGTTTTGTACTTAGGGTGACCATATTTATAAATTGCAAAACCGAGACATTTTTTAAAGGATTGTAAAACCAGTGGCGACTTGTGTACCAAAACTTTGGTGAGGCGAGGTATTTAAAAAAATAAGCGCCGCAGGCGAAATTTTTTTTTCATTCAAGGTCAAATGCCTTATAATTGAAAATTACAATTTTTCAAGGGATGTGAAGCTGCATGTTTTTCCCATTTCTTTTTTATATTCGTCTTCGTTATAAAGCATTTTGAAATTCGATAAATAAATGAACCCGTTTCTGTAAAAATGTGTTAAAAAAAATAAAATAATACTTATACATATAATTTAATATGTACTTACTCATAAATTAAAGTAAAAACATCCTTTATTATACGGATCTATGACAATTTTGCTAGGCAACCCCTACATAAACATTTCCAACCCGCGGGGTGGAAGTGAAATACATTATTTCCCACCCAAGAGATTGTCATTGCAGTTAGGAATGACGTATTTCCTAACCTCTAAAAGGTTAGGAATCGACATATAACTATAATGATTGTGAATAAAATAATATTACTGTTTCTTTACCATAAATGCCATTATTGTTTTGGAATGAGAAATGTAGTTCGAATAATGTACGTGAACTGTTTTCTCTCATTTAACTTTTAAACGGGTGGGCCAATGGGTGGGCCTGGCCCACCCTGGCCCACCCCTAGCTACGTCCCTGTGTGCGACCTTGCCCGTACACTTATATAGTATTAGAATTTAATATAAATAAGTAAATAAATAAAAAATATCATCACGTCACCATGGCTTTTACCCGTTGTCGGGTGTGTCATATCTGCAAATAAGCAGATATCGGTAATGAGACGACATATTTCCGCCGGAGGGCGGTTACCAGAGGTCATCGTACGGACACCCAAAGTTGGCGTGAAGAGCGCACCACAGGTGTCATTTTGTGCCATTTATAAATTATAAATATTTCGGCAATGGTCGAGCTCGAACTTGGGACCATAAATTCGTGATCCTGATTCGTTGTACACTCAGCTATGCGATCCCATAATTAGAATAAATATTGCTACTTAGGTATCTGACAACATTAGTGCATTCTAATATACAGATTCGTGAATTTGAAGCTTTTTAATACAGAGTTCATTGACACATGGGCGTATGATTTTAATAAATCGCAATTTATGAAGATATGCTTTTGATTTAAATAAAATTGTTAACTAAATCTAATAAACTAAATATTGCAAAATAGGTATTTGATAATATTAGGGCATTATAGTAGGCAGATTCGTGTATTTTAGGTATTTTTATTACAGAGCTCATCGACATTTTTTTTTTTGTTGCGAAAAAAGCCCTTCAAAATGTATGCCTGTCTATAAGTACTTTACACTTCATTCATTTCAAATATTGCCGCAAATTGTCAAGTTCGAATGTAATCGAAGGTCTACACGAGTATGTACGACAGTCTCTGTAAACCTGTAAACATAAAAAAACACGGACATTGAGTTTGTGGAACAGGCAGAACAGAAATAATAAATTTAATGGGCGGAGCCTAATTGCGCAGTACAGCTTGCGCAGGAACCAACTGTACACGCTACAAATTGGAAAAACCCGAATAATTCAAGTATTTAATTTTAAAGAGCAAATTGCGAATTTCTCTGTGAAACAAATATATAAAATAAACTAGTGAAACTAGACGTAACTTTGTAATTTTTATTTTATTTAATTTTAATTTCAATATAACGAATTTGTCAAAAATATGCATACATACATAAAATCACGCATGTCCAACTAAGAGAGTTAGCGCAAACTCGAAAACAACAACAATAATAATAATAATTTCTTTCTTTAAGACAGAGTTCATTGGCACATGTGCGGAAGATATGAATAAATTGCATTTTATAAACATATGGCTTTGATTTACACAATATTGTTAACTAATTCTAATAAAATAAATATTGCATAATATGTATTTGACAATATTACAGCATTCTAATAGTCCGATCCACACTATAAGGCAGTCGTAAAGAAAGTATATATTTTGAAAATTGGGATTTTTATATAAGAAAGTATGTACAATCCAGTGGTGCTATTGACAAATTTGTACCTCTACCAATTTTTGGGTAATAAATGATCACCGATTAATTGGCGGGAGGTACGGTTTTAATTTTATCAAAAATCGATTCCCCTTGTCAAAATACATAATGTGTACCAATTTTTTTCAAAATATTCCTATAGATACGTTTATATTAAAAATTGCGATATCTCCTATATTAGTATTAAAGTTGCGAGGTAGGTGGCAATGGTGACATACAAGTGGATTAGTTGAGTAGAGGGACAGCCCATATCATTTTTCCGACTCTTTTTTCCTAGAAATTGTACTTAGAGATATTGTTTGACTAAATTCCAAATTAGGAGAAAGTGCTCTTGCATTGTAAACGGTGTCTTATTCATAGTTAGTTGCATTTCATTCGCTGAATGACTATTGGTGATAGCAGAAAAACAGAATGAGTGAGATAAATAAAAGTAGACAAAGTGCTAAGAAAAAGCCTAGGAGCTGGAGAAATCGCATGAAAGAGAAGTACTGTAGTATATACAAATAATATATTAATTAAAAAAATATTCCCTATTTTATTCATTTAGCGTACGAGCTGCAAAGAGAATTAAATCTTGTTCCATGGATTTTCCATTAGATCTTCCTAGTGTTAGTGCATATGAAGAAACACCTCAGAATTTTGAAGGAAATATCGATGATTCAAGGTAAGAAGACATTTTAAAGACTTTTTAATTTTTTAAAAGAAAACTCCGGAAGAAATAGCAATAGTTGAAAAAAATACTATAGGCTAGGCAAATAATCCACTTTGGAAAGAGGAAAAATCGCATAGACTGACTGCATCTAACTTTGGAATTTTGTGCAAACGGCGAGAAACAACAAATGCCATGAAACTAGCCCAAAGATTGATAAATGGATCATACTTTTTTTTTAGCAATATGTTGGGAAGTAGAACACGAACTAATAGCCAAAAAGGAATTTGAAGTAAGTCATAACTTTTTGGTAAAAGACTGTGGATTTTTTATTCATGAAGAACATTCATATTTAGGAGCATCTTTAGACGGAGTAATTGACCAAAATACTATTGTAGGAATAAAATGTCCATACTCCATACAGACACTCGCTCCAGAAGAAGCAGTTGAGCAAAAAAAAAAAAAGTTATGTAGTAATGACAAATAATATTAAATATTGAAAGAAGCTTTCAGAACTCATAATAATGAAATAAAAACAATATTTGGGAATAGTTCTGTTATTCATTCATAATTTTTCTGTCTTTTAACTATGTATGTTTTTTATGTAACTTTTGATCTATGTTACCCTCTTTCTGTAAACTTGTTGTCTTGACTACATGTATTTTGTTATTTGTTATTTACTTTTTACCTGATGAAGACAGCACTACGCTGTCGAAACGTCGTTAAATAAAATAAACAGAACTATTCCCAAATAATTTTCAAATTCAGGGGCAATTAGCCATAATCAAGAAAGATTTTTGTTATTTTATAGTATGGACACCTTTGGGAATATTATTTCAATAAAAATTCATATGTTATATACTTATACTTTTTTTTCAGATCGAAAAGCGTGAAAACTGTTGGAGAACTAAAATGCTTCCCAAGCTAACAAAATTTTACGAAGAAAATATGTTAAAAATTCTTATTTCCAAATAAAAATAAATGATGCATACTTTTTTAAATTATGTAAATACTTGTGTTTATTTACCTGTACCTATATTAAAAAATAAATAATTACAATCGCTTAAGATGGATTATTTTTATAAACTAATTGCATTTATAATAATGATATTATAGTTATATTACATTTATAATTTTTGTAGAGAATATTTTATTTTTACTTATTATTTTTCATAAAAAAAGGCTCACCAATATATACATAAAATATCATTAACATTTATTTTTTATCGATAAAGAACAACGCATTATTGAACACACTGTACATAATAATTATCGGATACCTATATTTAATTTATTGTTCCATCTTCTAGGTTTGTAAGATTCACTGACTGAAACTGTTCAAGTGTCCACGTGGACTTGACAAAATATGTCATATTTTAAATACCCAATAGCGAAATACATTCAACCAATAATACACAGGCCTAACCAGTATCGTTAGACCCCCGACCTACTTCAGCTTTTATATCTTTCTTGTTTGCGGAATCTCCTTTTCTAACTTCATGAAACGTTAGTCGTAACTTATATCGTAATAGTTTCACATTTAGAAAACAGTGAAACACCCTCTCCAAATGGGAAAATTTTTGAGCGGTAATACACCCTTAATAAAAAAAGATTAAACTTTGTGTATGTATTTGAATATCTGTTATTATTTATTGTAAATGAGCATTTTGAAATATATATTTATTTTGGAAATTTGATTTCATAAATATTGTTTTACTAAAATATTTAAAAATCTTTCAGAACTCATATTTCAATTAAAAAGGTTGTATCATCTTAATTGTTTTACTAATTTATTCATAAATAATAGATCAGTCTAGTAGATATTTTGAAAATTGGGATATTTATATAAGAAAGTACTTAGAATCCATTGGTGCTATCGACAAATTTGTACCTCTACCCATTTTTAGGTAACAAATGACCACCTATTAATTGGCGGGAGGCACGAAATTGTTCATTTTTTTCCAGTGCAGGCCCCTTCATTAAGGGGCTTGATTTTAATATGAATTTAATTGCTCATATAAACAATATTCCCATAGCAAAAAAACTGTATCGACAGGTATAGAATGGAATCGATTCACGTTCCACAATCGAAAAATCAGTAAAATGGATCATGCGCAGTGGATTGAATTGCGATATCTCCTATATTAGAATTTTTAAAATTATAAATGAACCTATAGGAATATGTTACCAAAAATTGGTACACATTATGTATTTTGGCAAGGCGAATTTATATGTATTTGACAATATCATTCTAATAGTCAGACACGTGAATTTATGGCTTGTTTAATACAGAGATCATCGAGACATTCGCGTAAGATTACATTTTATAAACATATGGCTTTGATTTACACAATATTGTTAAATAATTCTAATAAAATAAATAATGCCTCATATGTATTTAACAATATATTTAGATGGAAAAATAAGGCGTAATTAAATTTTTTGAAAATTGAATAATTTTTGAGATGACAACTATGTTGGAAATAGTCTCTTTTTTTACTTATTCTATAAGCTTTTCAATTATATATAACAAGTCTACATTCTTTTGTTTTAAACATGAATAAAAGACTAATTATTTATTTTTGAGTGTGCTGCCATCTGTGATAAGTTTTGCCTGAGCCCTGTCGTCAGTTTGATAGTTTATACATCAAGTCGCCACTTGGCACGTACAATACGCGATGCAGGTCGTCATTTTGCCGTTCCAAAACCTGATCAAAAATAACATGTAAAGTCGCCATATAGATAGGATTAAACGATTCTGCTAAATCCTATACCGTACAAAATAATTGAAAAAAAATTGATATTCTTGCATTAATGTACCACAATAACACCGCGTATATAAATTAATAACCTTAAGATGGCTCCTTGACCGGGTCGTCATTTTGATAGAGTACGCATCAAGTGTGTGTGTGTATGCAGGAAGGATGGTTTCTCAAATACTATAAGACTGGATATGTTTAAGATTTTGGATATGATTAACTATGGATATCTCAATCTAACATTAATGGGAAGAGCTGATACGGTTTTGATATGAATTGGGTAACCGGAAATGGTAGTTTAAAAAATAAATAAATATTTTTTGAAAATTTATGTTACCTATTACAAATAATAAAGATCATTAAATTCTCAGTCTAACATATTAAAAAAAATATATCTCTTATAGATTTAGAGATATAATATATAATAAATTGCTGTAATACAGTGTGTTAAAAAAAAACTAATTTAATTAAATGTCAATTTGGCATGAGATACTATTCTAAAGAAATCAAAGCTTTTCTTCTTGAATCATAATTTAGAAATTGAAATAAATTAGAAAACGGCGAATGACAATATGTATATTGTATTCATCTTTATTATCTTTTCTCCTTAAAATTACATTTCAATATCAATTTTAACAATTTGACTTTTGAATTGAATAATAATCAGACATACGTTTTTTGTTCATAGCCCACTCCAAGTTAGATTTTTTTAACGCTGTAAATCTCGCTGCTCAAACAACTCCAGGGAAACCAGTTGAGATATTTAAATGTTTGTAATTGACATAAATGCAAAATTTCAGTGTAAAAATCAGCAGTTTTACTAACAATACTGAAACATTTTTCTGGGAGGTATGAGTACATTTAAAATATCATATTGTATTATTTATTAAATATGTATTTAAAATTTTAGGTGGTATATTAATATTGCATATCCTTAAGAAATACCGCTAATACCGTAAATGAATTTAAAGAATCTTGAACATATTAGAAGAGTAGAACCAAATTCCTCATAGAATCAAAGAATAGATACAATTTGAATTATTTGTATGTACAAGAAATGTTAAATTCGTTGCTTATACGGCGCGAGGAGTCATGTGACTTTGTTGGCCGTGGCAAACAGATATGAAGATCCGTGTCAGAATGACGGCTAGTAGTTATTTACATAGATGTCACAATGGGGTATTTCAGTGTAGTAAAATTTAAAAGAAAAAATATTATAATGTTATTAACTATGTTGAAAAACGACCGAATTCTGAAAAATAAACTCAAAATTGTTTTATTTAATATGATTTTCCATGTGTTTTATTTTAGCGCGGTTCTATGACGTATGTAATGACGTACTTGTCTACTTGTGGAAACAAAAGAAGCAGTGCGTTCACCATTGATGCTTTCTCGTTTCACAGCTGATCTTTGTTTGTGTTTCTTGCTAGTTTTGATATGTTGCTGTAAGAATGACAGCAACCAATTCTTAACTAATAATACTTTAATATAGTTACAACTAAAATCCACGGATAACAAAAATAAAACAAATGAAAGTCATCCAAAACAAAATAGCATCTGACACTGTGAACAAACCAAGTCCCCTTCCCCTTACTAGCTCCAAGCCAAGCGACTAACAGCTTACAATAGGTGCGTTCAATGAAGCTAGCAAATCGAGCAAAGCGGAAGTAAAATGTACTGAACGGCTTGCTAACTTAGCATTTGCTCGTTTTGCTAAGTAAGCAAAGCAAGCGACTATTTTCTCGCTTGTTTTGCTGCAAGTAAAAATATGGCGCACAAATTCAAATATCATTTGTAATATTTGAATATATTTTCAATGAAAATTAATGAATTACGTAAAAGTAACATAAAATATTTGTACTTGAGTTTACTTGCGTGGAATATCCTAATAAAATTAAATTATGCATGTAATTAATACCATTGAGAGTTTATTTTCTATTTATTATTTATCTGATACTGCATTCAATATATCAGTGTTCTATTCTATGCAAAAATTCAATATTTGAAAGTTTTCAATTTTCGTAACCTCACTGACTGACAGTCATCTGACAGTTCGATCGTAGCAAAACAAGCAGATCGTTCAATGCACGCTCTAGCAGATAGCAAATGCTAAGTAAGCATTTGCTCGATTTGCTAGCTTCATTGAACGCACCTAATAGTCCAGTGGTTTTGTTTACACCCGCAGCTATCCCCATTTGTTTCGTAGATACTAATAATAATAATTTCGGTCATTTTCACCTCCAATAAAACATAATTTCATCTTGTTTTCTTCTCATGTTCATATTTAATGCAAACAATAACTTTGTTTTTATTTTCAAACCTGACCATACTGTATCCGAACTTTCAATTATGTGACATGTTTTTATAATTTCAGTTTGTACATAATTATATTTTAGTTATTTATATTTTCTTAGATTATGCTGAAAATTACTGTACTCATTTAAGTCTTAAAATTCTCAATATACACTCAGTATAAATTTCTTAAATTTTAGATAAATTCTTTTAGATGTATTCAACTTGTCCTTATTTCTCATGATTTAAGAACTGTCTTCAAAGTGTACATTATATGAACTTATACAAACTTAAATCAAAACTACACTTTGCAGTCGACTGTGAAGTGTACATCCTTGACTCCAAAGTGTACAATACATAAATATGACGACTTCAAAGTGTACGCTTGACATATATATATATATATATATATATATATATATATATATATATATACTTAATGTCATAAATTTAAGGGTGAGTAGTATGACATATGTAGATTACGAAACAGAAAGAATTTTTTTAAAATTCGCATATTTAAGGGTAGTTTTCATGAAATCAACATTTTTGGTACCACTGGACCACTGGCAACGCATTTGCATTATTTTATCTATTACACAATTATTTTTGTTAAAAATGCTATTTAATTTAATTATTAAGAATAATACCTTATACAACTAATTTTGAATGTATTTTTGATAACCATATTTCTAATGAAATATGAATTAAAACAGCAGTAAAAAAAAGTTTCCTTAAGAAAAGTCGAATTTTCGTTTTTCAAATTTTAAAAAAAATCTTTCAGTTTCGTAATCTACACATGTCATACTACTCACCCTTAAATTTATGACATAAAGTTCGTTTCCACCCTGTATATATATATATATATATATATATATATATATATATATATATATATATATATATATGTGTGTGTGTGTGTGTGTGTGTGTGTGTGTGTGTGTGTGTGTGTGTGTGTGTGTGTTCTAACGTTCTAACTCAAATACTGTCGTTCAGAAAATTTTGAAACCTTGTATTTCTACCTTATTTTAGCCGCCTCGGTGGCCGAGCGTGTTGAGGCAGCGGGTTCAGACAGCGCTCTAAGAGACCATCACCGTTCGGATCCCGGGGTCGTGGGTTCGATTCCCACCAAGGGCTTGGATGTTTGTGGCGTCATTCTCATCTCATCTCCATCAGCACAACGAATAATAAAACTGCGAGGTTACAAAAAATTGTTAAAGAAAGTTGACTCACCCCCATTTAATCACCAATTGTAATAAGTTGTACTTAACTTTAAATACAATAAAGATTATTATTTCTACCTTATTTTAATATGGAAAGAAGCCATTCGATTTTGGTGTCAATAGGATAACCGGAAATGGCAGTTTACTTGAAGCTTAAAATAGTTTTTCTTCAAAAAATACCTTTAAATGCTATTTTTTCAAAATTTGTTATTATAAAAATTAAATATTATTCTAATTTCTACAGGTTTGCATTAATACTATTTCTATATATTTTATGGATAAATTTATAAAGTAATATAAAAATTATATCTTGGAGCTTATGCTTTAAACACAACTCCATGGTTAAACAGTTCAGCTCAAATGTATGTAACTGACAGATAAATGTCACTGTCAAAAAAATAATCATTTCAAATTAATAACAGTTACGTTTTAAAAAGAAAATTTTAAATAGAACAATAGTTATATGGAAAGGAACTTAATATAAATAATTTCTCAGCATTAGTAAATATGCAGGTGTATATTTATTATTTAAATAAAAAAATATATTATCACGGTATATTACCCATTGCTAATCTGCTTTGCACAGACTTTGGTAATGATGAGGACATATTTGTATCGTGCGGGCGTTTACCAAGCGTCACCTCACGGGCACTCATTTCTAGCGTGGAGAGTGCACCACAGGGGTTAATTTTGTGCAAATTCGAAATATTAGGCGTTGATTGGGATCGAATCGGGTTCCCCAGATTCGCAACCAGACATCAGGTACGCGGCAACGAGATCCCATAAATAAAAATTAAATGGCGGGAGGTATTGTGTTGGTCACATTAGATTTTTTATATTCAATTTTATGCTGGTTTTAGTAAGAAAAACAATTTAGGTACAAAAACCTAATTTTATATTCAAATTTAAGTATATTAAAGTAAACAGAAGTGATATTTTTTTTGAAATTAGATATGATGTAATGATATAAGGTAACCTTGCGCATATCGATCTACGAATGGACGGACATTAATCTTTTTATACCCTAGCGCTTGGACCGTCATCTTTTTTAGCTCTTAATTGCAATTTCTAAGATCTGTATCTTAGGACTGTTACCGCTTTTGTCACCTTTATATTGTAACGTCGCCGCCACCGCCGCGCCGTAGCTCTCGCCGCTGCCGCGCCATAGCCGGCGCCTCTGTGTCGCGCCCGAATCTCCGCGCGTAACAGACATGTTCGGACCTGTTTAATTATTGCGGTGACGTGATCTATTGTGCACGATGTTTTTATCTCGCGAATGTTCTAGTCGTTTCTGGAACAAAAGTCGCCGGCGTATATAAACTCGTCGCCAAAGCCAGCGAGCATAGTCTATGATATAGAAGCAACGAACAATGAACACGGGGTGATATAAATAAACAGTCTACGAGTTGTTAACATAAATAAATGTTGTTATATAAATAAATGTAGTGATATAAATATTGGTTAAATAAATAATCTTAGTTTTTAAGCAGTTAATAATATTCTTAGTCTTAAATTAGTGTTTATAATTATTTAATCATAGTGTTAGTTATTTTTATTACCTTTTTAATATTTAACCTTAATTATTTATCGTTTAATAAACGTATTATTTTACTTAATAATATTTCTCTTATTTTTACACTTCACCCAAATAAATAAAACGTTACAATATATACCATTTGAAAGTCACACCTTTAATCTATAGGTAGGATCAATCATTTCATTTTGCTAGAAAATGAACATTCTTCATTTTTTTTACCCTAGTTCCTTCATATTGCCTTTCTTAATATTTAAACATTGACTAATCTAATCCATTTTATTGCCATTTCAAAAAAAAAATATTTGTTCAGCTTTTTATATTAGTGTGCACAGGATCGGACATAAATAAAGCGACTCTGTAGGAAACAATAAAAAATATGGGGGACATATTTTAAATACTTTTTCAATATACTCGTATTTTCAAGCTTCTTATATAATGTGAATATTCATAAAACCTTGTGATCGTTAAATGAGCAACCCGAAAGTATCAATGAATTTCGCAAGTACTTCTGTACTTGAATACGGATGTGAGGTGCGACAAAAATAGAGCGACTGTATAATTTTTTTATATGTATTTCTTTTTAAAAAGATTAACCACAATAATAATTTATGAAAGAAACTTAAATTACACAAAAATAAACAATGTTACATACGAGGTCTGTTAGAAAAGTATCCGACCTTATTTTTGTTGCGAAAACCTGATGGATTTGAATCAAGCGCGCTTGCATGAGCCGACCTTGAACCTTCGTGCGCATGCGTGAATTTTTTCCCGCCTGTCGATAGCGTCTGTTGCTGGCAAGCAGCATTTGAGTGAGGTAGTGTGTAATGCTCTTGTCGGTTTTTCATTGAAAGGAAAATGACGGAACGACTGGAGCAGCTCTATTGCATCAAATTTTGCCTGAAACTGGGCGACAGCCAGATGGAAACCATTCGGTACGTCCCGGAAACCAAATTCCAGTCCACCAAGACCAAAGAAAGCCCGCCAAGTGCGCAGCAACGTCAGAGTGATGCTGACTGCTTTCTTTGATTCCCCGCGGTGTGGTACACCACGAGTACGCACCACAGGGTCAAACAATCACCAAAGAGTACTACAGGGATGTCCTCTGTCGCCTACGTGATACTGTGCGGTGCAAGAGACCGGAGTTGTGGTCCACAGGAAATTGGCGCCTCCATCACGACAATGCTCCAGCACATTCCTCGCACTTTATTCAGACTTTTTTGGCGAAAAACAAGACTCCTGTGGTTCAACAGGCTCCTTATTTTCCTGATATGGCCATATGCGACTTCTGGCTGTTCCCCAAACTCAAGAGGTTATTGAAAGGAACGCGATTTCAGACAAGAGAGGACATTATGGTTGCAACGACAGCCGAGCTACACTCCATTCCAAAAGAGGCTTTCTCGGAATGCTTCCAACAATGGCGGCACCAACGCTCCAGGTATGCCAGTTTTTTTTCTCCGGCCAAAGGTCGGATACTTTTCTAACAGACCTCGTATTTAATACTTTCATAATTATTTATAACAGCTAGCATTCGTCGTGGGATCGAATTAAATTAATTATCGTTGAATTTGTGGTTTATAGGTTTTCATGCATCCGTTATAATTTTAAATAATTGCTTGGAATTATTAATAGTCCTTGTGATATTTTTGTCGATGGTTCCCAACACATTTTCAATTGTATTAAGATCCGGGGAATGTTCGCGAGATATAGAAACATTTTCAAATCTGAAGGTATTTTGAAGATTCTTTGTCTAACAGAATGAAACCATCACACAAACTTTTCCAAAACTATGCAAACTTTAATTGTAATTTAAACTTTGTCACAAATATAATTTTCATTACAGAATTCATTTTTGTTTTGTTACTAATGCATGTAGGGTTTAATTAATGTAACAAAAATTTGATTTGTGTGAAATACCCTATTGTTAATAATTTTTAAGTTTAGCGTCAGTCGATTTTGAACCCGCGCCATCTAAAATACAATCGATTAAATATTTCACTGTCATGCGATTTCTTTATATCACTATAATAACATATATAACAATATAACGTTGGCCTGTTATTATATTTAAATGGAGTCTAAATAGTATTTAATTTAAATTAGGTAATATATTTTGCGCAATAATCTACTAACTAATTGCCATATTCATGAGAGCTTTTAGTGAGCCATAAATATTTATAGAGAATTGGTTTGATTGTTGAACAATCCCGCATTGTTCGTATACCTAGTTTTGCAAGTTACAAAAGTTTATTTAAGCAAGAATTGTTTATTCAATTTCCATTTGATTCAATGCTAATGAAGCAAACCATAGAAGCGAATAGCGAATCCTCGAACATTGCAAAATGAGAACCTTGGAAGTCGGGGAGAAATATAAGAGACAAGAGTGACATCATTATTGTTATCAAAGCCTGCGTTTAGTAGGCAGAGAAAATCGATTTGTGTGCAGTCGTTTTGAATTGAAATTTGCTTATAAAACGAATTGACATTTTGAAATGAAGCGAAACAATGAACATTTCGAAACTGTCGGAGTCGATACTTTCAGGTCAACAGCCTTGAATTTTGATCGAGATTTGTGAAGAGTGAAGACCATTTCCTGCGAAAACGAGATGAAAAAATTGAAATATGAAACATTTTACAATTTAGGAGAACCGAACCGGAACTTAAACCGAAACCAACCAGCTTATTTCTATAAAAAGAAACCTAGCATTATCATTTTTCATGAAACAAGTAAGTAAAACTCAGCTTCAGAAAAGAATAAAAGGAAAATCCTTATACGCGAGAGAGCTTTGAAACAAAACAGAGCTATTATTTTTAAGTAATTAAATTCTTTATCTTTATTAAACTTGATACTTTTGCAGGATTCAAATTTTCTACATAATTTTTAAAAACATTTATAATAAAAGATAATCTTTTTTTACTAATTTTTCCTTTCATGTATCACGATAAAAATATTTTATAATAACACAATTAAATAACTTTTTCCAGTTTTCTGTATAATCTATGCAAAATTTCTACCGTTTCAAGAAATTACTTATAAAACAGTCGTATGTCGTATCAACAAGGCCATTTTCTAAAATTAATTTTGTTCAAATTCACGACAGTTGATTTTAGTATATATATTGAACGGCAAATTGTCATTAAAAATTACTTATAATAATATCGATATTATAGATAAAATTTGGGATTTCAAAATGTCGGTAACAAATAGATTAGATCGATATTATTAATATAATATCGGGAAAAATTGATATTAATCGATGTTATGATATTTATCCATTATTATCGATATTTATTGATGTTTCGATATTTATCAATAAATATCGATATTTATCAGTAGTACTGGTAATGCAAGGATTTTACTCTGGCGATTACGATTAACAATTTTGATAATCGCCGATTACGATTACGATTATTTAGTAAAAATGGATTCAAAGTATTACAATAATTTATTGTTTACTAGTTGGCTAACAAAATCCAAAAAACTCTTATTTATATATGTAAGTAAATTAAATAGTCTAATTGTGCTACGTTTAACAAACAAGCAAAAAAGTACATATTCGAAGTCAAAGCATTAACTAGGTAACAGTGTAACAGCCAAGTTACTTTAATACAAACATCAATTCAACTCTATTCGCAATCGTAGATAAAAATTTACACTCTATTGGAGCAAATCGGTACTACAGAAAGCAATCATACAAGCATCATATTGAATAAGTGACAGCTGTGTAAGTAGTGTAATTAATAATTAAATATTTAAACTTATCACCTTCATTTAAATAACTTTTTAAAACCCGGTTTATGTACACAGTCTACGAAACACAGTGAACAAGTGAACTGTCATATGTCAAACCTATCGTATGGCGGCCATCTTGTTTTGAAAATCAGCGCCTGTAACGTTAATTTCGATTGCGAATATTCACTGAAAGCCAGAACATTGTTGACACGGGATTTTAAATAAGTATGGATATTGGCTTTTCTGTTACTTTCAGAGCACAAGAATAAAAAGCTGTTTTAAACTAAATATTATGTTTGAAAAATTTAATTTCGATATAACAGCAATTCGGCCAGCAAGAGATATTTCAGAAATAAAATGTTATAATTTCGTCAAGAGTGAGACTGCTATGGAAATAAAACACAATATCAATATGATATTTTATTAAAGTATCAATACTTATATAAATGTTGCAATGTTTTCATAAAGGCAATGAGGCCCGTGCTTTGGCGGATCCAATCCAAGATATTTTCCTACAGTATTTTAAAATAGATAATGTTTTCAGTAAACATTATAAAAATCTTTTATCTATTATTTTTTTTTACAAAATTTCATTTATTTGCCACCTAACTTTTATTTGTTTATTCTTGTTTTATTAATAATTTTTGGAAACCCCAACTATCTTTAATCCCTCGCTAAAAATAAATATACAGGTGTCCAGCGACTCGAATGTCACAGCTTAAGGGTGTATTTTTTTAGGTATTTTAAGTCGAAAGTCACGTATTCACTTTTCCCTGAAACTCAATATTTGAGGAGTTATGGGCGATATTAAATTTGACATAGCAGGCCATGATTACACCTTTCATTGATTAATTGTAGCAATTGTTTCTTTTTTGACGATTTATTTTTGTGTTATCGTAATGATAATTTGCTATGGTTATATTTTCAAATCAAGAATATACCGATATTTACTTTATTGTAACGTTTTATTTATTTGGGTGAAGTGTAAAGATTAGAGATATATTATTATTTAAAATAATACTTTTATTAAACGATAAATAATTAGGATAAATATTAAAAAGATAATAAAAGTAATTAACACTATGATTAAATAATTATAAACACTAAGAATATTATTAAATACTTAAACACTAAGATTATTTATTTAAACAATATTTATATCACTATATTTATTTATATAACTACATTTATTTATGTTAACAACTCGTAGAATGTTTATTAATATCACCAACTTCATTGCTCGTTGCTTCTATATATCAGACTCCCTCTCCGCTGTCGTTCGGACGGTATTTATACAGCCCAGTGTCCTTCTGGAACCTTCCGACGCCACAATGATACCGAATACAATAGATTTAGGTCACCGGTGTAATTAACACGTCTAGACGTTCCGCCGCCGGGGATTACGTCATCGCTCGAGGACCTTCTACCAGTAGCGGCGCTCGTATACAGGAGCGCACGTTACATTATGTATGGATTCTGTAACGGAAATGCGAAAACGTTAGTGCGGCAATATCGTCGAAGGTTCCCTGGCCGACGAATACCGTGTGCATCGTCATTTGATGGAAAAATGTACTTTTGCTAAAGCTACTGCAGAACATCCGATACAACAAGAACAACAACAATGCTACAATTAATCAATAAAAGGTGTAATCATGGCCTGCTCTGTCAAATTTAATATCGCTCATAACTCCTCAAATATTGAGTTTCGGGAAAAGTGTATAGGTGATTTTCGACTTAAAATTACCTAAGAAATACACCCTTAAGAGCATTGTGTACTCCTGTACTAAAATATGAAGCGAAAATTCAAAAAAATTGTTCCTGTACTAGAACTATTAACATTTTAAAAAATTCAACATTAGACAAACATACTTCTGATATGAACCTGCATTTAAATTTTTTTCTATCGAAATCTATTAATACTGGACTTTGATTTTAATGGGAAACCCAAAATTTAGTAGCATTTCTTGCTTTCCCATTAAAATCAAAGTCAAATACTGCTAGATTTTAATAATATTTTTTTTAACAGCAGGTTCATATCAGAAGTATGTTTGTCTAATATTGATTTTTTTAAAATGTTAATAGTTCTGGTACAGGAACAATTTATATAATTTTCGCTTCATATTTTAGTATCGGAGTACACAATACTCGCTATGGCATTCGAGTCCCGTATACCTGTATACAGTACAGATGATATTACGAGTATATGTGTATTATAATTATAAGCAGTGATACTTCATTAAACGAAATTGTAACAATTTAGTTCTAAAATATATCGTGCTGCCGATCTATTGTTACAGAGGTTGAAACTTTTTTAATGTAAAATTTTAAACAACTTTTATTTTTATAGTTTTCTTCTAAAAGTTATAGGAGAGCCAATTTCCGCACTTATTTGAAAACCCGTGTTAATCCCATATATTCCGGTTTTCAGTACACACCTGTATAATATTAGTTTTATTTTAGTGATGACAAAAGAAAATGGCTCGATCAAAACGTTGCTCTAACTATACACATCTTAATAATCGTAAATGATCATTGATAATAATCGATGATTACGATTAACCACGAAATCATAATCGATTAAAATTAATCGTAATCATTGTAACAGTAAGAATCAATGTTTACCAATTGGTATCGTTACTTATCGATATTTATTGATAAGTGTATGTTTTTATCAATAAGCTGCATAATTATTTATTGTTAAATTTCGATAATTATTGATAGTTACTGATAAATTTCGATAACTATTAATTATTGATAGGTTTTGATAAATAGCATGTGTTTATCAATTAATATCGATATTTATTGATAAGTTTCAGTATTTATCGATAAGTTACTATTGATAAATTTCGATTATTATCTATAGTTACCGATAAATTTCGATAATTATTATAGGTTTCGATAAATATGGTGAGATATATATATATATATATATATATATATCAATAAATATCGAAATTTAGCAATAAATATCGATTCTTAGTGATATTACATTGATAATATCGATATTATCTATTTAACTATAAGCTAAACTTCTTATCGATAAACGATTTATTATCGATAACCAAGTGGTATCGAAAATTTATGTCAAATATTTTATTATCCCAGCCTTGTTGGGGACACCATACTTATTTTTTGAAAGTTATTTATTTCAAGAATTAAGATTAAAATCTATTTGGGAATTTACTATAATTTTGTAGTAAAATAGTTCTAGTAGCAGCAATATATCCTCGTAAAAGTGATAAACCACCTACGCAAAATGACATTTTCATTCACGTAAATTTCTCTTTTTAACACGTTTGTCCGTTATTCCATTTCCAAATTAATTAATGCATATCCACCAGTTTATAGCTTCCTAAATGTCTAGTTGTGTATTCGCGTATTTCCAAACCAGTTGATTTATAGCATCGTAAATATTTTTTATAGATTTTGAATTAATAAGAACGAAATTTCATCAACAGATTGACTGTCAATAATGTATTTACATTTCGTTGTTGCGTGTTGATTAAATTCTTTAGAGTAGAGCTTATCACGAATAAAAATTTCCATGCACTTTTGTGAGTAACGACAAACAAGACAAGGTTGACAAAATTTATAGTGATAGGAAAGTTAAAAGTTTCCGTTCAGCTGGTATATTGCTTTATGGAAAGTTGTCGGCTCGGAATATTTTGTTTTGAGGTTGTGACTCACCTCAAATATTGTTTTCTTCAAGTAGACAATAATTAATTTATTATTTATATTGTTGGATATTATTCAAAGAGTAAATATTTTCCTTTTTTTTAAACGATACATGCCATCCTATATATTACTGTATGTGAGTGTTTTGTAAATAGTTTTCGTTTTCATGTTTAAGCAATAGTGTTAAGTATGGTGATGATCATTTTGGATAATAATAGTCTGTATAATTTTCAGGTAATTGCAACATTTACTTTTTTACGTTTGAATATAAGTATAAAAAAATATTTTATATAAAGATTTTTTTTAATCTAATCTACAATAAACGACCTACCTACCATTACCTAACCTAATTGTAAAACTGTTTGTGTACTGTTTTTGTACAAATCCATCTTTTAAAAATATCCTAAAATTGTACCAAATTTTCGAAAAATGTAACATATTGAAAGAATATGAAAATTCATACTTTACAAAAGTAACTTCTGTACAATACTACATCTACATACGCTAAAAAAAATCAATCACTGTTGCTGAATTTGAAATTACGATAACAAAAATGATCATTTTTATATAATCGTGACATTTAAATCTTAATCATTGAAAATATTTTTTGCTCTCCAACGATGTGTTTCTAATTTATCATAGTTATCATTTCTTTCAAACGGCAAAAATACAATTATTAAATTTCTAGAGCCAAAAATTGTAGTAGCAATGAAACAAAAAAAAACATATAATTATAGGGTATATTTTGTTTATTTCCATTTCCAATTTCCTACTTTAGTTTAGTTCTCAAAATTTCATTTATTTCACTTAATTTTATTATTTTTATGTAACCAACGATCAGTGTCGGTTTTACAAATTTGGAGGTCTAATGCGGAAGGACATTAGACAACAATAATGTGTATTTAAATAGAAAATCCACGTGCCAGAGTGTCTAATCGCGAATCTGGGGAACCGGGTTCGATCCCGACAGACGCCAAATATTTCGAATTTTAAATGGCACAAAATTGATCCCTGTGGTGCACTCTCCACGCCAGCAATGAGTGCCCGTGCGGTGACGCCTGCTAAACGCCCGCACGGTACAAATATGTCATTATCATTACCGAAATCTGTATACAAAGCAGATTGGTACACCCAGCAATGCCGTGATGATATATAATTATTTATTATTACTATTATCCTCAAAACTCAAATTACAGAAAGAAAAATAAAAAAAATGCATATACACAGAATTATAAAATTAATAATTATTCAGTACATTCGTGGGTAAAATCACATTTTTATATAAGCAATATAAATAAATAAAATAAATCTGTCACATCTTCCACGAGGGAATTGTACATAAGCTCGATAAAGAAGAAATCTGCACCGTCTGCAATAAATTCGAACCTAACGACATTTACCACTTCCTATTCTCATGTCCAATATATAGTCCTATAAGAAAACATTTCCTTGAAAAATACTATCAGATGTCTACAGCCGAGATGAGTCATCTGCTGTCGAACCCAACTAGAACCACAATCCATGACATATACAATACAACTACATGAAGAACGCCCTACGACTAAGAGATTTTGCCTTAAACTAATCAACATAATTAACCATAACACACAAGCTTATGTAATATAAAATACTAGACACTAGATATTTACTACAAAATGTACTGTACTTTTACATCACAATGTAACTTACCAATCCTTTTGTATGGAGATTAGGTATTTTTTTTCTCGGAACAAAAGGCGTCACCTCACGGGCACTCATTACTGGCGTGGACAGTGTACAACAGGGGTAAATTTTGTGCTATTTAAAATTTGAAATATATAGCGCCTGCCGGGATCGAACGCGGTTCCTCAGATTCGCGACCAGACACTCAAGCAACATAAAAATTGATTGTCAAATGCGAAATTCACAATAATTAATTCACTTTAAAATAATATCATTACAAAAATTAATGGATTTCAAAATCTCTGCGTAATAAATATATTTAAGGGTAGTTTATGATTGAAATCGATCGTAAGATATGGTCGAGCGTAGATAATTTTGTATTATTTTTAAATATGAAAAAAAATATTTCAATGGACGCATTTGACAAAGGATGCGCTAAATATTTTAAGTCATTACATTTGGAAATGTAAATTGAAATTCATTTTTAATAATCAATATACCGGGTGTAATATGAAAATCGGGCCATAGACATTTAACAAAACAGTTTTTTCTTGCACAAAAGTGATTCTGAAATTAATGCAAGTTTTCGAAACAAACGTAGCAATTTTGGAATTTGTGTGGGAGTTTCAAAATCATGTTTTGCATATATTGTAAACATTTTTTTTTCTACAATCGTTTACAAATATAAGATTTAAAAATGTATTATAAATTTTTGACAAATCTGGTACATGGGCGGTATGCATAATTTTTAAAAGCATTCATGACAATTGTTTCCAAGGAAACAATTATTTTCCGAACTAGTGAAGAAATCAGCTATTTGTCACGCTCGTTTTGTGTCTGAAAACACTTATTTACCACACGATTGTAGAAAAAATAATATATTACAAATATATAAACAAATACTAATTTTTTGAGGCCGGTTAAAATCGGAGGCCTACCAATATTCAAAACGTTATTTTGACAAATATAATATAAATTAAAAATATGGATTACAATGAAGAATATAAACTTGAAAACAAACAATTCAATTTCATTTGTTTCATTTCTTGTTCATTGTTATATTTTTACTGTTTGAAACAAGTGAACCTGGGCGAATTGTACATGGTGTACCTTTCTTATATGACACCGATATAAAAATTATGAATTTGACATTACTTGAAATCAACAGGGATAAAGAAATTTGATTCGAAAGTTCATAAACTAAAATAAAGTATTATTTTATATTGTTGGACTGGGTCGATTATTAAAAGTAGCAGCAAATAAATCGGAAATTTGGCTTAGACTCATATTGGACTTATACCATGATTTTGACAACTCCCTATTTCTAGTTTTAAAAAAATCTGATGTGGCCAACACAATACCTCCCGTTTAATTTTATTTTTATTCATGTAAATACTTAAAATTAAATTAAATTTAATACCAGGTTCGATCCCGACCGACGCTAAATATTTCGAATTTTAAATGCCACAAAAATGACCCGTGTTGCACTCTCCACGCCTAGTAAACGCTCGCCCGGTACAAATATGTCATCATCGATCTGTGTACAAAGCAGATTGGCACACCCAGCAATGGGTAATATGCCGTGACGATATATTTATTTTATTTATTTATATACTTACCTATATTCCTACATATTGACTTATGCTGGTAACTGTATTAAGTTCCTTTCCATATAATTATTGTTCTATTTACTATTTTCTTTTTAAAACGTTACTCTTATTATTTGAAATGCTTAATTTGTTGACAGTGACATATACCTGTCAGTTACATGCATTTGAGATCTAAACTGTGTAACCATGGAGTTGCGGTTAAAACGTAGGCTCGGGGATTAAAATTATAAGTAGTTTTATAAATGTATCCATAAAATATATAGGAAAGATGCAAAAATAACATTTAAAAGTATTTTTCAAAGAAAAACTATTTTGACCACCCAGTAAAGTGCCATTACATCAAAATTTAATGACTTCTTTCCATATAAGGAGTAAGGTAGAAATACAAGGTTTCAAAATTTTCTGAACGATAGTATTTCAGTTAGAGCGTAAAGAGGATCCACACACACACACACACACACACACACACACTCACACACAAATACACACACACATACATATATATACACACACACACACACACACACACACACACACACACACACACACATACACACAGACATCATCATGAAAATGTTAAAATTGGATTCTAAGGACCTTAAAACGTGGTCATTTACCAAAATCTCGATATGTAATTTTTAGCACGATACCTATACCTAACTCCCTCACCAAGGGTAGCGGGAGGTAAAAAACGCGTAATACATTGCTGTCAATCAATCATTTTAAATGTAACTATTGTAATGACATACCCCCATGTTCACTGATAAAAAAAACTCTCTGTATTTCGTCTGTAGTGACTCCTGCATCTACATTGTTTCCAAATGTACAATACATCGCTAATGTGGTCTCCTAATGGGGCAACTTTTGTCTAATTAACCTACTTCGTATCTCTTATAATTCTCGAAATCCTCATGTTGAACATGTTATCTTGGACAGCCGACAGCCTGTATATTTCATTGAATAAAATACAAATTAGAATTTAGTGTAAATTGGCGTCTCACAACTGTCTTCAATATTTTATAAATAATTGCTCAGACATATTTATTGTTATTTGTCCATCAAAAAAGTTTTCATATATTTCATATTGTGCAAAAAGCTTTATAAAATTCTTCTCTGTGCAACAAAAACGTTTATTGTGTAAACATATGGGACGAATAACTTTAGTAACACTTTAAAACTACAGTAATAAATCTTTATTACAACGAGACATTGTCGATGTAATAGTCGAATCATTTACTGTGTTTAGAAAGCATATTTCATTCTTCAAGACACTTAACGTTATTCACCTGTCAATTTGTTCGATAAAGTAATAGCCTGAAATTACTGTAAATAACTGATAAGTGTTAAATAGGTAAGCCTATTTTTCAGAATTTCTACTGTTTTTCTTGAAAGTGTCGACGATGAGATATCGGTATCATATTTGTAGCTATTTGCTGGATACTGCTAATCATAAATTGTGCAATTTAGTTGATTCATTGTATGCCATATGTATGGTGTAATATTTCTTATTTACTAACATTTGTCCAAGTGATAAGGCTTGCAGTTTACTCTTATGATGAATATATTGCTAAAATAGTGTTTATGCGCTAATGTGAATTATTGCAAATTGTGATAATGAAAATGTTATAAATAAAACACGATAGTAACAGTAACATTAATGTTCATGTTTTCTTTTGTTTCAGGTATGTCATGTGATTACTAGTTATCAACTGACCGATTTTAATGTGAGTTATTTTAGTTTTATCGTATTCTCATACATAATTGTTATTTACTAATGTGTAATTCGTGAGGCTCGCGACGTATACGTTCTATGATTATACAGAAATGTAGTGTTTTATGGACTCAAAAGGAAAACCTGTACCTGAATTGTTAGCAAACATGCGTCTATGAAAATAAAATCAATTAATGTTTTAAACACTGATGATTTTTAAAATTAAACTGGAATTGGGGCTTGCGGCAACCCCATGTTAAGAACAATAACATAATTAATTTTGAAGCACTGTCCGAACCCAGCCTCGTAAACAGTATGCGGCATTAATTGCTATTTTAACTCAAGATTTTGATAATAGTTTTCTAAAATTTCAAAAAACACAAAATGCATTTTACTATATTAGTATTTCATTATCATTTGATATCAACTCGTTGATTGTGAACTTGCATATGGAATGTATAAACTTGCGATCAGATATATATTCAGGTGTCTATTGGACCTTTAAAGTTGGACCTGCCTAAAGAAAAACATTCGGCATATCATGAACATACCCTGTCCTTTCATAATGTCTCTTTTGGGTGCGGGCATTGAATAAATAATCTACTAGTAGATTATTTATTCAATGGTGCGGGGTACGTATATTTCCGAGTAAATTTTTTCCACATGCTATAGGTTTTTTATTATAGTTATAGTTATAGTTATATATTAAATGTCAGTAAAAAGTATTATAAAGCTTGATTTCGCTCTGCAAAAAGATCTAGGATCCAATTATTTAACTATAACTCAGAGCTGGGAACTAGTTAAAGTAAAAATACTAGAAGTATTACTTTAAATACTTTCAGTATTTACAACACTTTACTTAAAATATTTTTCAAAATTAGTATTTAGTACTGTGCTTAAAATACTTTTTTCTCACATAAAGTACTTAAAATACTTCTTGGTACTTTAAGTATCCAAAAGTACTTAAAGTAACTTAAAAACTCTAAATACTAAATACTTTAAGTATGTGCAAGAACATTGCTGTGTATTTTATGTTTGAAGAAAAATGCATTTTGTTATGGAGTTTATTTTAAACATTTAAACACTACGCCCATGTTGTTTATTCTTGATTGTAAACTGTGAAACTAAAATATTCAAACCACTTTATATAAGTAAAGCCTGTTTGACACGTATAGCTTCATGTACTAGCAGTTCTTCCACAATATACTGTTTTTTAAATACGTATATTATGCCTTTAAAATTAGTCTTACTTTTGCTGTCTTATTGGATGTGAGTGATATACTTAAATTCAGTATTTTTCTCATATTCTAATTAATTTAATAAAAAAAATACTTAGAACTTGTACTGTAAGTACTTGAAAAAAGTACTTGAAG
Source organism: Harpalus rufipes (assembly GCA_951394225.1). NCBI lineage: Eukaryota > Metazoa > Arthropoda > Insecta > Coleoptera > Carabidae > Harpalus > Harpalus rufipes. Next base: position 42,968,463 of record OX596277.1, on the reverse strand, counting down.
TATTACTTTACTTAGTATTTTTAATACTTTTCTTGTAAGTATTTAGTACTTAAATACTTTTTTTGAGTACTGGTCCCAGCTCTGCTATAACTTAATCTTATCAACTACTATATGGGCTATCCAGCCAGTTAAACAATTTACGTCATAAATACAATATCACTAAAAATAATGACGTCATGTGTCAATAAGTTATATCCACATGTAAAACGGTTTAAAAAATGATCTGTTAACTAGTATTAAATTTGTCAATGAACAACAAAACAAAAAACACAAAGAAGAAAACCACAAAAATCTTTAAAACCTGATTTACATAGAAAATGTAGTTATAAAAATAAAAATTATTAAAAATATAGGTTAGCAATATAGTGCAGACAATATAATATTTAGTCACCTGTATATTCAGCGTTGCCAATAGTAAAAAAATAAAATGGTAACCAAACGTCATTTTACAAAAAGTAACAAATATATACTAGATATAATTATTTCTTCTAATGATTTTAAGTACAGAATAATAATAAAAACCAATAAAACACCGTTATTTTGAAATATATAGGAAATTTAAATTTTCCCAAAACAATGACGTGAATTGGTTGGTTGGGTGGATAGGCTATACATAAAAATATAATTAATTGTAATCCTAGATAACTGCGAACATATTCATGACCTAATATAACCTTTTCCTTAGGGAAGTGTATAGTTTCATTTCATGTATGTTGCAATGCAAATGTTTACTAATTAAATACTATTGTATTCTTCAGCTTTCAAGTAACATTTTATATGCAAGCATAATAAATCATTCAGAATTATAATTAACTATTGCAGTGTTACAAAATCCGAGGTAAATTACAATAGGATTTTTGAGTAATTTATGACAAACCTTGTCGAGAAGTAGGTAATTTGAGTTGGTTTCATTTCATTCCATTTATAAATTTGTTGATGAAATCCAAGGAGGCTTGGTAAAATAACAATAACCTGCAGCTATCGCCTGCTGTCACTTGCAAGAGCAGGTGGAGTTTTCATTCTCTCCACAAAGGAAAGCAGAAACAGTTATGGGCGTAAAATCGACAAGCCAAAATGTCGACTGTCGACATATTTTAAGGATCAATACTACCTGTATTCCTTTATTCACGGAGATAATACTCTAATTAATAGATATTATAATATATATATTTTCAGAACTACAAATTTAATATTTTCTTTTTTCTGTTTGAAACAAACAAACATAGCGTTCGTTAGCTGGAAAAATTAATTTATCAATATGGCGCCCATATAAAAATTACAACTTGACTTCATAATTTTAAATCTAACACTGATAACAAATTTGTGCATCGTCATTGAAAAGAACAAAATAATGCCTTAAAGAGGTTCAATCCAAAATCCAGTATTATAAAAGGCGCATTTACACATTTCCGCTTGTGTTTTGCCTAGCCAGTCGCCGACATTCGCACGTTCGTCTCCACAACGCGAATGACCGTTTTACACTCGCCGTGTGTAAACACTGAAGGCGTATTCACACTCGCGAAATCATCAGTTTTAAACTACAAATTCAATCCTGTACAATGCCTTCGTGCAACGCCTTCGCGCAACAAATTCAAACGCGTTTACAGTACCGAAATCACAATTTCTAGAATTCTACTTTTAAACTGTTAAATTTGTAAATGACGCTTGTCTACGTCTGTTTAACAAATGTTCGCTCCACAGAAATGCAGCACACACTATTCTACTTTCAAAATAAAGGTTATGTACGGAATTGTCAACAGGAACATGTGTTTCTCACTACAAGACTACAACTGTGTTGTGACGTGCAAGTAACAAGAGCATTGCACAAGATTAAAATGTTTAGCGTTTGCACACTTTTTGTTTGAAACAGATTCGTTGCACGAAACCAGTGTACACGCATTTCTATTGGTCGAACGACTGCATCAGATTAAATTTGTAGTTTCAAGCTTATTACTTCGGAAGTCTGAATGAACTTTGAGTTCGCCTCGGCGTTACAAGCCTTTGACTCGTCCCCAAAACCGTTCCCAGCGCATGCGGCAGGGCGAAAGAACGAGGCGAATGACAGTGCACCGACTACACATTTGCCCCGCCACTCGCGTTGCGCTTCAACTCCCCATTCGTGCGAATGTGTGGATGCATCTTTACACTTGGCAGAAACACATAACATGTACAGTGGTAGATAGAAAAAAAATAGGACAGTATTTTTTTTTTTTAGTGTAAACAGATTCTTGACAATATTATAGCGCTGGGCAATTTGTTTGATCGGCATTCCTTCTTCCGCTTTAATAATTACCGAACAATGACAAATGTCATAATTGTAAAGCCAAATTCAAGCAACTAAATCTTATAGAAGAAAGTTTACTTGGTTTTTCGACTTGTCTTATTTTTTTCTGTCCACCACTGTACTTGTAGAAAGCGTCCCTAATACAAGGGAGGCTTATTCTAAACAAATGAAATATTATTTAAAAAAACGAATATTATTTAATTGAATTTTGAATAATTTAATTTTTTTAAGATTATTAGTATGTTAAATAACATTCGTTTTTGTCAGATTTCTTTTGTTTATGTAGACAACATTCGCTTAACGAATCGTTATCATAAAGAAATCGTTATACCTACTTAACGATAATCGTTATTTTCGTATCCGTATTCTGTAACACTTTTTAAAAAATAATAACTTTGGAAACAAGAAGAATTATTTTAATATTACTTTGCAAAACACTATAATATGACGGGTTTTTGAGACCACTATTCCACATAATAGCAATTTTATTTTGACATGAATAAAAATACTGACTTATTGATAAAATAATTATGTAACGAATGATTTTTCCAGTCGTTAAAAAATAACGATATCGTTATTCCATATCCTGAAACTGTATGATGCCTACAGCTGATCAAATCTATTTGAATGTCATCAAATATCAACCATTAATAAGGCAAAATAAATTATCTTGTCGGTTCTACAGTTTGTCGATCTTATAATCTATCTCGACATAAAGTAAAATGAAGCAATTCTCTTCCTCGTCTCGCTTGGCCTTGAATCAAACAATTGTTATAATAGCAATTATCTTCTGTTGACAATCCCAGAGGTGACTAATTCTTCATTAATTCAAAATGAAAGCAAGCTCGAGCTTTTTGTTCTCGTATCTTGCTTATCTCAAATATGTGCAGCTAAATACTTATCATAAATTTTATCTCATTGTTTTTTAATATTATCATATTATTCATGGTATATTTTATAGATACAGTTTTTATTACTTACCTACCGTACTAATAATAAAAAATTTCATGGTTGGTAATTCAGGGACACTTAAATACAGTTATACAATGATTTCTAATAATTACTCATTACGAGTATTACTGAGTATTATGAAAAACAAATTGAATAATAAAATTAGTTTATTTAAAAAAAAAATCCTATCTGTAATAATAAATATATTACCAGTATATTGATACATTATACTATATGATTTTAATACAGATAATTTGGATTCGAAAACTGAATTTCTACAACTACTAATTAAATTATAATATTGAGTCCAAATCGTTCTCATCGTTTTTATATGCTGTATTTTTTTATTTTTTGGATAAATAGGAGAATGTCTTCAAATCTTGCATATAATACTTATAATGTCATTGAAAATTTATTTCAAGACATAGTTGACTGAATTTGCTGCTGCTTGAAATTGGTGGCGTTTTAGCGGGAGATTCTCATACTGACCAATCAGGAATTTGGGTAACATAAATTGTTCATGTTTCCATTACTTTATACATAATTGTAGGAATAAATTAGGGTTACCAAATAAAATAGAATTAAATAATTCGATTATGGTTCCATTTTATATGACTAATTTGCTACAATTTGAAACATTACATATAGGCAGCATATAGGTTTGTTCGAGCAACAGTCAGAAACGGTCACGTACTACCAGAAGCTTGCGCATAAGAATTTTGGCGTTCGAGCAACGATATATCTCAAATTCGCAATAATAATTCGGTGTTCGTGTAGCGGTTTGATTTTTGAAACAATTTGGGATTGTTTGAAACAGGCAGAAGGATTTGGGGATTTTATGCAAATTTTAAATCTGTGACATGCACAAGCATTTCTACGTCAAAACGTGTGGGAAAACTTCTATGACATAGTTATAAAGGTATATTTTTTATAAAACATTTTTGATTTTATTTTAAAATTGTCAAATTTAAATACTTCAATAATCTTTACCGTAAACACGATTCATCGTCCCGCTGGACGATAAAGTCGCCTTTATTTAATCACACTTTTTCCATTCGTATACTAATCTGTCAAAAAGTCAAACTTTTGAAAAGCTGAACAGCTGGCGCCAACAAGTAACAACTAACGCTGGTGGAAGCAACCAGCGCGTTGCAACAACGAAAAGTTCAAACTAATTAGTAACTATCAGAGTGGGACGCATGCGCAGTACAACAGTACGTCAAACTGTCACAAATTGTCTGATCGAACAAAACTTACTTCAAAATGAATTTTGAATTATAAATTATACTCGTAGATTTCAGGCCGAAGTAAACTATATTATTTGGTAAAAATATTATGTAAATGCTTATCTTTGGTAAATGTTTGTAATGTATAAATTTATATGGCACAAAATTTGTATCTAAAGTGTGAGTTTAATATTTTTTATTATTGGTATAAACTTTTATCTTTATTTCTAATACAAGTATTATTTGATGTTCCTATTTTAAGTCAAACAAAAAATACGTCTTATCTGAATCACGTGCATTCAAAGTCTGAGCTCAGTCTAGCAACAATTCATAAAAAAATGTTAAATTTAGTCGATTATCTATGATTTGTTAGTATTTGCTTAGCTGTACATACCTAGATTTTTTAATACTAGACTTTAGCTACTCAAGCTACATCACAATTTTTAATAAGTCACACAAAAATTACATAATTTATATTTTTATGTAAGCAAAATAATTTTTATTTTATTTAAACTACCGTTTTGGACGTGACAATCTTTATTTTACCTAGAAATGAGTTGCCAATAAATTTGCTTTGATGATATATTCTGCAAAATTTATAGTTAAAATCAACAAATCGTACATTTTGTTTCAATATATTTTTTTTTTATTTACAAGCCAATAAATTTAAAATTACTTTCATCTAAATTTACTTTGTTCTAGACATTTAATATTGACGTCATTGAAAACAATCGAAACTGTTTAAAAAATGGAAATATGTAAAGGGTTTTCCAATAAGAGGTGTTATTTTGAATAGCCCGCTATTTCGGTAGATGTCGCTTTTGAAGCTGTCATTTTTTGACATTTGACAAGTAGAAACTACACCATTAATAAAAATGGAACGATACACGCTTCAACAACGCATTGAAATTATTAAAATTCACTATAAAAATGGTGAAAATTTGGCAGAGACGGTTCGTAAAAGTCGACAAATTTTGGGTCGTCGTGAAGCACCTTGTCGGACCGCAATACAGAAATTGGTGGAAAAATTCGAGCTGTTGGGACAAGTTAGTGATGTGAAGAATAAAACCCGTGCACGTCGCTCAAGAACAGCCGAGAATATTGCTGCTGTAGCCGAAAGTGTTGAAGAAAACCCAGGTTTGTCCATTCCTCGTCGTTCTTTGGAATTAGGCATTCCACAAACGTCATTACACCGTATTTTGCATAAAGATTTGGGTCTTAAGGCTTATAAAGTCCAGTTAACACAAGAACTCAAGCCGGCCGATCATCAACAACGTCGTGTCTTTGCTGATTGGGTCGTTGAAATGCATGAAAATGATCCGGAATTCCATCGAAAAATCATCTTGAGTGATGAGGCCCATTTCCACCTCGGTGGCTTCGTCAACAAACAAAATTGTCGCATCTGGGGCTCAGAAAACCCAAGAGTTATTGTTGAAAAGCCTCTCTATCCTCAACGTGTGACTGTTTGGTGCGGTTTATAGTCCGGCGGAGTCATTGGACCTTACTTTTTCGAAAATGAGGCTGGAGCAACAGTTACGGTGAATGGATTGCGCTATCGAGAGATGATTAACGATTTTTTATGGCCGGAATTGGATGGTATTGATCTGGACAACGTTTAATGTCAACAAGACGGCGCTACGTGCCACACAAGCAACGAAACCATTGATCTTTTACGGGAAAAGTTTCCGGACCGTGTTATCTCTCGAAGAGGTGATCACAATTGGCCACCGAGATCTTGTGATTTAACACCTTGCGACTTCTTTCTTTGGGGCCACGTGAAAGAGAAGGTCTACGCCAACTGCCCAGCATCGACTCAAGACCTCAAAGATGGAATTCGTGAGGCTATCGAGGACATAGGACAGCCACTTTGCGATTTGGTTATGGAAAATTTCATGAAAAGGATATTGTCCTGTCAGCGTGGTCGTGGTGGTCATTTGCCTGATGTTATTTTCCACTATTAACGGCATACCTTCCTCTTTATAATGAAATAAACATCCGATCATTTATATTAAAAAATGGCATTTTTCTTTGAATATCAAAATAACACCTCTTATTGGAAAACCCTTTAGTATAATAAAAGAACAGGTACATATGTACATATAATTGGTATTATTAGAAGAGAATAGAACAAAATATTACTGCATAATATTAAGGCTCTTGACGTTACATTCATTGATAATTCGGAATAGATATTCTACAATTTTTTCATGTTAATAAAATGTCTGCCAATATTGTTAGCAAATTAACTACAAAATTAAGGGCCGGAACTATAAACGTCCATTTAAATTTAATTCGATTTAATTAAATGCACAAATGTAAACAATTTTTGACAGCAATAATACAGACGTAAAGATTGTGCGAAAAACACAATTATACAGCGAATCACATTTATATATTTTTTTCTTCTTCCGTTCAGAATCAATACTTAAATACAAGAGAAAAATAATGTATTATCATAATTTATTCGCATTATTCCGAAAAAGTTACCAATAAAAGCACTAATGCGAAAATGAAAATCATATTGATCCAAAAAGTTGACACTATGAAACAGAATTAGGAAAAACGATTTTAATAAATAATTATCTTCACGGCATGTTACTCATGGCTGAGTGTGAATCTGCTTTTTGCACATATCGGTAATGATGATGTCATATTTGTACCTTGCAGCCTCAACTCATGCGCACTCATTGCTGGCGAATAGACAGGAGTCACTTTTATTCCATTTAAAATTCTAAATAATTTTAGCGTCTTTCAGAAGTAAACCTGGGTCCCTAGATACGCGACTAAACACAATAACAAGAACAATGCCATACTGCTGTTTTTAGCAGATTTAGGTAATGATAACATATTTGTCCCGTCCGTATAGGACGTTTATTAAGCGTCACCTTTCGGACTCTAAAGCTTTTGGGAAAAGAGCACCACAGCCACACATAGGTCGGTCACATTTGCATGATTTGAAAATAGAAATAACTTTTTCAAGTTGTCTCAGTTGGAATTCGAACCACATCCGGTCGCATAACACACTCAGTATTATCTGCCTATTACATTTTTAATTAAAATGTATAATTTTCAATTCAATAAAACATAAATGACTGATAGGTTTGTTTGAACTCAAGTTCAGTTTGACGTATATTGTTGATTTTTAATTAATATTGAAATGAATATCGTTCGATATAATTTACGCTTGTAATGAGAATGTAACGTTACTAATTTATTAACTAAGTAGTAATTTTCTTAATGTTACGAGTTACGAGTACACCTTCGGGCTGAGCAATATTTACTGCGATATGTAACATTAGAATTATTTTACTAGCTGTAAATTTGTAATTAATATATTTAATAGTGTGTGTCAAATGTAACTGTAACGCCAGATGTTATAATTCTTTTTGAGAATTGGTTTATTATTATCTAATAAAGGCAGTTGATACTACTTTATTTCGTTTAGATAATAAGGTACAGTTTTTTTATAACCGACGTTATGTCACCACATTTGATACATGATACATAGTGCAGGGTGGTGCATTTGAAACGTGCGATTACTATTTAAAGGTGTCCGCTAATTATTATTAACAAAACAATTAAATAGTATATTGTATAGAGTACAAACATACTTTTATGCTCGTATTCCTAAAAGTCAATAAACGCTTCATAACAAAACGAACGCTAATAATTTTACGATAGTTAAATATAACAGAGTATTCATAAAAATTAAAAGCAAAATATAACGCTTCGTTTTGTAACGACAGATTGCAATAATTCCTAATGATATTTGATATTAAATATTAAAACCATATCAAATAAATAATAGAAATTTATACACCAAGTGAATTAAGATCATTTTTTGAGTGAATAAATATTCTAAACTCACGTGGTTTATACAATATTTCATTTAATTTTAATGACATAGTAATAAAAACCATTACCAGCAATGGGTAATATGCCGTGATGATATATTTGTTTATTTATAATATTTCATTTTGTTGAAATTAAAATCTAATCAATCAGTGGGCTGGGCATGACAATCGTCGATGACAGACGTCAAGTCGTTCATTTATAAATTATAAACAAAAACAAGCATTATTTTCTATCATCTGTATCGTGAAAAATAATGAAAATGGCTGATCTTATTTTAAATACATTATTTGTTGTAAAATGAGTTAAAATGTTGTGAGAGTGACGTAATTTTTTTTTCATTACTAGCTACATAGAAGTACTTTATTGACCGAATAGAGTGTCGTGAAATTGAATTTCTCAACCCGTCCATGGTTACCGGTATATAATTTTTCATTATTAACCGATAATAAGTTAATAATGAATAAATTTACATTTTTTGATAATTCTGTGACAGTTTTAAATCGGAAATGTTTATAGCAAGTTTAAGTATAACCAAGAGACTTTATTTATTAATATTTTATGCATTTAAATGGTTGTTTAAACAGCTTAATTCAACATTCGGATTAATTTGAATATTTGTTTTTCGCGCCGAGAACATATTAAATACTTGACATTTCTTTCATGTCAATTTCGCTTATTCAATGTAAGAAAAACAGTATTTAAAAATAATACTTTTAAATAATATTTGTGATTTAACAATAAATAATACAAATGCTTGAACCGTGCAACCAAAAACTGTGCAATCACAATTAGATGATCCAACCTGTCAATGAGCACATATGTGTAAGCATAGCAATAGTTTTTCATTTAAATTTTCTGCAATCTCCCGTAATTCGGGGGGTGTACAACTTAAATCTTCACTAATCATTATTATTTTTATAAAACTGTCACAATGAAATTTCAGTTTTTGTTTTAATAAACAATTTTACTAGGCCAACTATGCATCAATTGTGCCATCACATTTAAAAGTAAAATGACGTTAGGTGGGATTAATTGCATAAATAATTATTAAAATTTCGTGCTAGTAGTGAAAAAAATAGTATATATACCACGGTTATGAAGAGCATTTATTGCCCTCGCGAATTATAATCCCTCGGTTACCTCGGGATTATAATCTTTTCGCTCGTTCAATAATCATACTCTTCACAACCTTGGTGTATAATATACTATTAATTCACTAGCAAATAAATAGTTTCTTATAGTTGTTGATATGGAGTTAATAATGACTTTAAAACGTCAAATTTGACAATATTATGTACATTTTACGGCCGTAAAGATAAAGCAGGAGAATAACACAACAAAGGGAAAACGTATCAGTGATGCAGATATTGGAATTGTACTAGATTTTATAGACGAAAATATTAATATAATAGAGAATAAGAAAACTGATGCAATAAATATAACAGAAATATGATGCATGGAAGAAATCATACAAAAATTCAATGTTGTAAAGAGTAAATTTCAAGATAGTCGAGGCTTTAGCATAGCTACAACTACATTTTTTATATATTTGTTGTCTGATCAGATGATGCTAATAATATTGAAGAAGCAAATGATGATGATGATGATGATGATGATGATTGTGATATCGGTGACAATGATAACGATTTCAAATTATAAAATATTATGTAAATAAATATTATCTTTAAATCATATTATAAAGAAATGTACTACTTAATATTTATACTAAATCAAAATATACATTTGACAATATCAAAATTGCGTACACCCATGCATTGCGCTTATAAACAAATAAAATTATTCATATTTAACGGGCCGTAATATGTATTAAGCCTGATTTATAGATTGACATTCTGTTTACGCTACGTCCCCGTTCTGTTCACGTTAGAACCAATTTATAAATTTACATAATGCACATACGTTGATGTGTACAATAATCTTACAACCATTTAGATCTTACATATTTCGTTTGATAGCTTTATTGCAATTTTTTTTTGTTAAACTTTTAAAACTGCTATTGCTGTTGTTTTTTAAAATGACATCGTTGAATTTGTTTCAAAACGTCAATTTTTTGTTCAATAATTCAGAGAACAATATTATCGACGCATATTTCACAATATGCTACCGTTTGGCCCTCTAACGCAAGACATGAATCATCACCATCTTTTGCGTAGGCGGGAGCGTTAACGGAACGCAAACGGGATATTATAAATGAAGCAGTCTTAAATAATACATTCATCTTTTGCGGTAGTACGGACGTAAACAGAGCGTCAATCTATAAATCAGACTATACGGTTGAAATTCGAGTCGTTATATATTTGGTACGATGGATTTTACGGTTGTGATGTATGGATGACGAATGTTTATCAATAAAAAAATTGCTTTATTACGGTCGTTTTGAATATAATAAAGCGTTACTCCCTTTAGGTTGTGAATACGGGCATTAGTGTCATTTTTAATATTTACGGCCTTAGTGCCCGAGTAAACTTAATTTAACGGTATGGTTACGTGTTATTTAAAAAATTAACGCCGATTTACTATCAATTTCCTTTTTTTTTTGACATATGTATTTCTTGGTTTGACAGTTTGCTTGGTGTTCATAAATCACAATACACTAAATTTTTGTTGTATCTATACGAAAATTTTGTACATAATAATTTCTCATCCTTTTAGACTTCTCTTGGGCTCAAAATCGGACCGTTAAGGCTGATTTACACGGGTAGAGTAGTGAGAGAGATTACTGAGAAGAGTAGAGTAACAATTCCCGTATAAACCTGCAAAAACGCTGAGTAGAGTAGAGTAGAGTGTAGCTCTACCTACCTCACCATCGTCAAAATTACTACTCACCTCCCCAATCTACCTGTGTAAACACGCAAAGCCGTTCAGTAGAATAAAAAGAGAGGGATTTGTTTACTTTGTATTTTTGTATTAGTGCTGTCAAGAACCGAAAAAATTTGGAACCGGGTACCCGGTTCCAAAACTATCCGGGTACCCGGATACCCGGGTAGTGGAACCGATTTTCGGTTCCGAGTAGTGGAAACGATTTTCGGTTCCGGTTCCGAGTAATGGAACCGATCTTCGGTTCCGGTTCCGGGTAATGGAATCGATCTTCGGTTCCGAATAGTGGAACTGATTTTCGGTTCCGGTTCTGAGTAGTGGAACCGATCTTCGGTTCCGAGTAGTAGAACCGATTTTCGGTTTCGGTTCCGAGTAGTAGAACCGAATCGGATCTGAGTTATGGAATCGATAATTACAATATTCAATTATAATTTTAAATTAGCTTCGCTATTCTTAAAAAATAAACAATTTTTCTGTTTTATTTGTGAATTATCGTATGATATTAATTTTTGTTTTTATGTACATTGTACATGTAATATTGATTTGTAAATAGTATCATACCAAACGCAAGAAGATGCGATTTTTTTTTTTTTTAAATGTAACAGCACAATGTAGTAATTAATTGCAGATTATACTTTCATTTTCGTATTATATTTACAATTTTCATTCAAAATGGTTTATTTGAATAGCTTGACCTGGAGTTATGTTTTGGTTTTGAGTTAACGGTACCTACATAATGACAATAGGGGCCATAAAATTGAAGGCATCGAGGACAAAGAATGGATATTTCCAAGAATTTCACTTTCCTTTTGCAATAAGTGCAAATACTAATATTTTTATCAACATTTTTTAAATGTTGCCATACATAAATACGTTTGCTCATTTTTCTACCGATAACTATGAATGAAGGTAAAATGGGGATGAAATTTTCTCGAATAGTGAGATTTCCCAAATTCTAGGAGTTTATAATACACAATTGAACTGAACTTAAGAACTGAAGATTAAATAAATCGAGGGGCGCTTCAAAGTACAAATCCTATACAAATTGAAATAAAGGCACCAGTCGGGGAAAGTGTACCTGCTTTTTGGTGGTTTCTAAGAGAATTGCATTATATCAGTTTATCAGAATTTCTGATACCAATTTTCCTAAATTTTTATGCCTGATTTGTTTCTACTTCATTAATTGTAAAAAATATCTTTCAAAATAATGAACTTGTTATTCATAATAATAACATATTGATTCATAATACATACCTAAATCTAAGTCGGGATTGTAATAATGTTTAAAGATCTGAAAAGTTTCCAAGATCGATATTCATATATTATCAGTTTCATAATCAAGATTCACCTTGTTTCGGTCCCAGAACCGAAAACAGATTAGTTTTGATTTCACAATCAAGATGCGATCTGTGTCGGTCCCAGAATCGAGAACCGATGAGTTTCGATTCCAAGCCCGAGCCGATGAGATTCGATTCCAGAACCGATGAGATTCGATTCCCAAAACCGAGAACCGATGAAATTCGATTCCAGAACCGATGAGATTCGATTCCCAGAACCGATGAGATTCGGTTCCAGAACTGAGAACCGATGAGTTTCGGTTCCAGAACCGAGAACCGGGTAGTTTCGGTTCCAGAACCGGGTAGTTTCGGTTCCAGAACCGAGAACCGGGTAGTTTTGGACTCGGAACCGAGAACCGAGTAATTACACATTCAAATAACCGGGTACCCGGGTAATTTTGGAACCGGAATCGAACCGAACCGGAACCGGTTCCCACCACTACTTTGTATATCAATTGTCAATCTGCTTAATGTAACAAAACGGTAGAGGAAACGGCAGAATCCACTATACTTACTACTTACTACTTTACTCTACATGGAACTATCCTCTTGTAAATCAGCCTTTAGGTCTTTAGAACCACAAACGCACAACTCACACAGCTGCTCCTGAAATAACTATAACAGAATACAACATTGTATAATATTTTGAAAAATAATTTGACATACAAATGCTACATTCGCCATTTACTATTATTTAACCTCCAATTTCATTCCTGTATGACAGTTCTCATTAATATCGCATTCTAAGCTAAAGATATAGGAGTTTCCAGTCAAAAGTACAATCTACAGGTCACTGATAAGAAACTTTTTAAATACATATGTATAGTCACTATAGCCAAATACCTACATTATAATACAATTATCTTTCACTGGTAGAGATAGGAAATTTTCTTGAAATTTCTATGTGATACACTTTCCATATAGTTTACGTGATTTCCCTTGAGATGAAGACTGGCAAGCACTTCCATGACTAATATAAGTAATAAGTTATGTAAGTGTCGAGATATGTCTTTGTAAAGTAGAACTGTTTCAAATTTAGAAAACATATACGTATAATTAATTATGGAATATGAATTACTGGCTTACTAGATAAATTTACTTTCTACAAAGCTACTATCAGCGGCGGCACATTGTTTAATTAATGGTTGCTTTGCAAGATGTCATAGGTTTATCATATAATGAATTATAATGATGAAGATGTGTTATATATTTTCCTCAATTCATATTTTCAGAGTGAGTTATTTCGTCTAATTAATTTATTTTTGACCCTTTGAAATTTAATTATGATGTTGAAGACGAAAAGAAAATTTTATTCGTACAAAAAAGATTGATTTATACAATAGGTTTCACGCGTACAAAATAAAATCTTTTAAACAAGAATTAATAATTAAACTAACCTACCATAACTTAATTTAACTTACCATATCCTAACCTAATCTTTTTAGTGGTATATACTTTATTGTAGAAATTATTATTTTTTATAATGACTATTTTTTTATTTGAAACAATTTGTTTTTGTATGTCTCAACTTTATTACCAGAATCTACCTTTTTACTTGTCGCTAAGATAGATATTGAATTCATGCTAAAAATCGCATGTCCAGATTTTAGTGAATAAGCACGTTTTAAGGTCCATAGAATCCGATTATAACATTTTTACGATGATGTCTGTGTGTGTGTGTGTGTATGTGTGTTTGTGTGTGTATGGATGTTAAAAGTACGGTATCTCAAATACTATAAAATTTAATACATGTTTAACTACGGATTCCTCAATCTATCATTAATGGAAAGAGCTGATAAAGTTATGGTAACAATTGGAGAACCGGAAGTTATTGTTTCTTTAAAAAATCTTCTAAATATTATTTTTTGAAAATTTATGTAATTATAAATAATAAAGATCATTAAATTCTCAATCTAATACATTTTTTTTTTTAGAGATATAATAATATAGAATAAATAAATAAATCAATCATCACAGCATATTACCCATGTTGGGTGTGCCAATCTGCTTTGTACACAGATGTCGGTAATGATAATGACAAATTTGTACCGTGCGGGCGTTTACCAGGCGTCACCGGTCACCGCACTCATTGCTGGCGTGAAGAGTGCAGCACAGGGATCAATTTTTATAATAAAAATAAATAATAATAATAATCTGTTGTAATAAATCTCGCAACAACTCCATGGAAACCAATTGAGATTTTTAAATGTTTGTAATTGACAAATAAATGCAAAATGCCAGTGTCAAAAATCAACAGTTTTACTGACATTACTGAAAGCATTTCCGGGAAGTACATTTAATATTTCTTATTGTATTATTAATTAAATATGTCAAATTATATATATCATGTGCATATATCCTTCAGAAATGCCGCTAATACGAATACCGTCAATGAATTTGAATTTTTTTGAATATATTAGAATAGGACAAAATTCCTAGAACGAAAGAATACTCGTAGATAAAATTATTTGAATTATTTGTGTGTACAAGAAATGTTAAACTTTTTATTTATATAAAATTAAAATGGCGAGAGGTATTGCGCTGGCCACAACATGTTTTTTTTTGTACTATTGTGTTAATTTTGTTAATATTGTTGTTGCACAAACACATCTTTTCATTCTACAAAACATCCTAAAATTGTATGCAATAAATTTTAGCCAGTCTTTAATGTTTACTTGTATATTGTATTTTTTATTTTTTTGCTATATTTCGGAGCACTATGAAATTAGTGATTGTTATATATTATCTGTTTGATAGATCTAATAATCAAAAAATAATCATTTTGTTTCTTCTGTGGCACTATGAAATATTATTTAAATTTCGATTTTATTTAATTTTTTTTTTTGTAAAATAATAATAATAATTGCAATTAATTTTAATGTCATATAGTGTAATTACTAATTCTGAACAAGATTTATATTTATAACTTACCTCTAAAAAATAAAAAAAATACATTTTATTCTCTACATAACAGATTTCAAGTAGACACCTGGTATTTTTGCATATCATTCTGGTCCTCTAGTAAAACACTATTATAGGTGTTTGAATACTTTGTAAATTTAATAACATACATGGCTCTTGTAAAACTAGATATTAGATTACAACTGTCAATCATACAGATATTTATATCTAGTAAACCTATTAACTTTGTTAATTAAAAAGTAAATTGAGAACGGATGTCTGAAAAGGGAAAATAGTAGATGAAGTAGAGAAACGTAATAAGATCAGGTAATCCAGTCGTTACGACAATCCAGAATTTCATTATTATATAATATGATTGCTATACCTCACTCTGAGAGACGTAGAGTGGAACAGCGCAAAATGAAATGAGTTACGGCTTCGTTATTACACGAAATTGTTTCAGTCTTTCAGAAATAGCTTTATAAATTTTGTAATAGGAGACTTTTATTTCGTAATATGCTATGGTTGGATGTTGGAACAAAAGGGTATTACTCTTGAGCAAGACCGCAACTCTACAATACGAGCGAGTATATGCTTAGTAAATTTAAAGCTTCTAAATTAATTCTCATTTTATTAGTTTCATGAACTTGTTCTAGGTATGAGTTTGCGAAAAGTTATTTTGTAACATTATTTCATAATTTAAATTTTAATTTCAATGAGTCATTGTTCAAGATCATTTGTTAATATTAATAATTTTAATTTTAATTACTTGCAGTACTGATAAGATTTTAATTTTATTTATAATTACATATATTGAATAATTAGAAATTTGGCCTCATACACATATCCCATTACTCAACTATTTCCAAAATTTCCTGGTGAATCATTTTCAGTTTATACATGCTCATAATATACCGGCTTATATAACCTTATTCTATAAAGTTAAACTAATTTAACAAAATTTGTCAAAATACAGAAACGTTATACATTCGAAATTATTTTGTTTAAAAAGTGAAAATTAATTTATATTACATCTATTTTATTTGAGGAGTCAGGGGGGGGGGAGAAAGCTGAATGTATTTTCTAGATGATTGATCCTAGTTATAGATTGAAGGTGACGCTTTTAAATGGTATATTTAAAAGAAGCAACAACGGTAACATTCTTAAGATACAAGAGTTAAAAAATCTGTTGTGGCCAGCACAATACCTCTGGCCACTTCCTTTTTTTGGTTATAAGTGTATAGTGCGCGAACAGTAATGTTACATTTTTGGGCTTGACAAGCAGATGTGTTGGCCCGTTTCAGAATGATAATTAGTAATTATGTACATAGATGTCAAATGTCAGAATTTTTCATTAAAAATTTCAAGATTTTCTAAATTTACGTTGTTAATTTATCACCAGGAGTTTAAAATTTACTTGTCGTATGCCTTAGATATTTAACATTTAATTCTGCTCCACATGGAATTGGAAAATCACTAAATTTAGAATGAGAAAATATGATATTTGACATCTATATACATAATTACTAGCTATCATTCTGACATGGGCCCCCATATCTGCTTGTCAAGGCCAACAAAATCACATGACTGCTCGCGCCCTATTGTATTTAACATTTCTTGTATACCTACAGTCTACACCAAAAATTCTACTTACACATATATCTATTCCTTATATTTAGATTGTTTAATTTTAAATTCATTTTATGAAGAAATTTTGTCCTCTTCTAATTTTTCGAAATGTTTCCAATTCATTGTCAGGATTGACAGTATTTTTGAAGGATATATGTAATATACCTATAATATTAAATATTTAGCTATTAATACTTTAAGAAATAATATAATGTATGTAGGTACTTCCCAGAAAAAGTCTTGAGTAATGTCTCCGGATTTCTGACACTGACATTTATCTGTCAGTTACAAACAATTTAAATTTTCAACTATTTTCCGTGGCCATTCTTTTGGCTGTAAAATTTATTATAACAGATTATTTTACATATTATATTTCTTTTATCTCTAAATCTATAGAATATATAATAAAATATTTAAATGTGTCAGATAGAGAATTTAATTTTCTTTAATATTACCAAGCAAAAATTTCAAAACATATTATTTAGAAGTTTTTTTTCAAGAATCTTCTACTTTCGGTTGTCCAATTGTTACCAAAACCTTTTCAGATCTTCCCATGAATGTCCGATTGGGAAATACGTAGTTAAATAAATTTAAAGTCTTATAGTTTTTGAGTAACCGTCCTTCCAACATCCCCACATACACACACACACACACACACACATACACACTCACACACATCCACACACACACACAGACATCATCGTAAAAATGTTAAAATCAGATTGTAGGGACCTTAAAACGTGCTTATTCAATAAAATCTGGATATGCGATTTTTAGCATGAATCCAATACCTCTCTTAGCGAGAGGTAAAAAGATAAAGGCCCAAGCGTCAGGGTATAAAAGATAAATGTCCATTCGACAGCGATATGTGGCTATCTAATCATAATTGGGCCTATTCTGTAACTCAGTGGTTAATTTTTAGCAACTGGTTAAAAATTAACCTAAGTATGTTTATATATAAATATATCAAAAAATTGGATTATTAATAATCAAATCAATATCTAGTGAACAATTTTTTTAACCAGTTTCTAAAAATTAACCACTGAGTTACATAATAATCTTATATTATTAAATTTTGGTAACATAACCAATTAACTTATGCGAATTCAAAAACTTTCGAAATTATGCGATGAAAAAGCTGATGCTTACCTTAAATCATTACCTCATATCTAATTTTAAAAAAATAATCACTTCTATTTACTCTTACTTAAATTTGATAAAAAATATGCTTTTGATTATAATGTTTTTTCCTACAACCTAATACTAGCATAAAGTTGAATATCAAAAATATGTGAGTTCATAGATCTTCATTATTTTTGCCTAATAAATTCATTAGTCAGACTGGTGAAAACTATTAGATCCCCATATAAGTTGAAATTCGACCCATCTGTTGGTATAGTAATGTTAAGAAATGACCAATTGGAGTTTTGGCCTAAGATTGAATACACTTTTGTCATTTCAAAAACATATGGGATTTCAAACTTATAAATTCACATACTGAAAAATATATCCAGGTTTGTGCCTTTAATTTTTCCCTGGCTCTTCATTTATAATGATAAATTAACAAAAAAAATATTACTTTGTCATTTTAATAAATTTTATTAGGTATTATATGATTTTTTGCCGAAAAAAGTGATAAATAAATCAATATCTGGTAATTCTGGCCTATAATCTGTTTCGTCGTTTTTCATATATTTCAAGAAAATGACTCCAATGGTATATTGTTGTTATTTAATATTTTTCGAAATTTATAAACCACTACAGTCTCATGATTTTGATTTAAAATAGTTTTGTCGTTGGATATTATTTTATTTTACACCAAATTAATGTGAAAATAAATAAAAATAATACAAAACCATGTTACTATGTGTCATATAAATACATAGATAAATAATATTACTGATGTAATAAATCGAATTGTATTAATTCTGCTTGTCTGCTTTTTAAATTATAGTAATATTTCATTTTAATTGAAAGTTTGGCAATATTAAGTTCATTGTGTATTCTTGAAAAACTGGAGTTTTGTGTTTTGCACTTTAGGTTAAATTATGTTAAAATATATTTAGAGAAATATCCAATCTAACTAAGTTCAAAATCATCATTTTCCATTTCATCTAATTATTTTGAAAACGACTACACGCAATAGGTACATTGGTTTTTCTAAACTACGTGAAACTAGACGAAAAAACAAAAATCATCTCTATTCGTCTAAACGTACATACAAAGTAAATATATGTATATTATAAAAAGATGAAACTGGAATAATTAGCGTCGTTATATTTTATTAAGAAAAAAATTCTTTGTCATAAGTATTATTTGTCGTATTTATTGTATCGAACATTATTAAATATCATGAGAGAATCTATAAAAATGCTGCAAATTCTTGTAATATTAGTCAGTATTAGCTTTTGATAAAACTCCAATGATATGAATGAACTTCAATTATTTTCCTTTGATAAATTCTCACTGGAGCGTTATTGGAAATGTAATTACTTTGTATACTCATTTCATTCTGCAAAATTAGATTATGAAAATAGGGTTTCACATAGCAACAGCCAAAGTAGACAAGATGGGTTCTACGACTAGTAAACATTTTTATCGTTGAGTCGACCTTCATAAAAAAAAACGTATGTTTTATTTGCTCACAGGCGTAAACACGAATTGAGATGCGATAAATGTAATTCTCAACGATAAATAATTGAAATTGTAATAAATATTTGTGTTAAGTGCTTGACTAATGCATTTACTTAGCAAGAAAAACAGGATCGTAATTGTTCGTGTTATCTAAGTAAACAGGCTAACCCGGCAGTTGTCCTTATCAAAAATCATAAAAAATATGATAAGGCTTGAGTCTTAGCTCACCTATTATACTCGGCTCGGCCGGTATTTAAAAAGACAACTTTTAATGTTCAAAATATACAAGTTTTTCTACACGTGCCTATCTAGGCTTAAATATAGGTGCAACTACATAAATATTTGATTTTTTAAAGGTCGTTGTATACAAAGATTCCTTTATCTCATGCCAAAATACAACGTAATAGTTTTTTTCTTTTCTGTTTGATAGTCAATCAAAATATACACAACTCAAGATAAATTTAGATAAAAAATGTTTTCCATGTGTTAGAAAAGATAATGTTCTTGTTGTTTGATATTGTGGAATATGAAATACATTTATGGGATCTCATGGCCGTGAGCCTGAGTGTTTGGTCGCGAATCTGAGTACCCGGATTCGATCCCGACCGAAGCCAAAAATTATTTCCCATTTTAATTGCCACAAAAGTGACCCCTATGATTCACTTTCCATCCCAGCAATGAGTCCCCGTGAGATGACGCCTGGTAAACGGTACGAATATGTCATCAACATTATCGAAATTTGCGTACAAAGCAAATTAATATACCTAGAAATGGGTAATATGCCTTGACGATATATTTATTTATTTAAATACATTTATGTCATACTGGTTTTTAAATCAACGTTTCTTGAACGATTTATAAAAAAAGGAGAAACATTAAAGTCCTACAACTGGTATCATACTTAATTCTTTATTTATATGGCATTAAATTGTTCTTCTCCTCAGCAGCTTCATCCAAAATATCACGAGGAATGTATTTTTCATCAATTATAGCGAATAATAATGTTAATGAAATCAGAAAAATTAAATTTCAATCTGTAGAATTTTCGAACAATTGCGACTTAGCCTACTTATACAAAGCTCATATTTCTTTTAATAATTTAATAACTAGAAATTACTACGACAAAATTATGTATGTACCTTAGACGAAAAGTGTCTTTAAGGTATGTACTCACAAATAATTACGGCCTCGGCTGCTCATAGCTTAAAGAATCCCTTTTCCTCCTAGATACATAAAATAATCAAACGCCGATTTTGTAATAATAAATGCTAACTGAAATTTCATGTCATTTTAATATAGTTACCTTTTGACCTCTTGCTAAAACAGGTATTGGATTCATACTAAATATCGCATATCCAAATTTTAGTGAATAAACTCGTTTTAAGGTCCTTAGAATCCGATTATAACATGTTTACGATGTTGTCAGTGTGTATGTGTGTGTGTGTGTGTGTGTGTGTGTGTGTGTGTGTGTGTGTGTGTGTGCGTGTGCGTGCGTACGTGCGAGTGTGTATTCTATAAGACTAAAGAAATTATGGATTCCTCTATGTAACAGTAATGGAAAGAGTTGAATAGGTTCTAGTAACAATTGGACAACCGGAAGTACTAGTATTTTACCAAAAATATTCTAAATATTATTTTTTGAAAATTTATGTTATTACAAGTATTAAAGAACATAAAATTCTCTATCCGATACATTTAAAAAATATATTATATCTTCTATAGATTTAGAGATAAAAAAATTATAATATAAAATAATTTGTTGAGAAATTAAAATGTTTGTATTTGACAGATAAATGACAGTGTCAAAAATACACAGATAGTACTGAAGACTTTTTCTGGGAACGACATTGAATGGTTTTTATTGTATTATTAATTAAATATTTAAAATTATAAAAGAAAATTGAAGAAATATTTTCGTAACTAAGATATTTATATAAAGAACTTGGTATTTGAGAATTTATTTTTATTTTGTAATATGCAGATATTATTCGTGTACCTGTGTCCTTTAAAACTTTTAATTGCTTTTATTTTCTTGAGTACTTTAATTATAAAATGTTATTAAAGAACTTTCCTCCCCTAGGACAAAAGTTTAAATTGAATTATATGTTTGTACCAAAATATTTAACAAAATTTATTTTCCTTTTAAAAAATTTAGGTCGACATGATCATATCTTAAGTTTAAAGAGCCTGTTTTACAATATCATACATAGTAGCAGACTTCTTTCTACTTCATTTACATAAAGTTCAAATGATTATACTTTGACTATTTTTTTAAACTTTAGCGTGTGAAAGAATTAATATTGTGTAACTTTGAATTTATTTTAGTACAATTTATGAATACTTTCTAAAAATGTATATTAGTTTCGGATTGACTTTAATAACAAGTATAAATAACCTTTAATTGGGACGTATTATATATACACTCGATTTTAAAATTCATGGTTCAGCAACATTGGGCATAATATTTAATTTTATTATTTTGCGAAATTCTTTCACGAACAAAGAAACAATTTATTACAATGTAGGCCGTGCAGTGTAATTGACGGAAGTGTAACGTTTTTAAATTCAAATCTATTTATTCAGTTAATTAAATTAAAATAGTGAATACTATTTCGTAAAATAATTGTGATTACTAAAATTTAGTACCGCCATCAATTTTCTGTCAATTTGTCTAACTTAAGAAAAGAGTCTCACTGCCAACAGCTTCGTGAATTAATACTTTACTCGCGTACTGCGTATTCGCGTATCTTATTTTATTTAATAAATAAAGAAAAGTGGGTTTTTGAGGTCGTGTAAAATTAATGCACTAGCTGTTTACACTTACTAGAAAACTACCGCTTTTCTTTACACGTAGAACATGCTATTTTTCGTGTACTTGCTGGCAATAAGAATAAAAGTAATTCTATGAAGAAAAGTGTTGTCAATTTAGCAATGTTGCTATTTGAATATGTAGCACTTTTCTTTACTTTTTATAGAGAAAGAACCTCATTTCCCAATGAAAACACGAAAAAATATATTATTTTAGTGTATATAATGTGATACATAGCTAAAGATAAATTCGTTAAACTGACCTACTCGTAAAATAATGTATTACTTTTTATTCTTGTTACATAAATAACTATGATCTTTGGAACATGCGTGCTAACATTATTAGGACACTCACTCATGAAAATAAATGTTGGAATAAGTTTATAGGAAGTGCATGATCATACTGACCTATAAATTTATTTTAAAGTTAAGTACGAGAATATGAATTCTCTGTTTTTATGTAAGAAGTATTATCTACGTACCATTTGGACTTGTTTCAATTATTGTCGCCAAAATGCACTAGTTTATTCCGGTTTTTGTTTTCCGGATTGCTTCGAATACCTCATATAAACTTTAATATTAAGAGCATATTTGTACATTATTACAATATATAAACAAGATAAATAATTTTATCAACACCACTAATTACACATAGCTGAGTATTTCATTTTGCTTCTTTCACAGGTTTTGGTAATGATTATCGGTATCATAAAGAAGTGTACGTATTAAGTCAAATTGGACATAATTTTCAAATTTGATATTGGTCGGATTCGAATTTCTACCATCAGTCAGTCACATATTATCAGCAGGCATATCAAACGTGCGGCCCGTTGAAAGCACATCTGCGGCCCGCCAAAGAATATTGTAATTTGGCCATTTAACGGCCAGAATTGCAGTTTTTATAATTTAAACTGGATAAACGTGCGTCGTTCCCAGAAAAACGGCATGGGATGCAGTGAACATGTCATGTCTGTTTTTAGTAGTGGAGTGTCTATCTGTCTGGGATCTGATCGGTTGTCTGCGGCGCGCAGTGCGCAGATTGCTCCATGGCGTTATAGAGTGTTAGGCTAGGCGCAAATTGAGACACGTATAGCGCGTGTGAGGTGACATGACACGAGCGGCACGACGCGCAAGTTCCACACGCGTAGCGTGGTGATCCGCATATTGAGACGCAGCTTGGAAGCTTCCACAAGTGCCTTGCAAACCATCTCCAATCAAAAATGTGTGACATAACCTATGTACATAGACACGTCGCACGAGAAACTGTGCCTCAACCACAGCGCCACGCGAGCGCGAGTAGACGTGAGTCGTGCCATGTAGCGTCATGTTGCCAATTTGCGCCGTTGTATTTAAACTTACAGGATTACAAAAATACGTGCTGTGCTGCGCCACCTCACACGCGCTATACGTATCTCAATTTGCGCTTAGCCTTATAGAGATATAGACTACAGGCCCAGACTAAAATCTAGATGGGCGACTACAATGTTATCGGCTGAAACAGTGTCTGATGCGCCATCTCTTGGTAGGAACGGGATTACTAACTTCCTACAAAACGCCTTGGGGCGCAATTAAAATGAAATTATAAATTTGATTTAGAATGTAGTTTTATTCATCGATGTGCGTTTCCTTTGAAAATTTTCAATTGGGAAACTCGCCAATTGCACATTTTATTTATTAAAAATAAAATAAATGTACGTTTTTTATTATGTTTAACCTTTAACTAAAAAAAATTCGTTTACCCCAAACACTGAACAACAACAGCCACCCCCTCCGCTCACACTGTGCGGCTCGTAGCAAAATACAAAATAATTAAAGCGGCCCGTGTTTCAAAATGATTTTGACATAAAACAAAATTTCAATTAATATCGTACTTGAATATTTAATTCTGAACTATATAATAATGTAGACACAATGATTACAACAATTCAGATTAATAATACACACTGAACTGAACTGTCAGAATAATATTTTGTTTTATTTGTTTTTTATTTCCATGCATGGTTATCTGATTTTTAACGAAAATGTCATATATTATTTTCTAAATATGTAGATTTTGTTCTCTAAATTTCTAGTGCTATTGTATTAAATGAAGACTTTTTAAAAGTAAACATTATTATGTTCAACTCATATGTTCCGCGTTTCGTTGCACACTTCTATATAATACTCGTAAATATATTTAGTAATTTTGTAAGTTCATTTTGTGCATATAGTAAAGGCCATATTATCTTTCTATATTTTCTTTAATCACCAAGATCGCCAAAGCTTTGAACACCTCTACAGCCTAAACGGCTTGAGCGATTTTCATGAATATATTTCAAGTTGTAGATGCACAGTTTTTTTTTATAAAAAAATATGAAAATTGATACGTTGAAATAATAGATAGATATTCAGAAGTAAAAAATTAAGAAGATAAATGCTGTCCTATGGCACATTTGTCATGTCAATCTGAATATTGAAATGGAAATATGTATTTGTATAATGAGGACAATTTGAAAGAAACTCAATTTAAATGGGAATGAGCAAATATCTCTAACAAGAATAATAGTATATTATGCAATGACCATTTAATGTATGCTATTACTCATGAGAATGAAGTTTGCATCACGAGCCGGAAGGCGAGTGATGTAAATCATTCGAATAAGTAATAGCCATTACATGCGAATAGAATACTATACTTTATCCACAAATGTCAAACAATAACATACTGTACTATTTTAAAAACAGAAATAACCTAACAAATTTTAGAAAATTGTTTGTTTACAAACATAAACGTAGTTAGTGTTGATCGCAAGGTATTTGTTATAACAAAATTATGAAATGATTTGACAATTAGCAAAAAAATTTAAACCGACAATTCAACTACATTTTTAGCTTAAGAAGAAAACAAAACTATAAAAAATGAGAAAACTAGAATAATTTTGGTTTTCTATGTAGAAAAAATTACTTATTAATTTGTTTGTACACTTTCAAAGGTAAAATTTGAATTTGACAACGACTGAATAATATTATTCCATCGAACTGTCAATTATTCAATTAGCAACAGTAACGAAGGTCATTAATTGATAAAATACGGTTGAATTATGGGACGGTCGTGGATAAAAAAGACTTAAAAGTTTCTATATAAAAATTATAATTTTTGACATTTCATTTATGCACTTGGATAGTGTTTCCAGACATGCTACAAGCAATTAAGTAAACAAATATTCCAAAATGCATTAGTGTGAAGTTAGTCCATTAATTAGGATACTAGCAATAAAAATATAGTAAATTTTAAGTATAATTAGACGAAAAAATGTTGCCAAACATGTCTGTCATATGTAACTAAGTAAAGAATTATAAGTTTCGGTCAAAAATTTGCCTATCATCGGCAAAAATTTATTAATATACCAAAAGCAGTAATATAAAAAAATATTGTTTAAATTGCTTTAGTTTTTACATTGTTGTGTAAATTTAAATCCAATAAACCGTTATTCTTACTATACATTTTTTAACTTGACATTTCAAAATGACATTTGCTAAAAAAAACTGCAGAATAGGTCATGCACATTTACTATACGATGTTATCTCACGTTGCTAATAGCAGCGTGATTTATGATTTTTAGCTCGTTGAGTGAATTGTAAACAACATTATTTATTTAAAATAGTTATAGCTGTAGGTACATGGTGGATAAAAATATAAAGCTATTTAATATAAAAATATTGATTCATGTCTAACAAATGGTATCAAACCAATTTATTATTTTCTTCAACCTGCTACAATTCATGAAATAATGAAAAATTCTTGTTAGTATTCCAAATAACAAATGCTTCCAAGAATTGGCCGCGTTTTATGTGAAAATAACTTCATTTTACACATTTTACTATCACAAATTTTACTATCATGCGTTGTAGTTGTAGTGTAGTAGCCACTGTTTTTTCTCCCACAAGTTTATCATGTGTTAGTTATAAATAGCCACAGCAGAACCAGTTGCAAAAAATCTACATAATCTTAACTCTACGGGATATTTGTGTGACCGATGTTCTATGACTTTCCATTGATACCAAAACTGTGGCTCGAATGATAATAATCGGGCATTAGTCAGTTCAAAGTTCCCAATTTGAAAAATAAAACAATTTAACTTGCTTTTCATATTAATAGTTTTCTAAAATGTTTGTTTTAAATAAAATATAAGGTGTTCTAACCTTTGTCTTTATTTATTTTCTTACTTATTTGCTCTAATTTTACCAAAATATTCTCCGGAACTCTGCTTTCAATATTTATTGATTAAGCTAGTCAATATGGCTTCAGCTCATGTGAACTAAAACCATGATATTTTCTTGTATAAATACTGCTTCTATTTTATGAAAAGATGAGACCAACGTTTCTTTTTCCAAAGGATATGGACTTCTATTGTTTTCAACAAGTATGAAAATCCACAACCTTTTTTCCAGATTTTAATGTGCATACTCTATCTAATCTGGTACATAGAAAAAAAATGCGAAATTAGAACATTTAACGACCGAATTCACCATTCCTTAATCAAGGATCAGATCAACGCTGATTCCAGAATCAATTCATTTCATCATTAAAATTAAACTAATCTAGTGGGTACTCAAATTCAAGGATCAATTTATTCGTCATTTTCCATTAATCATGCACTGATCACATGTTTTGATCATAATTTTATCATTTGTAATTATGTACAGGAAGCACGCTATTGAAAATTGATGTAGGTCTTTATGGGCCAACTTTTTGAGACAAGATTAATAGGCACCACAGATTTTTTTTTATCGTATTTGTTTTTAAGCTACAAGCTAAAACTTGTATCTTGCTTGTTATAAAAGATAAAGAAAAAAATGTTTAGATAATTTTTATACGGTTTTTTCGTAGAATAATGTGGTGGAATTATATTTTTTCAAATCTTATTAATTCTCGAGATATAACATAACCATAATATTTTTTAAATGGGAACATATTTTAAAAATATATTAATGTTTTGGAGTGAAAAAAATTAAATTTATTATGAATCAATTAAAAAAATCAATTACAGAACATCATTTTTTTTCACTGTTATTTTCTTTATTTTTACTCATTTTTCTAATTTATATACTGCAGAAAGCATATTAAACCACATATTTCGAATTGTGTCAAAGCCAACTATAACGCCGATAAAAAATAATTAACTACTTCGACATTAATTGATTAAAAATAATTTTTAGAATTTCATTAATAGATATAGAATCAAAATTTAAAACAAAAGAATGTAGACTAATTATATATCATTGAAAAGCATATACATAGGAAAAAAATGAGAATATTTTCAACATATGTTCCCGTTTAAAAAATATTGGCCCGTATTCCGAGCGCACTTTTATAATAAAATCGCTTTTATGGAGCGCGCTTTTACAGTATATTCTTATGAGAAGTGCGCTATAAAAGTGCGCTCGGAATATGGGCCATTATGTTTGTTCCACCTGTGCAGGGCCTCTGTATGGGTTCTGGTTGTTTTACCTACTCATTTTGTAACTGGCATGCTTATTTTTTAATATACTTATATTCTATATTTTTCAACTACTAATATTTAAAAACACTTCTTTATTAGATTTAAAACCCAGTAATTTTATTGCCTGTTAAACTGTCTGTTAACTTAACTGTTAGTTTTACGACTTATTCTATAATATTGATTGATGTTAAATTTTTCTTAATTGACAGTTAAGTTCAAAGACCATTTAACCACATATTAAAATACCGGGCTAATGTAATTGTTACCTCTCTCAAATTTCTTTGTCATTTCCAATAATTTTCACATTGTAGGGTTGTCAGGTGTAAAAAACAAAAAAAGAGAATATTTGAAGAAAAATATTTATATTCATTTTTTGTAGTATCTATAGTAACGGCAAATAAATAAAAATTAAATTTAGTCGTCTTCCTTCTTATTTTCATTATCTTTTGAACTATATTTATCTACATTCTACACTAATAATATGCTGCAAAAGTTACTAGTTTTCTTCTGTTTTTATTAAATAATTTTATAATTACAAACTTGCATTTAACATACCACGAATAATAATTTTTTTTAACATATTTCTCTGATCTACTGTCCGCTGATCACGGAACATATACTTTTTACATTTTGAGCGGAAAGATATTAAAAAATATATACATTTTTATACATCGAAATGAAATTAATTAATTAATATAAAACGAAATTGAAAAAGAGAACAATCGCAATAAAAAGATAGAGAACAAAAGAATAGTGTTTAAAAAGAGAACATGCTCTCTTTAAAAGATACCTGTTGGTAATCCTACACGTATGAAAAATATAATATTACCTGTTACAGGATAATTAAAAAATATGTCCTATAACGAATAATAATAAAAAAATCTGATGTGGCCAACACAATACCTCCCGTTTATTTTAATTTTTATTCATGTAAATACTTAAAATTAAATTAAATTTAAATACCGCGTTCGATCCCGACCGACGCCAATTATTTCGAATTTTAAATAATAATAATAATATCAGTTTATTGAACATGTTATGTACATGTATAGAATACAAAAATGATCCCTGTGGTGCACTCTCCACGCCAGTGCTCGTGAGGTGACACCTGGTAATCGCCCGCACAATTATGTCATCATCGTTACCGAAATCTGTGTACAAAGCAGATTGGCAGACCCAGCAATGGGTAATATGCCGTGATGATATATTTATTTTATTTATTTATATACTTACCTATATTCATTGCTGGCGTGAGTGCACCACAGGAGTCAATTTTGTGCCATTTAAAAATCCAAAATATTTGGCGTCTGTCGGGATCAAATACGGTTCCCCAAATTCGAGTGGCGACGCCTGGTAAACGGCCGCACGGTACAAATATGTCATTATTACCAACATATGTAACAAAGCAGATTGACTCACTCAGCAATAGGTAATATGCCGTGATGATATATTATATATTTTTATTATCTTACCTATATTTCCTACATATTTACTTATGCTAGAAATTGTATTAAGTTCCTTTCCATATAATTATTGTTGTTCCATTTACTATTTTCTTTTTGAAACGTTAATATTATTATTTGACATGATTAGTTTGTTGGCAGTGACATATATCTGTCAGTTACAAACATTTGAGATCTGAACTGTGTAACCATGTGTATGAGTTGTGTTTAAGCGTAGGCTCCGGGATTAAAATTAAAGATAGTTTTATAAATTTATTCATAAAATATATAGAAAACCTGTAGACAATTTAAAAAACTTTAATTCTTATAATAACAAACCCCGAAAAAATAACATTTAAAGGTATTTTTCGAAGAAAAACTACTTTGAGCTTCCAGTAAAGTGTCATTTCCGGTTATCTGTTTTACACCAAAATCAAATGGCATCTTTCCACATAAGAGTAAGGTAGAAATACAAGGTTTCAAATTTTTTTGAACAATGATATTTGAGTTAGAGCGTAAAGAGGATCCACACACACACACACACACACACACACACACACACACACACACACACACACACACACACACACACACACACACACACACACACACACACACACACACACACACACACACACACACACACACACACACACACACACACACACACACACACACATGCATACACACATACACACAGACATCATCGTGAAAATGTTAAAATTGGATTCTAGGGACCTTAAAACGTGGTCATTTACCAAAATCTCGATATGCGATTTTTAGCATGATCCCTATACCTCCCTTACCAAGGGTAGCGGGAGGTAAAAAACGTACATATGCGACTGTAAATAATATTTCAAATTTTAATTATAGTAGAATATGTTACACTGTTATGGAATACAGTAAGACCCTCTTCACGCTACCCCGATTAACGCTGATTCGATGTAACTCAAGTGTTTCGTAAGGGAACCGTATTAGAAGTACGAGTATACATTAACTTTGATTCGTTAAAATACGGTTCTACTCGAATTCTAGAAAGACCCCGATATATTTTCAAAGTTAACTTGTACATGTATGAGATGTATTTCATTGATTTATTTATTTAATACTGGAATATTAATGGTTAAAAATAAGGTTCCTAAATGAATTTGTATTATAAATGATATCATGAGCAATTTAACAGTTTCGGAATCACTGGTCTATAGGAAGGAACGTACTGTTGTTAGTGAGGAATAAACAAGATATCTCACTTCCATGTGCCAAAAATGATTATGTAATGAAAGTTCTTACACATGGTGGATTGACAGCTGAAAGAAGGCAATTTAACTTATAAATAGGATTATTTATTAATTGCAAGGTTTACAGATAATTTGCTTGTTGGAAAATTTGTTATTTTTCTTGGAAGTCTAAACTTGGAAATCCAGAAGGCAGGGAAAAATAATGTTTTATTTATTTTAATTTTTCAATGATTAAGTTGCAGGAAAGTTTTATCATAATATAGTGTCATTTTATTTTATTGAATCATTTTTATAAACAGAAGAGGAAATGAAGCAATTCTATATTTACTATGTTTTCTTTGGAAAATTTAAATCTAATATAGAACTTGAAAAATTTGGTCTAAACTTATCATTATAATTTCATCGCTTGCCTGTTCAACTTGTTGACGCCGTAAGCTGTAATTTATATATATAATTAAATATCTTCGGCAAACGGCAAATAGAAATATAATTATTATCAATATGCTATCCTTAATTTTAAATATATATCGTTTAAAAATATACGAATCTTAATAGTAAATACATTTTTATAATACTTTTACAAATACGTTTCACGTTTCTCAATACATTTACATGTTTAAATTTAAAATTTTGATGTACAATATACAATTTTTAATATACGTTTTTCTCAGTGCGGTGTAAATCGAATCTACTGCAGCTTACCTATATATTTTATAAAGTTCAGTAGACTTGGGTGGACTGTAGAATTTCTGCCATGATGTCTATAATGGTTTTTTCGACCCCATTATAAGCTAAAGTACATAATCTTTTAGTGGCTTAATAATTCGAATACATTAGAATTTTTTGATTATCTCTTCTTCATTAATTGAACTGAAGTGACCTGAAATTTATTGTTGTTTAACTTTAGTTATTTATCATGAAAAATACATTATTAGAAATAGTGTAAACACTTACAGTATTAGTCTATTAAAAAATTGTTTATATGTATTTGTTAATCATCAATCACCAGATTTCATATCTATGTGCAATTAGTCACATTGAAATACATTCATAGTTGGTAAATATTTACTCAATTCAGATCACCTTATATGACTAACACAATAATTATATTTTCATGAGTAACATACAAGGTGATTGAAATAATAGGGACAAATGGGTATTTTCTTTATTATTAATTTTAAACCTATAGTTTAAATTACAAAGCGAACTGAAATTCTACTTTGTGGTGTGATCCTGATAAACGAAATTATACGTAAATATATTTTTATGAAATTATTTTAAATTATATTATTATACATTATGATTCGATATACTTACAGTTTCATCAAAAATTAACCTAGATTTTATTTTTTTAAATGATTAAACTTTAATTCATTATCAGTTTGCCATGATATTTATACCTGTTTCACATATTTCACATATTCTGATGTATAACTTATTTTGGATCATTTCGAACAAATCGATTTGTTTACGATTTAAGTAAAAAACAAATTACAAATCAGGTAAATGTCAAAAATATGTATTTCCTTAAACAATGTCATTGCAACCTTATAATGCATTACCGTTCCATCATTGTGAGTCAGCAAGGGAGTTAATTTTTAAAAACATATTATT
The DNA here is from genome assembly GCA_951394225.1 of Harpalus rufipes. Taxonomy (NCBI): domain Eukaryota; kingdom Metazoa; phylum Arthropoda; class Insecta; order Coleoptera; family Carabidae; genus Harpalus; species Harpalus rufipes. The sequence continues at coordinate 42,936,223 of OX596277.1, read as the reverse complement.
TATTTATCGATGGCAAGTTTTCGTAATACGATCAAAGATGTATGATATGTGTACGTTTTGATTTTAAGAAAATCATACTTTTTAATGATAATTCTCTGTAATTTTTTATGCAATTCGATGCTAATATTTATTATCTTGACATTAGCCAGAAGAAATGCATCGATAAATAAATAATTATCTTTCAAAGACTGAGTTCTTCGTTATTTTCCTACAATTATTTATCCAGTCGAGCAAGATTTATTCTATTTGTAATTAAATCTAAGGGTTTAAAATTAATAATATAGAAAATGCCATTTGTTCCTAGCTTTTCAATCGCCCTGTAGAATAAAATTCATATTTTTTTATATCAAAATTAAAAAAATAATAGTAAAATATAAAAATCTTCCACTGATCTTGAATTCTGCGGTCCAATAATATCTACATGACATAACCCTTATTAATATTTTGCCAAGTAGTTGACCTAATATTCTAGATATGTCACATAGTTAAATCCTTTCCATTAGTCGTGTCTCCTGAGTTGTTGCTATCGTGCATCCCAGTTGAAAATGAGTTCGAGAATGAATTTATGACAGTGTCACCCTTCGAATTGAATTGACCCAGCTGTAAATTCTTGTGATACACACATGATGCCACGCTCAGGGTTTAAACTCCTAGGGTGGGGGGAGGATATTGCACAGGCTAGGATTAAGATGAAGATGTATGATATCAGTTTTGTCAACGACTGAAAAATTGACATTTTTCAGATAGTTTTTTAATGAGAAAGTAATATTTTACCAGACTGGTCGCCAAAATTTATATTTCTGGATTAATGTCAATTTTAAACTAAGAAATGTAAATTAAAGTCATTTTCAGTATTAAAGAATTAACAAATAAAGTAAATATATCAACAATCAACATGGCTTATTATTCGTTTCTGAATGTGTCAGTTTTCTCACGGTATACAAATAACTATTTCTACAACAATAGTGCGGGAAATAAGTGTTCTCAAACTCAAAATGAATAGGTATGTGAAATAGCCAATTCTCGCAATAGTGCGACAAATAATTAAAACATAAGATATTTGTTTTTTTTTATCCTGAAAGCAATATTGTCATGACCGCTTTAAATACGATGCTAAGTAGTAAATGACATGTCAAAAATTTATAATGCATTTCATAATTTTCTTATTTTTGGACGGATGTTAAATTCGTTTCAGAATCTCTAGTTTTCCTCACTTAAAAGATATAATAATTCTCTCTTCCGGAATTATTATTTTTTCTGGTAATACAGTCATCACAATTCAGATGTAAAAATAATATAATTTGTTGGGTGAGGTCGCAGTTGGAAGTTGCGTTTATCCAGATTGAGAAAGAGACTGAGTTAGTTGAGGTGGAAGGCGCCGATTGAAGATAATCTAGTAGTATTCTTCATCCCATCTTGGATTGCCGGAAGGTACTAGTAAAACTGCTGCGTCGCTATACCACTGTGTTTGCGAATGACCAGAGATTCTCAAGATTGTTTCGAGGATTGTCTGGTCGCCTAGTTTATTTAGCATTACCCAGGGTGCACCATTAGGAGGCGAACTAGCTCTACACCCCAAAAAGAATAAAATATTCTAGCACTCTTATTCATTCTACAATTAGCTTCATTCTTAAACGATTTTTGGTGATATTTTGCTCATTGGGATTGGTATGACTGCGTTAAATACATAAATATGTAGGCAACATAAATCACAATTACCAACATAACTATTCTACAAAAAAATCTAAGATATAATGTAAATGAAAACTAAAACCGAGACATTCGTTTCAGAAGTCTATTGAAGCACTCAAAATTTGATAGCTATTTGTTTTCATCTTTGTGAATAATGCTTCATTCAAATATAAGATTTAATGCATTTTATCAAACAGTTCCTGGTGAATCATAATTCTTGCATCATATTCTTTTCTGTTTACATTTTCTAGTGGACAACAACCTATGCCTTATGTAAGGCCATATTACCATTTATGTCGAATAGATATTTTTTCTCTATTTCCTACAAGTCCTCAAAGTTTAATGTTTTATTCATTGATACTTTTATATAAATGCTATTCGTAGTAAACAACCTTGTTTTGAATACCCCAATTTTATTCCAGACATGATTATAGTTATTTATTGTATAAAAAAAATATGTTGTGGCCAGCACAATACCTCTCGCCATTTCCATTTTATGTTCTATAATTAATGAATTTAACATTTCATGTACACACACAAATAATTTCAATTGTATATTGTATCTATTCTTTCGTTCTACGGGGGATTTTGTCTTACTCTTCTAATATGTTCAAAATTCTTCATATTCATTAACGGTATTAGCGGTATGTCTTAAGGATATATATAATATTAATGTAGCTATAATTTTAAATATTTAATTAATAATACAATAAGAAATATTAAACGTATCTACTTCTCAGAAAAAGCTTTCAGTAATGTCTGTAAAATTGTTGATTTTTGACACGACAAAAAACTTTTCTCTTAGTGGGTAATACCTTACTTAGTTCACGTATGCACAGTATAACGTTTTATCCAACATCTTTTATTAGTAAAATTAATAATTTTCTTTATTGAAACTGAAAATGTGTCAATTTTTCTCTTTTGCTAAGAGGGGTATAATATTCATGCTAAAAATCGCATGTCCAGATTTAAGTGAATAAGCACGTTTTAAGGCCCCTTGATTCCGAATATAATATTTTTACGATATGTGTGTGTGTGAATGTTGGATGTACGGTTTCTCAAATATTATAAGACTTAGGACATGTTTAACTACGGATTTCTTAATCTAACATAAATGGGAAGAGCTTACACGGTTCGTTAAATTCACAATCTGATACATTTAAAAAAAATGTTATATCTTCTATAAATTTAGAGATATAATATATTAATGTAGAATAATCAGTTGTAATAAATCTCGCTACCCAAATAACTCCTTGGAAACTAGTTGAGATATTTAAATGTTTGTAATTGACAGATAAATACAAAATGTCAGTGTCAAAAATCGACAGTTTTACAGTCATTACTGAAAGCTTTTTCTGGAAAGTGGTACATTTAATATTTCTTATTGTATTATTAATTAAATAATTAAAATTATAGGAATATAAATATTATCCTCAAGACATACCTCCGTCAATAAATATGAAGAATTTTGAACATATTAGAAGAGTAGGACAAAATTCCTTAGAGAACGAAAAAATATACATTTGAAATTATTTTTGTGTGTACAAGTAATGTTAAATTCATTAATTATATAACATAAAATGGAAATAGCAAGAGGTATTGTGCTGGCCACAACAGATATTTTTTTATAGCTGTCATACTGAGATTAATAAATACATTACCAAGGAATTATGATAAAAAAAACACACACTAATTAGTGAGAAATTACTCGCTTTGCTTGTTTAAAAACGCCATAGCAACGGCGAATTTATTAAGAGGTGTTGGATAAAACATTTTAATCTTGAAATGTGAAATAATTATCAATTGAAAACAAAGATAAGTATTGACATATTGATGATGAAATATATTTCTTCATTGTATAAGAACATTCGAAAACAATTTCCGAAACAATAGCCCTTACAGTCTGGTAACAAATTAAATTATCTTTAATGTGAATCAAATTAAACTTTTGCTGTATTTTCTTACTGAAGGAAAGAAAACTAATTCAGTGAATTAGCCCGCACTAATAGCACAATAAATACTGATGAAACCTTAATAAGGATTTAAAGTGTCCTTATTTCGACCCTGGCCTCTCGTCAGCGTCTTCAGCTGAAACTGAAGCTAAAGGAGAATGTGATAGTTATTTCGTCAGCGGAGATGAAATTGCAATGCCTTTGTTTCGCTTCTTTATACCCTATTAACTTGACTGGTGTATTAGAGCTCCGATGCGAAACCCGACAAAATAAATATTTTCCCTGGCTTTTTATGTGGCTTGCTGCCGTGAGCAAATATCCACTGTAATTGATATTTTTCCCAGATATTTGACTTGGAAATTGAACTTATTGGGATTGCTTTCTTGTTTGTATTGTTACCACACAAGAATTGGAAAAGAAAATGTAGAGCGATAAAAATAGAAATTTGATTAACCGGACGAGAAAAAGGAACCACAATGACGAAAACACAAATAACCAAAGAAAGAAAAATGTTTTGTGTTTTTATGTAATATGTGTATAAAAAATACAATGTTTAATGTGAAGCCAAAAAGCCAAAACTTCGTAATTTTTTGGTTTGTATTATCTTGATTGAGAAAAGAAATACACTAAACACAAGCTTGCTATTTCTCTCACAATATCATTGTAAAATTCATATTTAAAAAAAATTACATTTCATGATCCATGACATGCAGAATGTCTGAAACGTGATGTCCGTGTTTTTGTAATGTGATTTAAGAAGCTAAAACAAATCGAAAATTGAGAGAACAAAATTTTATTATTATCTTTCGTTATCAAATTGTTGATAAAATACAAATATTAACATTTAAACTTGATTAAAAATGAATAATATTAGAAAACAAGATACTTTCCACGTCTTTTGCGACAAAATTTGTTCTTATAGGTCACGTCCTACTTGAAGATAAACATTCGCACAATTTATCGTAGAAGCATTAACGCTTTGCAACATATTTTCGTCTTATAATTTCACAGCAGCGTAAATACGAACTTCGCCATAGCCACCTAATTAAATTATATTACACAACTAATTAGCCATAGGCCGCGTATTAAAACTTAATCATGCTTCTCTTTATAAACATGAACAATCTATATATTGACCATGAATTTTGGAGTATGAATTAAACAGTGTACAATTTTTTTCTGTTTCGGAATAAAAATGATATACTGTACTATGATATACTATACTAGCACTTTTATTGATGTTAGAATGAGCTTCATTCTTAAACGATTTTTGGTGACTTGTTATTTGGAATTAGTATGAATTTATTAAACAGAGAAAATATCTAGGCAACGGACAAAAAAAAGACACAACCCACTATTCTACCAAACATTTATCTTAATGAAACATTCGTTACATAAGGCTATTTAAGCACTCGTGCTAGATTAGGTTGCCATCTGTAACTTAAGTTTTAATAAATTATTCTATTTCAGAAGTCATTTCACCTGTTTTTCTTTTTCTTTACGTTGTAGCATATATTTGATTCAAATATAATCAACCGTTGCCTCGCATCATTATTAAAAAGACGTGACATTACTCCCAAATAGTAATTAATACTCCATGAATTTTGTATCATATAATGAACGATATCCATGGAACACACCCTCACCCTCGCCCTCGGCCTCGATACATTCGTGTGCAGTTAAAATGTTCAAATGAAAAAATATTATCTCCAACTTGACATTCGCAATGCTCTTAATTATCCATTAATGTAATTAATATTCATTTATTGTTACACACTAAATTTATAATCCGTATATGTTGACATATTTTTCACATGAAGGGTACAATTCACTTTCAAATTTTGTTGATTATCGTTCATGACAACACCACACGTAAAACAAATTATCAAACTCAGTTTTAGACTAAAATAAGATTGATTGTGTAATCGACTTAAAAAGACATTATATTGAACATCTTCGACCTACTAACCACTCCTCAGCAACAATCGTGCAAATACATACATGATAGGAAAGAATCATTCATGTCGAATTCAAACCGCGTTATAATGTTTTTATCGGTGTCACAGTAGAGGATGAAATATGAGAAATTTGCCTATTTCAAACTGTTCAAAATATTAAAGAAATTTCTTTGAATTTGATGTAATGTTTTATGCGTGAACCACTCATTCGCTAAAATCGTGTAAAACATAATAAGAAAGAGAATTTCATGTTGAATTCATATTTTAAAACCGCGTTATTCTGTATTTCACCTTGTGACAGTGACGAATAATAAAAAAAAAAAATAATGAACCGATTTGAATAGGTGTCTATAACTCGCAAATAGGCACCTGATCTTTCATAAAATTGAAAATCAGTTGGAAACCATTGAAAACAAGGAATAATATTAATAATTCCAAACAATTATTGCAATATACTTATAAATAATTATTAATGTACTAAATATGTAACATTGTTTATTTTTCTTATCTAATTTAAGTTTCTTCTATAAAATGTTATTCGGGTGAATTTTTTGAAAGTAAATACAAGATTTTTGTACAGTCGCTCTATTTTTGTCGCATCTCACATCTGTATTTAAATACATAAGTATGGTTGGAGGAAAAAATATTTGGAACTGACTTATGCAGGGTTTACAATCTTTTATGGACGGTTGGGTTTGTTTGTGGTCAGGACTCATGAATTATTCGAACTTGAAGGCATCAAATTTAGGGTAAGAAATGGGCCGTATTTAATAATGATGTTAGAAGAAGTGTATTTTAAACGCATTGTTATTTGAATACAGATTTAAAAGTATATAATTAGGAAACATCTTATAATATTTTAATCTCTTTTCACTTTACAAATTGACGTTAGAAGAAATACACTTAAAACGAATTATTATTTTAATACAGATTTAAAAGTACATCTTGAATGCAAATTTCGGATACGGCCCAGGACAGGAAACTCTACCTGGCTCCGAGTACCATTACCGCAAAGTCCATAAAACTTTATAACGACCAATTGGCAGAATCTATAATGAGTTCCAAATATTTCTTCTTCCAACTATACTTGTGAAATTTAGTACGATACTTTTGAATTACTTATTTAACGTCCATGAATGTTTATGAATGTGTCGTCTTAATATTATATGAGTTTGAAAATATGTTGAACAATTAAAATAGGGGGGGGGTATTTTTTATTAGTTCCTACTAAGTCATTCTATTTATGTCTTATACTGTACCTATTTATGTGTACATGAATTTATGTTTATGTATCCGAAATAAATTATTTTTCCTGATACAGTATATACGTCGGTTTTGTAGAAATAAATGCTGTATGACTAAGATTTCGAGTAATTTTCAACACCTACCATCGAGCATATATCATTAATAATGCAGAATGTCATATCTCACAGAAATGTTCATTTCCAAAAGATGGCATTTTGACGTTGGTTCTTCTTGCAGTAAGCCACAGAAACATATCTGTGCATACATTCATCCTCTATAAGAATTTAATGTTTTTCTGTAATAGCTGTTTTATCCTTTTTTCAGTTTAATGTATTCATACTTCTTACACAGAAGCCAGTTTATAATTTATATGACCATTTGTATGTCATTTATTAAAATACCATTATTTTTATAATCTCGTATCCTGTTATTTTTGTTAATTAATGTCATTAATATTTTTATTTCTATGTAATAAATCAGTATCTACATTTACTTTTCCTGACAATTAATAAATGCCTTCAAACAAAAAATAAAAAGAAATCTTCTCGAAGTTGTTTTGATTGAATGATAAATATCATCTTATTAGTGATAACTGTATCTTGGCTTATCGAGACAATTGAAAGTATTTTTATGTTTATAACTAGAACATATATACCCACATATTGTTATCATTAATGTGATTCTATATATTATTTTAAACAAGATAACGTGACACCAGGTGGTATACATATTCATTGTTACAAGTAGGCGTTGAGACTTAAGGCTTGTGACATTTTAAATTGTTGTTTTCTAATTTAATGTCTTAACTACATGACTACAATAAATTTAAATAAATTTGTAGCATGTAATTCATATTTCATTGAAAATTATAACATGCTGCAATGCAAATACGAGCAGTGTCAAAAAATCGGAAGAAATATATGTAATTGAAATAACAACAAACAAGACATGTATATTATTATTACCTGCAGTTGTAGTTCAATTGGTCATTAATTCATATTTATATGTTTATGAAATCTAATGTCAGTGGTTCTCTAGAACAGTGTTCCACAACTTTTTTTTAGCTTGTGACCCATAAAATATAATGAAAATTTATTTATTATCCATTTATGAGTCAATCTGCTTTCATTCATTGATTTTGGTAATGAAAATATTACTACAGAGGTTATTGAAAAAATAGGGACAAATGGCAATTTTTTACCTTCCGTCACCTTTAGGTAAGGAAGGTATTGTCTTTGGTCAAAAAATTCAATGATGAGTTTTTACTGAATAAGAACGTTTTAGGGTCCATATAATACGATTTTACCATTTTTACGATGATGTCTGTATGTATGTGTGTCTGTGTGTCAGTGTGTCTGTGTGTCTGTGTGTGTGTGTGTGACAAAATTTCCGGATTCCATAGCTTCAATACCACGATTCCAAAAATTATAATTTTTTCGTATTTCTCAAGTTTACATCCAAAAGAACAACTGATTAGATTTTCGTTATAATTGGTCAACCGGGAGTTGTCTCATATGAAGATTTAACAGTTAAATTTGATTTATTGACATTTAACGTTATTATAACTTAAAGAATATATTATTCTCTATACGATTTGATTACAATTTATACTTCATATTCAATAGATACAGAGTTAAAGAATTTTAAAGAAATTAAATTTTATAATTCAGCCAGCTATGCCAAACTTGGGAACTAGTAATATATTCATATAATTCAAATTGACAGATGTCAGTATCAATAAAAAGTAAATTAATGTGGCAGATATGAGGATGTTGAAGTTGATATTGGGGAATACACGGAAAGATACGGTAAGAAAATAACTCGTGTTACAAGTTTTTAGAAAGATACAAGAAAGACGATTACATTGGTTTGAACATGTCATGAGGAGAAATGAAGAATTATATGAAACAAGAATGAATAGTTTAGTAATAGGACGTTAAAGAAACAGAGGAAGACCAAAGATAAGAAGAAAGGACTGTATTGCGGAAGATTTGAGAGAAAAGGAACTGAATGAGAACGACATGCAAAAATAGCGACCCCTGTCGAATGGGAAAAGCTAAAGAAGAAGAATATGCCAGGGTCAAGTGCAATTTGAATAGTTTGTTTATGAAATAATTATACTGGAAATTTAGAATCTTTTGTAAGAAAAAATATGGAATTTATACTTTATACACGAGAATGACGGAAGGTATTGTGCTGGCCACAACAGATTTTTTTATTATTAATTTTATATTAGACCTAATTTGAATTAAAAGCTGGAGGCGAACTTAAATGCATCATAAAATTATTCGGTTTCGCTGAAGCGATATCCACAAAAATTAACCTAGTTATTAATTTTTCTATATTATGAAACTTCAGTAACCTATATTATCGTTTTCCTTGATATTTGAACCTTCTTTGCGAAAATAATTTGAAGGTTACGTAATCTATTTAAGATTCATCAAAACGTAAAATTAAATTAAATTTAAATATATAAATGATACATTAGGTAAAGGTCAAAATATTTCCTCAAACAATATAAATGTCATGATGGCAAATTGATAATACATTAATGTTTCAAACTTTTGAAACATTAATAACTTGGTTAATTTTTGAATAAAATGCAAGTATTTAGCACCATTGTAATATCTCAACATCCTCATCTCTCTTCCACATTAATTTTCTTTTCATTAACACTGACATCTGTCAATTATAATTTTTTTAATATAGTAAACAGCTTCCATGGTTATAGCATAGCTTTATTCCTTTATAATTCCTAACTCTATATCCATTGAACATAAATATAAATGTGTATAAAATGATATGTAACCGCGTTTTTTCAAGAAAAACTGTTAAAATCTTCAAATGAGGATATTTCCGTTTGACCAATCAAAATCTAATCAGCTCTTCATAAAGAAAAAAATAAAAGGAGTGGGAAAGAATTATAATTTTTAGAATTGTAATGTTGGAGTTATCGTCTATGAAAAAATCGTTACACACATAAACACACACACACACACACACACACACACACACACACACACACACATACATACAGACATCATCGTAGAAATGGTAAAATCGTATTATAGGGACCAGAAAACGAGCTCATTCACTAAACTCACCTTCGAATTTTTTGACCAAAGACAATACCTTCCGAAGGTGACGGAAGGTAAAATAAAATGTTTAACATAGTTTATGAGTTTAAACAATATATGTCGTTGGCAATTAATATTTACCAAAATATATGGTTGTGTATATGTATGGTTCAGAATGTCAAAATGTGAGAAAAGCTTGTGGAATGAAACCTAATATTTGATTTTTAAAAACAAAATTAAATCTCCTTTGCGAATTTAAAAATTTATCGATAATTCAGGTGATGAAGTCTTTGTTTTTGCTATTTACAATAGTGACGTCTAGTGAAATGCATATTACAAAAATTCCTGCGGGCGCCCTTGGTAAGAAATTAAGAACTATAATGAATAATAAGCGCAATGCCTAAAAATGTTTAATATATGCCAACGTTTACTACCATTTACAGGTACGCATAAGGCTTAATGTTTAAGAACTAAGTGCAATGCGTAAAAGTTTGCAAACTCCAAAGTTTAAGGCGTAATACCTAAGCATAATTGTGAGATGCAAATACATATCTGTCCATCTTAATTTGCTAATCTGAACTGTCAACTGTCTGTCTATCTCATAATTATTAAGTTTTTTTAAATTTTTTGTATGGCTATAGATACAGAAAATTATGTATATGATACATTAAAACAAAAAATCTGATGTGGACACCACACGACTTCCTTGTACGATTATTAAACTATACATATTTTTTTAATAACTAAATTACAAAATATTAATTTTAAATTCAAAACAGTAAGATATACAGCGACCATAAAGGGAATTTTTAAAGAGAATTTTGATTACAACAAAGAAATATTTGATTACAACAATGACTATGACTAATTTCACAATAAAAATATAATATTTGTTATTGTACGAATAATAAAATTGCACGTATTTAACGTAATTTGACATGAACATGTTTTTTTTATTTTTTTGTCCTAATCCATAGCAAGCTTTATTACAAAAACAAAAAAGTATACAATTTTTAAATTTACATATTTCGCTTAAACAAAGGGCTAATTTAATAATACTTGGTGTGATAGACGCAGAAATTAATTCTCTAAAACTTTTATTTGAAGCATTTATTTCTAAAATCAAAATAAAATCATTTTATTTAAGAAAAACTGTTAACAACTTGAAGTAATGTACCACTTCCGGTTAAACTATTTTAACCAAAATCTATTATGTTATTTCGATTGACATAAAAGTCTTGTATACCAAATTTGATAAGTTTTGAATTATATTTTAAAAGAGTTTTTCATTAAAATCTATTATAGGCTTCATGTAAAGTACCACTTCTGGAAATTGTGTAATAACCAGAAAGGGAGGTGCACAACTAGATGTTATAGCAGTCCTAAATACAAAATTTCAACTTTCTACGGCTTACCGTTTTTGAGTTATGCGAGATACGTACGTACAGACGTCACGACGAAATTAGTCAAAATGGATTCAGGGATGATCAAAATGGATATTTCCGCTGAAATCTGAAAACCGAAATTTTTCGCGATTACAATACTTCCTTTACTTATGTACAAGGAAGTAAAAAGAATTGCTGCTGCAATTGTAGTCTGCTACAGTTACAAGTAAAAGAAGAACAAAAATGTGACATTTCTGTCGAATTATAGTTCATTTCACGTAGGAAAATAGTGTTGGTTTAGATGGGGATATAAATTCTGCCCTCTGATTGGTCTGAATACACATCTAGTTTACAAAACTCATCTGTTAGTTGTCAGTTAGCAAATAAAATCTACAGAATTAAGTGATGTTTAACTATATTTTGTTATAATTTTTAATATTCATGTTTTGTACATTTTTACAGGCAGTACATTAAAAAACAAGTATCATAAGGCAATCTGTTAACGTACTGGTCCAAGTTACAAAGGACGAGTGCGTTAACAACCCTTTTACTTTTAAGGTAATCTTACAATGAGACGTCAAGAATATGACGATTTTTTTATCAGTTGTGTTAGTAACGCTTCCTGGTAACAATTGAAATTTCACATTTTGACAGTTTGTGTATTGTAAGTTAAGTAAAATTCAACTTTTTAAAACGGAATTAGATTAAAAAAAATCTGATGTGACCAACACAATACCTCCCGCCATTTACCTATGGGGTCTCGTTGCCCGTGCCTGATTTCTGGTCGCGAATCTGGGGAATCCGATTCGATCCCGATCAGCGCCAAATAATTCGAATTTTAAATGGCATAAAATTACCCCTTGTGGTAAACGCCCGCACAATACAAATATGTTATCATCATTACCGAAATGTGTGTATGAATCAGATTAGCACACCCAGCAATGGATAACATGCCGTGATAATATATTTATTTATTTCTTTATTTAAATACATACCTGCATATTTTCTAATGCTATAAATTATGTATATTAAGTTCCTTTCCATAAAACTATTGTACTATTTACAATTTTCCTTTTAAAACGGTACTATTATTAATTTGAAATGATTATTTTTTTGACAGTGACATTTATCTGTCAGTTACATACATTTGAACTGAACTGTAACCATGGAGATGTGTTTAAAGCATAAGCTCCGAGATATAATTTTTATATTACTTTATAAATTTATCCATAAAATACATAGAAAAAGTATTAAAGCAAACCTGTAGAAAATGGAATAATCTTTAATTTTTATAACAAATTGCGAAAAAAATACATTTAAAGGTATTTTTTGAAGAAAAACCATCTTGAGCTTCAAGTAAACTGCCATTTCCGGTTATCAGATTACCACCAAAATCTAATGGCTTCTTTCCATATTAGAGTAAGGTAAATACAAGGTTTCAAAACTTTCTGAATGATAGTATTTGAGTTAGAGCGTAAAGAGGATCCACACACACACATATAATACACACATACACACAGACATCATCGTGAAAATGTTAAAATTGGATTCTACATACCTTAAAACGTGGTCATTTACCAAAATCTCGATATGCGATTTTTAGCACGATCCTTACACCTCCTTTACCAAGGGTAGCGGGAGGTAAAAAATTAATTCACTAGTAAATAAAAAATTACATATAGCAGTTACTATGGAGTTAATAATGACAGTTTAAATTATCAAAACTGAATAAAAATATTTATTATTGACAAAGTTTCGTTTCACGAATTTAAATTATTTATTTAATACATGTAAAAACGGTCGGCTGTCAAGCGCCACCTATTATTTTTTTACGTGAAATGAAGCAGTCACTAAAAAAATTAGCAGGAAATGCTATCCTAGTATTCACAAAGCATTAAGCATTATAAACGTTCGGTGAAAATAAGGCTTAATTGTACATACTTCATTCTGCTTAGTAGTTAATATATTATTATAAATAATTATTGCGATTATGTATCAACCGCGCTAAATTATTTAAAAAAAGCAAAAATAGAACAAAATAGTTTCATAAATTGTACCTACGCAAAATAAGTTTATTTTGTTAAAAGATAATTTTATTTTAGAAATGATAATCAGTTTCTATATTTAGTTTTCACAAATAACGTTAATAAATTTACATTTCGCTAATATTTTTCAGTATAAACAACATCTAGAATAATATAAATTCATGAATTATTTAAATTAATCTCATAACATTAAATTAAACTTTATGGAAGTATATGTGTTACAGGTCACAACCTCAATTCGTGGTAAAAATTATCATATTTCGAAATTTGATCTCGCCACGCCCTTACTACATAGAAGATGTGGCGAGTGAAGATTAACGATTTTATTTGTTTACCTTATAACTATCAAACATGTACAATATTTCTAGAAACGCGAAACACAAACATTCAAAACGTTATAACAAACAGAACAGTGTTCAGGCTCAGGCTTTTGAAGTTAACAAGGTTATTTATAACCGTTAGAATTACTATCAAAAGGCTTCTATATTTAATGTTGTGTTTGGTTTGTCTCAACAATATGCCAGAAATATAAGAAGAAAGAATTTCTTTCATTCAATTATTATTTGTGCGTATGTAATATATTTAACTTCTTTTGAAACATAATTAGGTACTTCGAAAAGTCTTATGAAATTCATTTATAGAAATCATCTTCAAATATATTTATTACTCTTGACATTCATATATACTTTCACGTCATTTCTCACAATAAGAGGATGCATTGAAATATTCGCGACCTAAACAAAGAGGCAGTGCTAGACGCACAATAATGTGCTATACCATAGTCAAATTTTAAATATCGCAGATAAGAATGTAAAAATATACGTAAATTAATGAGTATTAGTGAAAGAATTTTGTTTAAATATTAATTAGTTCGCAAACTACATGAAGTCGATTAATAATTAGAATGACGTATTTGATTGGTTGTCTAATTTTAAAAGCGAGACTCGTGCGCTTGTTTCGCCCACCTACCGTGAAACATCAATGAACAAACACTAGCGCTATCCGCCGCCATAGTTTGTATCACAATATTGTCAAACAATGGTCACACTGTTTCAATATTCTATAGTTTATTATTTAAAAAAATGCTTCCCTTCAAGAATTGTATTAAAAGAAATACTATTTTCGGTCTTTTTGGGAAGATTTTTTATTGATGTTTTACATTAGTTTATATACTTAGATGTTTCGAGGTCCTAAAAATCCTCATCTACACCAATACTCTAATAATTTAAACATATTTTATTATAAAATACAATCTTAAGTATATTTCTTATATTAATTTATAGTACCTCACCTGTGAAATGTGTTTTTGAAATTGTCTTGTTTTTTACATTGGTTTGTCTTTAATTTTCCAAGATCTGTTTGCAAATAAGGTCCTGAACCGAATTTTTAGTTCGAGACGATCTCTAAGAATGACTTCACCTTCATGCTATAAGGTTTTTTTTAAACTAATTAGTAAAGAATTAAAACCCAAACATTAATGGACTTATTTTACCAGTATAAGTTAGGGATTAATGCTACTTTGAAACTTTTTTTTAAATATAAATAAGTTACGCAGATTTACATGTTTTATGGCCAGTTGCACAGCATATAGTTAATGGCTTAACTACTGGTTAACAGAAAAAATGCGTATCGAAATTTTGACAGTAATATTTAGCAACTCATTTGACATTTCGTTTCGATGCGATATTGTCAACTTAACTAACGGTTAACAATTTAACTATAAGCTGTGCAACTGGCCATTAAAGAATTTATAAAAAAATTGAGGGTTAAGTTTGGCCGAAAGATGATGGAAGACTGAATGTGGTCAAAATCTGAACAACTTTAAAGTAAGAAAGACTTAAAAATCTAGGGGAATATTTCTACAATACACTGAAAATTGGTCGTGCAAATTTCAAAAGGTTATCGCAGTCTGTGTGATGGTTGACACATTTATGTTCATTTAAATTAATCTGTAAACATTCAAAAATTAATATTTTATTTTTTCTTGTTTTAATATTTTGGGGATTTTAAAATCGAATGTATGAACTGTTTCGCAATGATGCTTCACCGGAGCACTGTGATTTATATTTTTAAAATCACAATTGTATTTGTGTTGATAAAATCAATAGCAACAGGCTCATAAACACCTGCAACGTTAAGTACCAAAGTATTAATTTTAAAAATTCATATCTCGCTTATTACGTAAAATGTGTAAGTCGTGTTTACACTAAAATTCTTAGTTCATCCTGTTCTTCCAGCAAAAATTGGTATAGGACCCCATTATTTTTTATAGTTACGTGAACTGTCATTAGTGTCTGCGAAGTTTACCTTAACCCACATTTTTTTTTTAATTAACGTGTTCAATAACTTCTTTAAAAATTGAAAAATATCTAACTCCAAAGCAAATTCATAAAGACATAGCAAACACTTTGGGAACATTTAGTCTTTGATATACTACGCTAATAAAGTTGGCATCTGAATTTCAATGTGAGAACGAAAGCAATGAAAGCGATTCTTGCAGTGGAAGGCCTGCATAAACTGTTACCAATGAAGAAAACATAAATTTGATCAATATGATCATGGCAGATCGGTGAATCAATATTTGAGAAATTTTAAAGGCTGTGAGCATCTCCTACGGGTTCAAAACATTCTAACCAATGAGTTTAGGAATAACAAAAAATTATGTGGGGCGGGTCCCCCGGTTTCAGACGGTTGATCAAAAACGTGCTCGTTTCTAGGCATCAAACGACTTGTTACTACTGATGTACCATGAGTTCACCATCAGCCTGAATCAATGCAAGAATGAACAGAGAGGAAGCATAGGGGTTCACCACCTTCCAAAAAAGTAATGGTGGTGACGTCTGCTGGCCAAGTCATGGCTTCTGATTTTTAGGACATGTTTATGGTCTATTACTTTTCTAAGGGACAATCCATTACAGGACAATATTACTTGAACTACATCAACAAAAAAAAAGAAAGAAACTCGGAATGGTAAAGAAAGGTGTGCTAATTAATCAGGATAACGCTCCAGCGCACTCAGGAATAGTTGCGATAACTAAAATTCATCGGTGATTCTTTGAATTTGTGCCTCACCCTCCATATTCATCAAATATCCATATCTTTCTGAAACAAAAAAAAAAAAAAAACAGCTAGGAGGGTAATGATTTTCGTCCACTAAAGAAATTGTAGGAGCCGTAATGAATGTGAAAAATAATGTAAAATATGTAGTTATTTAAGTATTAAGGTCAGTAAGTGCTTCCTACCGGTTGAGGATGATTTTGGAGATGGAGACGAAGTCGAGATCTCTAAATACATGCGATCCGCAATGCTTATTACGTTTTTAGCTCAATCAATTCACAAATTTTTAAAAAAATAAAATTTGAAAGTTATTTCTTCTATTTTATGTTCACAAAGTGAATGTTGTACAATTGTTTTTATCCAAAACAATGTTACACGATTAACAATTTTGTAAAAATGTTTTTGGAGTTTTTTTTTTTTAATTTGTGTAGTTGGTAACTTAGTCTAAATGTCAAATAAATATCTTTCATTTTGCTTGTCATTACCTGTCATTACTCATTGAAAATTATTGAAATTATATTTTTTATAGTAAAATATTTTCATCAAAAATTAAAGCACTCTTTTAAATAAAAATTTGTAGGTTCGTAACATAATACATATACCTATAAATTTTAATTCTAACCTAACTTGTAAATAACTGGTGTCCAAATGTCAAAATAAATTAAAATTCAAATGTTTATTGAAACTGTCCATGGTACCAACCTTGATATTTTAATATTGAAATTAAAGTAAATTAATGCGAAATAGGAAAAATAGTATGAATAACACATATAACAATATGGATCATTGTAATACTTGTCATTCTATATATATATATAATATTGACATATAAAAAAATTAGTTGTCATTTTTAAAGTAAGCTTTGATCGTTTTTTACTTACCTCCTCCGCCTAGTGATTCACATCACTTACTGATCAGTAATTTGTGAATTAAACCTACTGCTTTGGAAACCTAATCGGTAAACATTAAAAAAATCTGATGTGGACACCACACGACTTCCTTGTACGATTATTAAACTATACATATTTTTTTAATAACTAAATTACAAAATATTAATTTTAACTTCAAAACGGTAAGATATATAGCGACCATATTCTAACCCGGTTCTTTTTAAAGAGAGTTTGGATTACAACAAAGAAATATTTGATTACAACAATGAATATGATTAATTTCACAATAAAAATATAATATTTGTTATTGTACGAATCATAAAATTGCACGTATTTAACGTAATTTGACATGAACATTTTTTTTTATTTTTTTGTCCTAATCCATAGCAAGCTTTATTACAAAAACAAAAAAGTATACAATTTTTAAATTTACATATCTCGCTTATACAAAGGGCTAATTTAATAATACTTGATGTGCTAGACGCAGAAATTCTCTAAAACTTTTATTTGAAGCATTTATTCCTAAAATCAAAATAAAATCATTTTATTCAAGAAAAACTGTTAACAACTTCAATTAATGTACCACTTCCGGTTAGCCTATTTTAACCAAAATCTATTATGTTATTTCGATTGACATAAAAGTCTTGAATACCAATTTTTGAAAAGTTTTGGATTACATTTTAAAACAGGTTTTCATTAAAATTTTGGATTATATTTTAAAACAGTTTTTCATTAAAATCTATTATAGGCTTCATGTAAAGTACCACTTCTGGAAATTGTGTAATAACCAGAAGGGGAGGTGCACAACTAGATGTTATAGGAGTCCTAAATACAAAATTTCAACTTTCTACGGCTTACCGTTTTTGAGTTATGCGAGATACGTTCGTACGTACGTCCGTACGTACGTACAGACGTCACGACGAAATTAGTCAAAATGGATTCAGGGATGATCAAAATGGATATTTCCGCTGAAATCTGAAAACCGAAATTTTTCGCGATTACAATACTTCCTTTACTTACGTACAAGGAAGTAAAAAGGATCATGCAAAAAGATATGTTAATAAACTCTTGATTTTTTCAATATATACTCGTACTATTACTGAATTAAAAGGCTAACAATTTGAATGGTCATCGATCTAAACACTATCTACCTTATCCAGTAAAATGACAATTCTAAACTCGTTCAATATACTATTTCTTGTGAAAAATATGAATTCAATAAAAGTGTTTACGGAACGGTAAAATATGTCGTCAGTTTGTAATATGTATAAAAATGGGAAAAACAAACTGCTGCACCTACCAATGATAAAAAAAAATTGATAAATTTATTTATTTAATTTTCAACCAAATATAAATACGATGCTATATTTGATTTGTACTGAACCATACTTATATTTATCTAACGCTCGTGAAAAAATCTGTTGTGAAATATTTGCTCTAGTGTTATGTTTTGTGTTTTGTTTCTTCCGTCTTGTCCCTCTCCCAAGCTTTCTTGATAGCGATGTTAAATTTAGCCACACTGCTCCTGGGTTGTAGATTAATACTTGTTTATCATTGCGTTAGAAGTAGATACTAACGCTGCGGATTGTTTCGTCACACTTAACTGGTTTATGTTTATCTTCGAGATGATGTTTTCGATTTTTGTAGTAGGAAAATACAGAAATGCGAAGTCCAGAAGTTATGACCAGTCTGATAATAACCGCAGAGGTTTAAAATAGTAAATAAATACAACTTTTTTATAATTTATTAACTTGACAAATACGGATATGTATTTATGACATTTATATTTTTTTAAGCAAATAAAATATAAAAAGTTGTATTTTAGTTTTGAAAGCGATAGTAATTTATCAGTAACCGTAATCAATTCAAAATGTGTTCTAAATGGTATCAAAATCCTCAAAAATTGAAAAATTAAATATGAGAATTATGCCACATGGAAATTAATTATTAAAGCAGTTTGTGTATCATATGACACCTGGACCTATCTCACCACATATTCCAAGGTCAGTAATTGATCCAAACAAATCTGAAACCTAAAAGTTGGCAGAAGCTTGGGTTAAGGAAAGTGGAAAATGCTAATATCAAAAATATTTTTTTTATCTCTTTCCACCGGTTAAGTACCTCGGAGGACTTACCAGAGCTTATGACATGTGGAAAGAAGTTCATAGATCGGCCGTCGTCATCTACGTAGTCACACTCATTTCCAGTTTGATGACCAAGAGCACTGGAAGCGTGCTGGGCCCATAACCTATTGTTATTTGACCAAAATACGAAAACTTTTTATAATTTTATTAGCTTAAAAAAAATGTAACATAAAATGTCCTAAATATCTGCATTTGTCAAACTAATAAAATACAAAAAGTTGCTGTAATTTGGTGAAATAAAACAGCGATCATAGGTTTTTATATTGATATTCCAGAAAAAGAAAAAAATAATATTAATTTGTGTTTTTTGACGAGATAAAGATATACACCCGTGGAGAAAAAATACGGTATCGACTTATAAAAACGAAATATAGGTTTATTTGTTATTTTTTATTAAATTAAT
The DNA here is from genome assembly GCA_951394225.1 of Harpalus rufipes. Lineage (NCBI taxonomy): Eukaryota > Metazoa > Arthropoda > Insecta > Coleoptera > Carabidae > Harpalus > Harpalus rufipes. The sequence goes on along the minus strand of OX596277.1, from coordinate 42,916,375 downwards.
ATACTCTCAATGTAGATAATAATATTGATAACGTAGAAGATAATATATAAATATATGTAAATTATTCATTTCATTGCTACAATGATTTCATTGGATTTGGAAATCTATGAATATGTATAAGTGCTGAACTTAATACAATAGGATAATCACCGAAAACCGTGACATAGGCGTTTAACAAGGGAAATATTTTTTTTCCAAATATTAAATAATAAGTAAATAAATATATCACCACGCCATACCCATACTGGGTGTGCTAATCTGGTTTGTACACAGATTTCGGTAATGATGATGACATATTTGTACCGTGCAAGCGTTTACCAGGTGTCATCTCGCGGGCACTAATTTCTGGCATGAAGAATGCACCACAGGGTCACTTTTGTGGTTTAAAATTCGAAATATGGGGTCTAGTGGCCGCGTGCCTGAGTGTCTGGTCACGAATCTGGGGAACTGGGTTCGATCCCGACCGATGCCAAATATTTCCATAACGTAAATCTTTATTTTTCAGTATCAATTTTTTTAATTTACGATGTGGTAAAAACAGATTTAGTATGCATTTTTCAATAAATGAACGTCAATGACAGTTAACTTGATTTTTTTCTTAAGTTACTTGGGCACCAAAACTCAAAGAAATAGATTTTTTCTCTAAATCTCTATGTATAAATCACTGTGTATCTAAACAGATAATATTTGAGAAAATCGGTTTTCCCATGTTAAACGTCTATTGGCCAGTAACACCGCTTATATAGTTAAATTTTAACTTTTGGTTAAATTGACAATACCGTATAGAAAAGAAATGTCAAATGAGTTGTTCAATGTTGCTGTGCAAATGGCCATATGGATTCTCGTGGTCACCTGTATATAAGTGCGTTGTATGACCGGTAAATAATAGTTCTTATATAAATTTAAAAGTAGCAGATTTGTCGTTTGGTAAACGCCCTTAACAATACAATTATATCGTCATGGCATAACGCGGTTTTTAATTGTGAACAATTATTGTCGTTCTAGTTTTTGCTCTAAAATTTATAAGTACCTAACGAAATATCGTTAATTGAAAATTCTAACATTGTATTTCCTCTGTTCAGAAAGTAAGTAGACACCCGGCGTGACATAATAAACATCCTGATATTTATATTCAAAATATGATAATTATAACAACAAACTCTTTTTTTCGGAAATGAGATATTTGTATCTTATGTGGCGCTTACCAGGCTCTCAAATAATAAGATTTTATTTACTGCAAAATTATTATTATTTCGGAATTAACGGTATTACTGCTATTTTTTATGAAGAAACTGTAAATTATTATAGTTAATGCGTTCATAAATTATAAATTCATAAATTTTTAGTCTTAATAATCTCTTAAAATATTAAAACGCCTGTACAAGATGAGTAATATAAACAACGAATAATAAAAGTGAGTATAAAATTTTAAGTACCAACAAATAAGTCATCAACCTTTCTCCTATAATATTATAAATAATTCACACACTTATTTAAGGTTACTTCCTTCTTTTATGTATTCAAACCATTCACAATAAAATATCGTTTAAAATAATCATTACAACATTATTAAATCTTCATCACGTATCATGAAACATAAAACCAACATTACCATCAACACATTAAAGTTCTTTCTGTGATAAAGAAGAGTTAAATCTTACAACTGTCATTAACTATTATAATCTTTCGCGCGTGATTTTGGTCACGTTTTATATTGGAACGACAATAAAACAGCAATTAAAATTTACATGCGTATGTAAATAAAGTATTTATACTTCATTCAACAGAACGGTTCATATTTTATAAGATAAAAATTTGTTGCGAACACCATACTTCTTCGTTAGAAGAGAAATGAATAATGTACCTTCCAATTTCTTTGGCTGAAGATGAATTGCTTTTGCGTAAAACAAGAAAAAATATAAAATTGTGATATATTATAATGTTACTTGGTAGTATGAGTTAATGAGTTGCAAATAAGAACTATATGTATATTTATCTGGAACAGCGCATAGACATTATACAACAGCATTGTTACAAGTGTCATTGTAAATATAAATAAATAATAAGTAATATTTTTCCATCTTTTCGTCAAGGCTTGTTTCTGATGGATTTAATTTATAGCTTTAGATTTATAATTTATTATATACAGAGTGTAACAGAAATAAATGCATTAAATTTAACCAGGGATAGAATTCGTTGAGAGCAGCAATATTTCTTAATAACTTTTTTTTGAATCTCATTTTTTTTTAGAATTTACGCCCCCCCCCCTAAATTAACGAGTCGTTTAGATATTTCATAATTATTTGATCCAGTGACAATAACAATGAAATAATCGACGAAACAATTATTTTTGGTAAATGTGAGTTATCAACTTTTTCAAATGAATTTTGACAAATAAATCGATTAATAATTATTATAAAAGTCATAATCAGTAAAAATGCTTACCTTTACGGATAGCGAGTGTACAGTGCTGGCCTACGGTGAAACTCAGGGAAACGCTGCCCAAGCCCATCAAATTTATTTGGAACGTTTTCCGAATCGTCGTCTTCCAAATGTTCGTATCTTTGTACATGTTGTTCAGCATCTCCGAGATCATGGGTCCTTTAAACCTACTACTCAAGATCGTGGTAGAACACACCCACGGTCTAGTACATGAAGAATAGCACTACAACACAACGTGTCACATATGGCAATTTGGAGGATATTGAAAAAACAACAGTTACATCTATGAAAATGCAGCTACAAGCATACTCAACAACAGGCAGAAGCTGGAAAGAATGGAGGTTTCATTTCATCGTCGCCTTCATTGACAATGACGGTGGCCAATTTGAATATTTATTGTGATTTCATTTATGCCTGCATCACTTTTAATCATCTTTATGCGCTTTCTTGTTCGGTCAATTGTAGAGTTGTTCTTGGTCGACTTCATCCTATAAATATGCTACCATTTTTGGAATATCGAACCTGTTGTAACAAAAATTTGACGCATGATTTTTATGTTACCTTAGCGAGGTATTCTATTCTATCTTTTATCTTCTCCGATTTGTATATAGTTTCATTTTCTGGTGTATCTGTCAATTTATTCAAAAGTTTATAATCATTGTATTCAGTCGCAACTTATGGCGCATAACGCCACAACGTCACAACCAACCACATCGAACACAGCTGTTTGTAGACGCATGCGCAGAATAGCCCCATTTTGAATTTTGACATTATGCAACGCGCTCTACTTTTCCGAAATGCATTTGTTTATTTTATTCAACCATAGGCGGGTAATGAAATTTGTGACAAAACTTTGAAGAATTTTAACTCAATATCTAGAAGGTTTATAAGAAAAAGTTATTACGAAATATTGTTGCATTCGATGAGTTCTATTACTGGCTAAATTTAATATACTTATTTCTGTTACACGCTGTATTTATTACATTCGATTTATTTAGATAAATTACAGATAATCCATATTAGAGTAAATTGAAAAAACAAATGTTAATTATAAATAATAAAACAGGCAATGCTTTTAAGATTCATGAATTTGTAAATTGACAATTATTCGTCCACACTCTATTAGTTAATTTAGGATAATTTGAAGAAACAATGATGATTTGAAACTGTAAAACAGATAATGTTTTTAGAATTCATAGATGTGTAAATTGTCAATTTACAAATATATAAAACTATTCGACTATATTACATGTGCAAATTGCATCATGGTTTAGTTTAATGGATTTTACTGTATATGTAATTATTTTTTTGTTAATTACATATTTATACCAATGTATGTAGTCACATAATGTCAACAAGAATATTCTTATAGCAACGACAATCCATTATTTTCGTAGAGAGATATACGAGTACGAGTACAATGTAAATAAATTTAAATGCAAAACTGAAGAAATTTTAATTAATTTATACAGCATTAATCTTAATCACTTTCTAAATTTGTCAGTAATATTTTTTTTATAAAGCAGTTTTAATTTTCCTTTTATATAGCATTTATTAATTTCCTCCACATATAACACTCTGTGACGGGCGGAAGGCTGACACGCTGGGCGAGCGAGTCTAAACCCGTTGACGCAACTGTCACGCGATTGCAGACAGCTGACATGTGTGTGGCATGACCTTGTACGCGAACGTAGTGAAACTGTTCTAGAATAAATAGGGACCCGTATATAAGGGGGAGCGGCTCTGCGAGAGTCAGTCTAGTCTACAACGAGTTTATAACCTACAGTGACTTTAATAATGAATCGCGTAATGACTATAAGTAGTTAGTGAAATAATTATAGTGAAATAAATATCGTGTAAGTAAATAGTGATTTATGATGTTGTTTAAATAAATAAATAATCTGAGTTTTTAATAATATTCGTAGCCTTTAATTTATGTTTATTTATTTATTCGTACTCTTCGTTATTTTTATTATTTTTTCGCATTTATTAACTTGTTTAGCAATGGTATTTGGTTACATTATAATAGTTTATTATTAGAAAATAATTCATTGGACTATTAATAAACGATACGATATACATTTAAAAAACACCTAAACAAACGAGCAACAAAAAATATTATTAATAGATATATTTTTAGATTACTGTGAAAAGTACAACTTGCCAACAGAAAATTGAATTACAGTTTAAATTAGTAACGTTAAAAACTGGTGTCACTACTTTGTCATATACATTCTGTTCACAATGATAGAATTTATTTTTGATCAACTGTTTATTTGTGGCATCTATTATTAGGCTATCAGAGTAAACCTACGTAAAATACGTCTTTATTCAGAATGAGATGTGACAGCTCGCATGTAGAATTCTTTGAATAACATAATATTTACTAATCAAGAAACCCACAGATATAGATATATTTTCAATGTCAAGATTGAAAGAGAAATTCTTGTAATATGTTAGTAATAAATGGAATTAGAAAGTAATACGTAGTCTTGTAATTAATAACATTGTAGTATTTACCGCAAAAAATACGGATTGTACTTGTATGTAGTAGCATTTATACTTAATTAAAACGGTGATTAAATACAAGCTAAGCTATAATGAAACATGAAACATCTATAGCATTTATTTTTAATTAAGATACTCGTATGTCGTATGATTAAAATGATATCTCCAGTTGTTACACATACCTCTGAGCTTCTTTTTAATATTTATTAACAAATAGATTATGGTTATTTGCACATACTTACATACACTACTTTTGAACTTAACGGAATATTACATACTGTATATGCAAATACCGAATTAAATGCACAATTTTTTTTTTCTTTATGTTAATTCGCTATGCTTCCAAAGTTTCTACCATTGCTTTAACTAAGGCTGAAAGTGGTAAACCCGTATCTCATCCGCAGTAACAAATCTTTCTATAAACATATCAAGATCAACTTCATAATATAGCAGCAAGTTGACCGACGTTTGGAAACGAGTACGTTTTTGATCTACCCTTTGGAACCACGAATCCACTTCGTAGAAATTTTTGTTATTCAGTCGCCGGTGTATTACTGAGGCGTATCAAGTTCGCTGTGAAACTAAAGTGTGAAGTAAGTAGGTCTGTAAGACATGCCCTATACCTGGAAATTGCGGCGGCCGGGAATCTAACCCGGGATCGTATGATGAAAGGTAGACGCGCTGACCACTGGACAACTCAACTACTGGAGAACTGTGTAGGGAAGGGCTGGTTCATGGGCGTATCTAGCTCAAAACGGTAGGGGGCAGGTTTCTGAATTCAACCTTTTTCATGGGGGGTCCATATGGCATGATATGCTGTAATACACAATAACTAAAGGAAACGATACCATATATTCAAAAATCTGTTGTGGCCAGCACAATACCTCTCGCCACTTACGTTTTTGGTTACATAAGTATAGGGTGCGAGCAGTCATATGACATTGTTGGCCTTGACAAGCAGATATGGGAGCCCGTTTCAGAATGATAATTAATAATTATGTACGTAGATGTCAAATGTTAGAATGTTTCTTTAAAAATTTCAAGATTTTCTAAATTCACGTAGTTAATTTGTCACCAGGTGTGCGGAATTGTCGAGGAAAATAAACTACATGGAATTGGAAAATCACTAAATTTAGAATGAGAAATTATGATATTTGACATCTATGTATATAATTACTAGCTATTATTCTGACACGGGCCACCATATCTGCTTGTCTAGACCAACAAAGTCACATGACTGCTCGCGCCCTATTGTATTTAATATTTCTTGTATACCAACACTCTACACCAACAATCCTACTTACATCTATATTCCTTACATTTAAATTATTTAATTTTAAATTCATTCTATGAAGAAATTTTGTCCTACTTTTCTAATTTTTCGAAATGTTTTCAATTCATTGTCGGGATTAACAGTATTTCAGAAGGGTATGTTTAATATACCTATAATATTAAATATTTAAATATTAATACATTAAGAAATAATATAATGTATGTAGAAAAAATCTTCAGTAATGTCTCCGGATTTCTGACACTGACATTTATCTGTCAGTTACAAACAATTTAAATTTTCAACTATTTTCCATGGCATTCTTTCGGCTGTAAAATTTATTACAACAGATTATTTTATATATTATATTTCTTTTATATCTAAATCTATAAAATATATAATAAAATATTTAAATGTATCAGATATCAGGTATCAGAATTTAATTTTCTTTAATATTAGTAAGAAAAATTTTCAAAAAATAATATTTAGAAGATTTTTTTTCAAAAATCTTCTACTTCCGGTTGTCCTATTGTTACCAAAACCTTTTCAGATCTTCCCATGAATGTCCGATTGGGAAATACTAGTTAATCAAATATAAAGTCTTATAGTTTTTGAGTAATCATCCTTCCAACATCCTACATACATACATACACACACACACACACATACATCCACACAAACACACACACATACATCTACACACACACACACACACACACACACACACAGACATCATCGTAAAAATGTTAAAATTCGATTGTAGGGACCTTAAAACGTGCTTATTCAATAAAATCTGGATATGCGATTTATAGCATGAATACAATACCTCTCTTAGCGAGAGGTAAAAATATTAATTTTTAAGTAATAATTTGCAAGGATTAACCCATTTAACATATTTGCACCAATAGTGCTTCTTAGCTTAGTTTTAATTCGGCGAAGCAAACTGAATGAACGGTGAGGTTTTATCAGAAAAATTAAAATTGAAATTCTTCTCACAGATGACGCGACTTAAGAAAATAGTAGATGGCGCTTGAGAGCCGACCGTTTTTACATGCATTAAATAAATAATTTAAATTTGTGAAACCAAACTTTGTTAATAACAAAGGCTTAAATATTAAAAAATGCAACATGACGATTAAACATCACTTAATTCTGTAGATTTTATTTGATAACTGACACTGGCAGGTGATATTTTTTCGTTTTTGAAAACTAGGTTTGCATTCTGACCAATCAAAGGACAGAATTTGCATCCCTATCTAAACCAATGCTATAGTTTGGTTCACGAAAGATGACTATTCAAGGTCATTTATTAACCGTATGGTATAATATTACTTGCAGATAATTTCACTGCATTTCGTATACATAGACTGCGTGCAACATGAAATATTTATGGATACATTTTAACTGAAAAAATAAGTGTACAGTAAAATTTTTGAAAGATGTCCGATCAAGGTTATTTACGAATTGCATGAATTGCTTAGTTTTTGTGAGGGTACATAAGATAGTACTATTATTTTATTATTATAAAAATATATGTTACAATAAAAGCATTCAAAATTCAAAAATAAGTCAACTGGTAAGTTTATTAGCAAATGTAAAACTAAATATGTGAAAAATAAGATACTGACACAATGTCAGTGTCAGTGACACTTACAGAAAATAACGATATTCGTACGGCTATGTATTAAGGTAATGTATCTGAATTAATAAATAAACTTACGTTACAGCGAAGGTATTATCAACAACGAGCATCGTTTTAAAGTGGAATGTCCTAACTTAGTCGAAACAATATGAATTTTTGAAAGACAAGCATGTTGTATCCATCCTTATCGCACACGCTTATAGCTTTTGCAAATGAGAGAGATAAATGTATGTTAATTTGTTAATTCGGTCATGATACAGATGACCTTGATCGGACATCTTTAGAAAATTTTACTGTAACTTATTTGAAAATGAAGTTTCTTTTTAAATAATGTCTTTCTCAAAGATTTATGCACTTCACCTGTTTTTACAAAACACAAAAACATAGACTTGACAAAAACCATGGAATAATAATTTGATTTAAATGTCAACGTCACTGGGTAAATATTAGCACAGAGGGCAGTTAGTAGATAATTAGATATATGTAACTCTACGACATGCGTCATTATTATTTGTAACGTGTTAGAAAGTAATGTCACCATTTACGTATATCTGTCCCACAACATAAACTACATAGACATACGTCAAAAATTTCTTCTCTTTCAAACATAAAATATTGCTAAGCTACTATTGTATATAGTGCTGTATAACTAGTGACCTTGAATAGTCATCTTTCGCGAACCAAAGTATATTTTCTTATGCGAAATGAAGTAGTTTTTTTATAAATGTTTAATGAAAAACAACAAACCAGTTAATCAATTTTTCAATAATTTTATATTTCTATTTTATTTATCGTAACCTAAAATTTGAATTGGCAAAACGTCAAAATATGACAAGCATGACCAGACAGAAAATTGTAAATTTTAAATCTAAATTTAAATTTATAAATTAAATTCATCATCATAAACCAACCCAAAGGCGAGTCGAGCGAGCTTGAACGTATAGTCAGGCTAAATTCCAACCGCCACAATTAAAACAACAAAATGTAGTTACATTTCTTCGGTTTTACTTTATAATTAATTTAAAATATACTTTATTGTTTAGTTTTTGCTGTATTTACTAATAAATATTTGGATTTAAATTTAATTACAATGTAAACTCAAGAAAATGTAACAATCAATTATATTCTTTTTGGACAATATCTCAGTTCGTCTCCGCAAACTTCAGAAAGTTGTTCTTTTTGTTTTAACTGAGCTGAATGATACTGAGTGTTTCCCCTTAAGGTACGGTTTCCTAGACGCGACAAGCCGCGGCGACAGGTCGCGCGGCACCTCTGCGTATAGGCAAATTGTAAGAAGTGGTTTCCTCGGCGCGACCGCGACTGCGCGGCAAATCGTCTGCCGCGGCGACAAACGAATGACTGGTATAGTGAGCAGTACTCCGCGACAGTCGCCGGCGACAGGATAGCGAAATCAGCATTTTCAGCTTTAGATGATGGGAAATTAGTTAAAGAAGTTCGAGAAAATAATGTTTTGTATGATATGATCAATGATAAGTATAAATATGTAATATATAAAGACGAAATATGGATGGGGATTACAGAGAAAATAGAAAAATTAGGTAATTGTAAATGAAATAATATAAAAAAACTTAATGCTGTTATAAATTGAAATTTACATTTGTAAAATGTAATTATTTTGTAACATAATTCGCTTCATTTCGAACTGCAGCTGTCGCGTCTAGGAAAACAGTAATGCTCTGCGACTAGCGATCGGAGTAAAGTCGCGGCGACCAGCCGCCGCGGCTTGTCGCGTCTAGGAAACCATACCTTTACCAATGCTGCATCGCTCGTGGAATAAACTAAAATAATCTGAACATACATTTCAGTTGCCATTTATATGTGAAATGTTGTTCATTTCAAATACATTTCAGCTCAGTTTATCACAACTAACTTACCAACTGAGCTGAGCAAAAATATTTTAAAAAATACAGCTAATATTTTTTTTTGTTTTAATAACTACAATTTGCTCATGGCGGGAACACTTTTGCCCGCAACATCGAATGTAATATTTTTTTCATAGTAAATACAACCTGGAAATTCAACGTTTCATTATTCTATCAATATATCCCAAAATGTGTAAAAATCCGATTTTATTTAAATAAAAAGTAGAAAAGTGCATTTCGGTACCCTTAAACCGTAACACGGAAAAAAATTTACTACAATTTTTTTTTTCCAATTTGGGACCATTTTGAGGGGCGGCCCGGTTAAAATTCGACTTCACCCCATTTAAGGTCCACCCTAATATATATATATATAGTAGTATATAATAATAAATTAATGAAATAATTTTGTAAAACAGACATAAATTACAATACTTACAAAAACTAGTGAGTAATATGTTATTATAAATCAGTTTTCTATTTTATTTATAAACATGTTCTATTCATCTGATGAAAATTTCATTATAATTGTATTAGTGTATTTAAACGCATAGATTGCATTTCATCATTTATGCTGCAATCAGTTATTTATTTTACAAGCTACATATAAGCACGCATGAGGAAAATGCTTTATAAATACACCATTAAATAATTTCACAAATTATAAACCATGTACCGAACTAAAATTCCTTAGATAAATCTGTTTCACCAAAGTATGCATTCGTATGTAAGTAGATCCCTTTTGAGTTCACGACAGCTAGGTCATCGTCTGAGTGACCTCTGACCTGAGGTTTCCAATGAAGGAGAAGTAATTAATAGCAGCCGCACGCAGCATCAGACACATTGGCAGGGACTTATCAGCAGCTATTACATTGCTTAATTAATTTTTCACTGCTAACTTGGTCATTCTCTTCGTGCAATCTGTCAGTAAAGAGTTGTTTCCTTGTTTCAAGTTTTTCTAATGTTCTAAGAACGGAACAAAGAGGTTAATTTAGTAGTAATTACAACTAAAGAAAATTTGTTGTGTTGCTTGATAATAGCTAATTATTTGAGATAGACATTTTACATGGGAAAACAATTTTCAGCACAGGAAAGTACCGTACATATAAGACTCTTATTGTTCTAAAAATATTTTTTCTTTGAAAGAAATTGAATGAATATATTTTACAGTTTTTACCCGACAACGGTGAGCTGCTTTATGTAAATTTGGAAAATGACGACCTATTTTTACTGTAAAGAGCATTTATAAAATGTCTTCTCATGGGCATACATAGTAGTACACTACTTTTATGCGATTTGAAGAGTAGAAATAATTATCCTTTGACTTCATTTAATGCTTCATAAATACCAAATTTGATAAAATATAACGAGAAAAAGCAATGGGCTACTTGCATGATACTAAGAAAATTTTTTTTTGGAATATATATATATATATATATATATATATATATATATATATATATATATATATATATATATATATATATAAAATAAAAGACCCCTTATTTTTTCTTTTTTCAAAATTTTGTCACTTGCGGCTAAAAATAAATATTTTCTTTTTATGACGTCACAATCACGGGTGACATACGTCCTAGTTCTGTAGTTTGGGAAGACAGAGACGGAGATAGTAGAACGTTGTCTGATCCTCGATCTTCCCTTCACCTCTCCCATTCACATTAACGAATCAAATGCTAGTGATTGTGTCGTCATCAAGATAGGAGGGATACATTTATGTTAAATTTATTAAATAATAACACAATGTATTTGAAAAATTTATAATGTAAATAATGTAGTTGAGTAAACTAAACTTGAAAAATATAATAGTTTTCAAAATCCTCTTGTATGCAAGTAGCCCATTCTGTTACTATTGTCACATTCAAAATATTCCCCATTTATAATGCACTTATACCAACGTGAACGTGGTTTCCAATTTTCAAATCAGTTGTGGAGTGCACTTTGTTGTATAACCTACAGCTTCTTCAGCGATCTTGCTTTTATCTGCTCTGTGGTCGTAAAATATGTTGCTGTTTCAATGTCCCGTATTTCAATACTCATCTTTGAGAAGAGAAAAAAGTCACCATGTCTGGTGAAGGTGAAGGTGTAATTAAACAATGAGTAGTGAACGTTGAGCCGGTGCGTTGTTATTACGTAAAATTCAGAATTGTTTACCCAAAATTCTTTTCATATAATATATAAACGGTATGAAATACCCACGTCTTTACTTCAGCAACCTCCCTAATCACTTAAGTCTTACCACATTTTCGCGTGTGGTTGATGTGCTAAGAAACATTTGTACTATATATAAACACTTGGTTTCGACTTTCGATGTATCTTCCTCGCCAAAAACCTTCTTCAACATTTACACCACTTCGCTGCACTTTATTCTATTTTTAACCCAAAATTTCATGTGAATTTTTTTACTTCGTTAATAAATAGCTGCCAAATACAAACTATGCGTGCAATAGACTATTTCAGAAATTCAAAGCGCATGCGCCAAGTGTTAGACTGCAACAAAATATTAGTGCTGTTTGCCGTAACCCATCCTTTCCTTTGTCACAGTTTTTTTTTTTGTTTTATTGGTTTCGTTTTTCAAATAATTATGATGGATACTAAACTTCTGGTCCCCAAAATACTGTCATTTGAAATGTTTTGTCTGGTTTGGAAAATAAAAACTGTGGTTAAGTATAGTAATAAAAATTTTATACTACACTTTTTCACATACTTAAATACGTTTTTATTTTTAAAATAACAATTTAAACTATACCTTAGACTCAAATTTACTTTAACAACCAGTAAGCAAAAGAAGTTCGCGTTTTGGGCTCCAAAAGTTGAGGAGCGCAAAATTTCCTGCAAGTTTTTTAAAATTATTTGATCATATTTCATGAAATAGCAAAATTTCAAAAAAGGTTGCATTTTAAAAAATATCTCCGCGTCTGAAAAGTCGAAATATAGGTAGCAGGTATAGTTATATGTTTATTTTATATTTAGTTTATTTACTTTTAAGAAAAGAAAACCTTTCTATTTTATTTTTTACTGAATTCAATTTTCACTGATTATTTTATTTTAATTTTTGACTTGTGTTCATTTTATATTACAATATACTAATATTTTTAGACTATGGTCAAATTTTGACTGTTTTCATTTTGTTTGTTTAAATTTCGTATTCCATTTTTTTGAGTCATGGAATGGAATAAAAATCTATTTGAAAACATTTTATTTTTCGTTTAATTGTTTTTTTTTTCATTTCATGTTCATGTTAAAAAAGTTAAATAAGGTCAAGGTAGGGCGCAAATTTTCGTTCAAATTAGCTCAAATTTCTGAAATGGTCTATACGCATGAAACCTGAACTTCGCTTCACAGACCGTTGACCACCGTGAAAAAAAAATGAGCTCAATCGAAATTCAAAAATCCTCGTTACTTTTTTATCAAACCTCGTATGACACATGACAGACATTCGTAGCTCTTGTAAAGAATGGACCATTTTTATGTCCCATATTACTTTCAACTTCGTTCAGATTCCAATTTGAGTTGTTAAAACCGCAACAAGTTATGTAATTACAAATTATTTAAATACTAAACTTTTTCACATTTTGCAAACAGATAATAGGAATTACGTGACATAAATAAAATAAAAATTTGTATTTCTTTCATATATATATTTTTGTTCAGGAAAAACTTAAATAATTTCATCAATGATAATTTTATCTAATATAAATTCCAATGTATCATCAAAATATTTTCTATGAAATATCCACTTATTTTAAGTACTTTTAAGTATATTTTTTGTTCTTTACTTAACAAGATCCAAGTTAGGAAAGAACAGTAAAATTATAGGTTAACAACCGATTACATTAATGACGAATAAACATAATCATAGTAGACTAAAGACGCTTTAAAAATATAAAAATCACATTTCTTTAACTACATAATCATGAGTCATATGTGCAGTGGCGTAACTAAGAGTGCGGGGGCTCACCCGCATTTTTTTGCCCTAATTGTAGCGCTTTTCGAGTTCAAAATTAATATTCACGGTCCATCGTACATAACTGACCTAAACTATAACATAAATAAATAAATGATGTAATACAGAAAGGCGCAAATGTCAACACTCAATTGAAATTGAAGGTGCCGCCGTTTTTTTTTTTTTGAGCTTCATCTATCATTTTATTGTTTTAAAGAATGTAGCAGAGTAGTGTGAAACAAATCATGAATAGCACACCACAAGAAATTGCGAAAATTGTGACTTAAAATTTTAGTGCAGAATCATAATAAGTAACGAGGGTCACTTTTGCCTTTATATTCTACCACGGCCATTGTATGTTGTGGCATTTACTAAGTGTGATTGGCTCGTATTATTTGAAAATGAAAAAGTTGGCTCAGCCCATATTAACTGGTAAACATTACAGAGAATTGATTCAGACATTTTTGGTTGGGACAAGATATGGTAGTAAAACGAACCAGTATCATACACGGTCGGGCAAATATTAACAATTTTTGCGATAATTATTCCCTTATCGATTAAACTCGTGCTTTAGTGATATACAATGATCGCTAGATATCCTGATTTGTCAGCCTTAGACTTCTTTTTATTGGATTATTTTAATGTTTATATATATATATATATATATATATATATATATATATATATATATATATATTACACTAAATTTGTTATATGACAACACTCAAGTAGATGTTATTTACACAGATTTTTCGAAAGCATTTCATCGTATTAATCACAAAATCTTACTTCATAAATTAAAAACTAACTTTCAATTTTCCACCGATCTTCTTCTTTTTCTTTCCTCTTATCGCAATAATCGAGTAATGTCTGTTTCTTATAATAATTATACATCTAAACCTTTTACCGCCACGTCTGGTGTTCCTCAAGGTTCGAACTTAGGTCCCTTATTATTTTTACTATTTATTAATGACATTGTTAATTCAGTCCAACACTCTCATATCTTGTTATATGCAGATGATGATATAAAGATATATAAAACTATTAATTCCATTGAATATTCCAAACTATTACAGGCTGATATCAATAACATTTTAGCCTGGTCTTTAACCTCTAATTTGTTTTTCAATTACAGTAAATGCAAAATTATGAGCTACTTTGTTGAAGTCTGTTTACACCATTGATTATAAAATGGATAACCATCTTCTTGAAAGAGTCACTCAATTCAAGGATCTCGGAGTCATATTTGAAGAAAAACTAAATTTTGCTACTCATATTCACCATATTGCCAAATCTTCATACAGAAGTCTGGATTTTAAATCCGAAGTAGTCAGATACTTCAATAATATTTGTACTTTAAAGAAACTATATTTTTCTCGTTTGTGAGAACAAAGCTGGAATATTGTCTACAAGTTTGGAGTCCAATCTATAATAAATACCAATGTATACTTGAGTCCGTTTAAAGATAATTTGTGAAATTTTGTTATTACAAACTTCATAGACGGTATCCCAGTTTTGACACTGATTACAACATCTTACTTGAAGAAATTAACATAGTGTCTCTCAATAAGCGGAGAAAAAAATTGAGTCATCTCTTTTCTTGTTTTACATTGCATCGTAAATGATCCAGTTATTCTTGGGAAAATACCAATATTTGTTCCTAGGCATAATTCGCGTATTAAGAGAACCTTTTATTTCAGAACAGCGCGTACTAACTATGAATTAAATTCACCAGATAGAAGGTTATGTGAAAATTTTAATACCCTGCCACATTACATCGACATCTTTTTTGGCTCGTTCGTGAAGTTTAAGAACGCAGAACCGATATTATCTTCTAAGGCTTTTTTTTGTTTTTTGTTAAATTAATTGTGCTAATTAAGTTATTTTTTTTCCTTTTTGTATAATCTACCTGTAATTGGGATATGATATCCTGTAGGTCAGATTTATAATAAATAAATAAATAAATACATAAATAAATAAATATGTTAATAAACCACGAACGCTTGTTCATTTCAAGGGAAATATTCACAAAAATATCTAAAATCTACCGGCCTAAATGTTGAGGACAGTGATGGAAAATAAAAAAGCTTGACTTTGCATAGCGGGTAGAGAGGGGCCCTTAGCCAATATTATTTTTAGAAATTGACACATGACAGCATATGCGCCACACAGTAGTAACAAAATTATAATACATTTAAACTGGGACTCTATAGAGTCCGGGGCCCGTTATTTACGCTACTGCCTATGTGAAAACATGTATTTTTTAGCATAAAATTGACTTATTTGTTGTTGACAGCAATATAAAACGTACATGTATATATAAAAATAAAATAAACTGTATTAAAATATGTGAATCTACATGAAATTAATAAATTTCATTAATTTTTCTCCCTCCTTCTTTTGGATCGTCATATACTAGGTTTTCTCCGTCCCGTTTTCATGTAAAAGTGTCTCCTTTTTTCCCTTTCAAGCTCCCTGCAACTGCAAGATGGTCTCAGATGTTCCAAGTTTCTTCTTCTCTCCCGCTCGTTTTTTACCTCTCGCTAAGAGAGGTATTGGATTCATGCTAAAAGTCGCATACTCAGATTTAATTGAATAAGCACGATTTAAGGTCCATAGAATCCGATTTTAACATTTTTACAATGATGTCTGTGTGTGTGTGTGTGTGTGTGTGTGTGTGTGTATGTGTGTTAGATTGTTGGAGATACGATTTCTCAAATTCTATAAGACTAAAGACCTGTGTAACTACGGATTACTCAATCTAACAGTAATGGGAAGAGTTGAATAGGTTTTGGTAACAATTGGACAACCAGAAGTGATAGTTCTAAAAAAAAAATCTAAATATAATTTTTTGAAAATTTGTTACTACAAATAATAAAGATAATTATATTCTCAATCTAACACACTTAATTTTTTTATTATATCTCGTATAGGTTTGGAGATATAGTATATAATAATATAGAATAATCTGTTGTAATAAATCTCGTTGCCCGAAAAACATTTGCGATATTTAAATTTTTGTAATTGACATGTAAATGCAAAATGTCACTGTCAGATTTTTCTGGGAGGTAAGAGTACATTTAATATATATTATTTTATTATTAATTAATTATATATTTAAATTACAGATATGTTAATATTACATATATCCTTAAGAAATACCGTTAATACCGTCAATGAATTTGAAGAATTTTGAACATAATAGAATAGTAGGATAAAATTTCTTATAGAACGAAAGAAGAGAAACAATTTCAATTATTTGTGTGTACTTATAGGGCGCGAGCAGACATGTGACTTTGTTGGCCTTGGCAAGCAGATGAGGATCCGTGTCAGAATGATGGCTAGTAGTTTTTACACAGATGTCACAATTGTCATATCGATGGTGAAGAATGGATACCTCCTATGTCAAAAATCGCTATTATTCAAAACATTAAAAAAAACATTTATAAAAAAACCCTTTTACAAATAAAATTATAGCTAACATTAAACTTTTAATAATTATCATCCGAATTTGTGTAACAATAAATTTTAAATATACTTTTAATTCATAGACTCTATATTGTATACCGCATGACTTGGGAGTAATTTGGAGCAAAATGTTTTCATTGTCATACAAGAAGTATGTTTTTCTCTTTATATTACTACGATTTCGATGTAGGAGGTAACTGCACCATATGTAGAATAATTTTGTAGATTTTATTAACATAAAATGTTGAAAAGGTCAAATTTTGACATAGGAGGTTTCCATTCTTCACCATCGATATGTCATAATTTTTCATTCAAAATTTCAAAATGTTCTGATGTTTATTTGTCATCCATTAGTATGGAATATACTTGTCGAGGAAAATAATCCACATGGATTTGGAAAATCATAATGTTTCGAATTAAAACTTATGATACTTGACACCTATGTACATTACTAGCTCTCATTCTGACATGGGCCCCCACATCTGCTTGCCAAGACCAACAAAGTCACATAACTGCTCTCGCCCTAATAAAATGAAAATGGCGAGAGGTATTGTGCTGGCCACAACAGATTTTTTTTATACATATTTCTGTAGTTGTACGTTTCCTTGTATGTAGAATTCAATATGTTGTTATGTTGTAACTGCAAATATTTGTAACTTATCTGTAATTGTTCCTATATATTTTATTCATTTCGACACCTATTTTCTACTTCGAAAAAATCTGTCCATTTTCATTTTATGTTGCAAAGGGCGCGAGCAGTTATGTGACTTTGTTGGCGTTGGCAAGCAGATATGGGGACCCGTGTCAGAATGACAGCTAATAATGTACATAGGTGTCCAGTATCATAAGTTTTCATTCAAAACATTATGATTTTCCAAATCCATGTGGATTATTTTCCTCGACAAGTATATTCCATACTATGGATGACAAATAAACATCAGAATATTTTGAAATTTTGAATGAAAAATTATGACATATGACAATTGTGACATCTATGTAAATAACTACTAGCCGTCATTCTGACACGGATCCTCATATCTGCTTGCCAAAAGTCCAACAAAGTCACTTGACTGCTCACGCCCTAAAAATAACGAATTTAACATTTCTTGCACACACAAATAATTGAAATTGTTTCTCTTCTTTCTTTCTATGACAAATTTTGTCCTTCTATTCTAATATGTTCAAAATTCTTCAAATTCATGGACGGTATTAGCGGTATTTCTTAAGGATATACATATGTAATATTAACATATCTATAATTTAAATACATATTTAATTAATAATACAATAATATATATTAAATGTACTCATACCTCCCAGAAAAATCTGACACTCACATTTTGAATTTATTTGTCAATTACAAAAATTTAAATATCACAACTGTTTTTTGGGCAACGAGATTTATTACAACAGATTATTCTATATTATTATATACTATAACTCCACACCTATACGAGATATAAAAAAAATAATTAAATGTGTTAGATTGAGAATATAATTATCTTTATTATTTGTAGTAACAAATTTTCAAAAATTATATTTAGATTATTTTTTTTAGAACTATCACTTCTGGTTGTCCAATTGTTACCAAAACCTATTCAACTCTTCCCATTACTGTTAGATTGAGTAATCCGTAGTTACACAGGTCTTTAGTCTTATAGAATTTGAGAAATCGAATCTCCAACAACCTAACACACATACACACACACACACACACACACACATACACAAACACATCATCGTAAAAATGTTATAATCGGATTCTAGGGACCTTGAAACGTGCTTATTCATTGCAATCTGGATATGAGATTTTTAGCATGAATCCAATACCTCTCTTAGGGAGAGGTAAAAATATTTCTCTCGTAAAAGTAACAAAATTCTTTGTTTTTCTCCAATTTGCCCAATGTCTATCTTTTTCCAACGTTCTTGTAGAATTAATACGTCTATTTCTCTTATTCTTTCTGCATATGTGTATAATTAAAGTTAACTACTCAAATGGCAGTGAATTAAAAAATGTTCGCTTGGATTACGTTCGATGAGTTACTTTGAAATTCTTATGGTATGGCATATATTTTTATAATTTAGCATTATGTTTAAATATAATGACATTATTTATCATGTTTTATATACCATGAATAAAATTCCACTATAAAAAATCAAAACATTACTTGGAATTGTGTAAGACGATAGCACACATGTACATTTTTTGTGAATAAATTTATTTGTTCCAAACATATTTGTAATGTTTAAAATATTTATGCATGCCTGTGTTAACTAATTACAAACATGTTTTTAAGCCTAATGGATATCATTGAAATAACTTTTATGGTTTTATCACATTAAACCAATGCCCATTTGTATCTTCACTCGTGTCACAAAATTCATTTATTTTAAACACGTTTTATTTTGATGTTACAACCTTGCTTATTCCTTCTACGTTTGACACATTTTTATTTAAATAAATTCAGAACAAACACCTGTCTTTCATTGTTTTTCTTTTGTTCTGAAAGACCCGTAAAGTCAATATGGCATTAATTTTCAATGATTTAAAATATGTATTCATTATACAAAGTGTATAAAATAACGTTTAAATATTTAAAGGACATATTATAATATGATCATATAGTACATTAAAAAACAAGCTTTGCCTTATAAAACTTTTTTTATACTTACTATTTTTTCTCTTGCGGTAATTTTATAATTTTATTAGAATTAAAAAAAAAACATCAAAAATATGACGGTGTTTTTCATCAGTTATGTTTGTAGTGCCTCCCGCTAATAATTTTAACTTCACAGTTGAAAATTCATTGTTGACTGACAGCTATTTGAAGTTATATGCCATTGATCAGTGTTTTCAAAGCAGTCATATCATTTTATAGATAACGACGTGTTTTCAGTGCTTTTATAGACTCATAAAGACACCGAAATAGATAAAAGAAGTAAGTAAGAAAATCTTATATATATATGGGTTCGACAATGAGTCGTATTCGAGATGCGAGCGAATTACCATAAAAGTGTTCTGCTGTTCTCTCCATAACCAGGCCCGTAGCCAGGATTTTTTCTCGGGGGGGGCTTCGAGATTTTAGGAAATGGTGGGGAGGGATTAATTAATTTTCCTCTATCAAATTTGTATCGAGAACTTTATTGGAGAAGGAGCTCTTATAACATGAAACAGTATTTCAGAAACACAGATTTTTACCGTTTTTAAAATTTAACTTTTAAAAAGCCGCAACTACAAAAGTAATCTTCTGATCTTTCTCCCAGCCATAATGTCGGTATTTTCGTTACTAGGACGGCAAAGTTCGTATTCCGAAACGAGTGTACTTTTGGAGCGAGGCGAAGCTGAGTTCTAAATGACACTTGTGAGGAATCGACTTTTCCGTCGTGTAACGAACGTAATTTTTCGTGACAAACGCGGGAGAAGGCCATTTTTGCAGCCCGAAGGGCTGGAAAAGTGGGCTTTATCCCGCGCGTGTTAAGAAAATTGACTTTTTTCCAAAGTGAAAATTCACGTTTTCAAAAAGCTAATATTCACTTTCTCGTAGTGAATATTCACTGTTTCAAACAGTTATAAGTCGTGTACTACGGAAGAGTGAAATTTCACTTTTTCAAATTTAGATATTATGATAGATACCTTTGGATAGATGTAAATGAAATTTATAAGAATTTCGGGGGGGGCTTCAGCCCCTCGAGCCCCTCCCCTGGCTACGTGGCTGTCCATAACAGCTTCGAGAGTTCGTCAGGTGACGCCTGATAAACCTTCAGCGAATCAGATATATCGTATATGAATTTTGGTTGCCGACAAATATTTATAACGGAACCATATTTAAAATTATCCATTCACTAAAACCAAACTAACCCACGGAACGAACCGAAATGTCAAATACCGATAAATGGCAGTACATAATCCATGAATGAATAATATCCTCACTAGTGACATCTTTGAGAACTAATTCGCACTATTTTTCATTCTAATCTCGAATGTAATAATAATAATAATAAACTACCACTCTCAAGACAAATACATTCTGTAGTTGTAATTAGGAATAGCGCATGCGCATTTAGAACTGCCTACTAATCAGGAATTTTTGGTTTTCCTTCGTATTTTATTTAAATATTCAGTATATTTTATAGAGAAATGTATGGGGTCTCGTGGCCGTGTGCCTAAGTGTCTGGTCGCGAATCTGGGGACCCGGGTTCGATCCCGACCGACGCCAAAAATTACATCGCATTTTAATGGCACAAAATTGACCCCTGTGGCGCACTCTCCACGCCAGCAATGAGTGCCCGTGAGGTGACGCCTGGTAAGCGCCCATACGGTACAAATATTCCATCATTACCGATATCTGCGTACGAAGCAGATTGGCACACCCAGCAATGGGTAATATGCCGTGATGAAATATTTATTTTATTTTATTTTTATTCAATTTGTAGTTTCGTAGTATTTAGATTATTATGAAACAAGTTATACTTCAATCATTTGTTCATTTCTTTTAAAAAAAATAGATAAAGAAGCACGCCATTTGCTGTGCAATTAAGTTGATTTAGCAAAAAAATGTAGTCCAATTAGAGAAGAAAAATGGCGAGTGAGTCATTTTATTGAGGCTAAAATGATATGACTTCAGCTGATATACCGCGGAAGTGGCATGTTGTTTTGAGTATCTGTGAGGTTTATATCTAACACTAAAAACTTTTTATGCTCATTTGTATTCTAAACAAGTTAAGCGCTAAAATATTTTACTTGGAGCGCAGCACGAATTCTTCAGATATACAATGCTTTTATTATTTTCGTAATAAACGAAAAAAATTTCTTGCAAGTGATAATAACGGATAAAAAAAGTATGAGATAAAGGAATTAACATGAATGTATAAATAAGCAGAGCTGGGCATACTTCAAGTAAATTACTTCAAAAAAGTACTTCAAGTACTATTTGTACTTGAAGTATTTTACTTGAAGTACTTTTCAAAAGACTTACTTGTACTTACATGTGCAAGTAAAAATCTTAAATACTTGAACTTGGTACTTGAAAAGTGAGACAAAAGTACTTCAAGTACTTTATAAATACTTCAAGTACTATAAAAATACTTCAAGTACATGAAAGTAATTGAAGTACATTTGATTACTTGAAATATATAATAAGTACTTCAAGTAATACACATGCGGAATACTTCAAGTAAATTGAATTTACTTGAAGTACTTTACAAGTACTTGAAGTACCTGGAAGAATTTTTGTTTTGCAAGTTTGAACATGTGTCATTAGGCTATTGAACATATTCGGCACATGCGTACAGTGATTATAATTTAATTGGTGGATTTGAATCATGAAAGGGAGACAGCAGTATAGTAAATTGTACATGTTAAAAAGATATAGATAGTTATGTTGTAATTTTTCTTGTTAAGCACAATGTATGATTTATGTTATTGTGTTACATACATACTGTGGTGTCTTGCTAACATTATTTGCTATCGTTGTTTAATATTAGTGCTGCTATTGCTGCTGCTGCTGCTGCTGTTATATTTATTTATTTTAATTCCAATATCAAAAATTATGGTTTAAAGTGTTTTTAAAGTATTGCAGCATCCCTGAATTTCTTATGCTGTGCACAGCACGTGACGTGCAGTGAAGAATTTTTTATTATCTAAACTACACAATACACAAATAAGGCAAGTATTTCATTTAACTTAAAACTTAACAATATTATTGTTTATTATTATTTCAAATTTTACAGGCCTGTTTAATCAGTGTTATGATTACGAGGTATGTTATTATATTTTTCATTATATTTATATTATTATTAACCGTTGCTTACTTTAACAGATGAATTAAATGTTAAAGTTACCTAAATTCTAAATTTCTGCCCTGCGATCTAATTTTTAAATCACATATAATTTCATTGGTCGCAATTCGCAAATCTCGAAATAATTCTTCTTTCTTGTTTACATGTTATTGAAGGATTTCTTTCTGTTTTATATTTCAGTTTTCGTGACATGGAGATAGAAAGGGAAATAATACATACTGAAACTGACGAGGAATTGTTTTCTGGCTCAGATTTAGAAGATCCTGATTTTGATCCTTTAAAAGAAATACAAAAAAACAAGTCAAAAATTCGTGATTACTTTAACTTAAGAACAAAAACCACTGGAACTGAATTTAGTGAAAATAGTCCGTCTATGTTAACATCTACATCTACAGCAAATCTTCTATGCGCGGAATTAAGTAGTTCCTCTTCAAGTTCTATTGCAACAGTTTCAACTATAGCTTCAGTTTCTTCTAATCTTGAAATTAATAATAAATTTGAACATTGTCCTTACTTAGATGGTAAATTTTTTAAAATAGTAGGTGATACAAGCAATGAAAAAAAAATAAGCGCGCAGTGTCAGTTATGCATTCCAAAAATATCCATAATTAAAGGGGCTTTGGGTGTTTCGACCAATTTTGTTAAACATTTAAAATAGTGCATGTTGGATCTTTTGAAAACTACAATGAATATAAACTCTCTAAAAAAGGTTTAAAACGAAAATCAACGGATGATATATCACAATCACTATTACTACCAAAAAAAAACAATACTCAACAGACTTTAGCATCGTGCTTCAGAAAGTCGCTAACAGTTAGTCAAGTGGAATTTGATCAACGATTACTATCATTTCTAATAAATACTATGTCAGCTGCATCAATTGTAGAAAATGACGCATTTATTAAATTATTTGACGGATTTAATGTATCGATTATGAGCAGATCAACAGCAATGAGACGTATTCATGAGCTCAACAAAAATTCTGAAAAAGATATTAGAGATAAATTAGAAAACATAAATTACGTATGTACAACTGCAGACATTTGGTCTGCTAAAAGAAGAAGTTTTTTGGGGGTAACGTGTCATTGGATTAGTAACGATTTTTCAAGGGGCTCGCTAGCATTAGCTTGTAAGCGATTTTCGGGATCTCACAATTACGAAAAAATTGCGGATCAACTAGAGGAAATACACGCAAAATTTAATTTGGACAATAAAAAAATTATTGGTACCATAACTGACAACGGCTCTAATTTTATCAAGTGTTTTAAAGAATTTGGCATTGCATTAGAATGTTTTGAAAATGATGTAGATTCACATGAGGGTGACGAAGAATCAAAAAGCGACGATGAAGATAATGAAGTAAATCAATTTAGTTTTGCTGAAATTTGTTCTGAAATTGCTGAAGCTGAAAATGTCACGAAAAATAAAGTTTATATATCAATATCTAAACACTTACGATGTGCAACTCACACTTTAAATTTAATAGCAACGACAGATATATTAAAAGCAATCAACAGTAACCTAACTTTGCGAAACAGACACATGAGTTCATTGAATAAATGCAATGAACTATGGAAAAAGGCATGTCGTCCAAAATCTGCAGAAATTATTCAGCAGGTTTTAGGACATACTCTTAGTTATCCCGGCATAACACGTTGGAATTCTCATTTCGATTCAATTACTCAAATTTTAAAAGAAAAAGATAAACTTAATGTGCTATTCGAAAGACTTGAATTAAAAAATGGTTTTAGAGATACCGAAATTAACTATCTACAAGAGTATTGTAAAATATTACTTCCGATTGCAATGACACTAGATGTACTTCAGGGACAGAAAAATACTTATTACGGGTTCTTACTTCCATGTTTAGCATCATTAAGATGTAAATTGCAAAAAATTAAGTCCGAAATATCCAAATTAACTACTCCAATTCTTGATGCTTGTCTTTCTGGTCTGTTGAAAAGATTCTCTTGGTGCTACTTATTAAATGATGAAGCCAATGAGGCAATTCTTGCTACATTTACGCATCCAAAGTTTAAACTAAGATGGATAAATGGAATGCGTGATACCACTACGCGAGATTTTAAAACTATCCCAAATTTGGCAATTTTAACTGCACAACAACAACAATTATTGGATGAGCCCCAAAATGAGAGAGACCATTATCAGAAAAAGCAACCATCTCTAGAAGATGCATTTTTTGATTTTGAAGAAGATAATGGCAGTGAAGGTCAAGACCAAGATTCATTGCTATTAGGATTAGGAGGAGGAGGAAACTTCCAAATTGGAAGCAAAATTGAATTAGAAATTCTCCAATACATGAATGATAGTCGCACCGAATTAATAATGTTAAATGATTATCCCACGGTAAAAAAATTATTTATAAAATATAATACGTATCTTCCTTCTTCTGCAGCCGTAGAGAGAATGTTTTCATTTGCATCAATTATAAATTCGCCAAGAAGACATGCGCTTTCGGATACCAATTTTGAAAATTTGGTTCTTCTTAAGGCCAACGCCAAGCGCCAACCTGCCAACCATTAATGTCAGTTTGAGTTTGAATTTGTTTATAATTTATAAAATAATTTATTTTCATTTGTATTATTTAATTAAAATTAAAAAATTACATGAAAATTGTGTATTATGCCCACATTGCCGCATTCCATATCACATAAACCATAACAATGTCATTAATGAATCGATTCTAATTTTAAATATGTATGTTTCGTCATGTCATAACATAATTTATAAATATCAACTTTATAAATATGAATGTACTTGAAGTACCAGAAATTAATTCAAGTAATCATAAAAGTACTTTAATTAATATACATAAATGTACTTCAAGTAATATAAATGTACTTCAAGTACTTTATAGTACTTCAAGTACCACAAACTATACTTGAAGTAATTTACTTCGAATTTTGAAGTACTTTTTTAAAGTACTTTAAACTTCAAGTACTTTTCAAAATTTACTTGTACTTGTACTTGCAACGTCAAGTACTCATAGCATTACTTAGTACTTGCTACTTGAAGTACTTTAGATGAGTACTTTGCCCAGCTCTGTAAATAAGTATGGAATGTCATGAATGGTTCAATATTTGTACATCTATTTTTCTTATTGTTAATAATTACATTAAAAGATGTTTTTCGTATATTTGGAGGACTCTGGTAATTTCTTTACTGAATTTATTTATGATTTCCATTTCGTTGTTAAAAAGTGTGTTAAATGTTCATTCTACACGGTTGAAGGAACAATGACTAATCATGTTTTTGCAGTGTTTCGTTATATAATATTTTTGTATGACTTTCCTAAGCTTCTATGTGGAGCGAGACAGAAAATTTTAATATTCAAGGACAGTTTTATGTATATGTATTTCAATATTATTTTTTTTTGAATTCTATTAAATCGAGCTTTTCGTCATATTAGTTCCTCCTAGATACTTTTATTACGTCTTAATGTCCAAGTTTTACAAAAATTAAAATATGATTACTTAATTAACGTTTAACGTACGACAAAATCTATATTGAATATAGGTAGTGATTATTCCTTATTATATTTATCAAATCAATAAAGAAATAAAAATTTATTTATGAAAATTTACATATATATATACCACCCAAACTCATAATAGTTCGGCCGATTTACATTTTCAACAAATTATAAAACCTACACAAATTTCTACATAATTATTTTTTCTACTTGAAATAAAACTTTAAAAAAACTGCGGGCAAAATGACGGGTAATAATAATTCGACTGGCATTTTAAAAGCGATCTTCTAGTCCAGACTTACCTTCTTCCGTGATCCTTTACTTTTGGCACAATGAAAAACATCTTCATAAAAATGGCGTACAGTACAACCTACTTTGCAGGATAATATGGGACAAACGTTGTATTTTAAGTATTCGCCATTGTATTTCTTTATAATATGACATATAATTGTTTTTATACTATTGGATAGTAAATATCATGTTTACATACTGTAATATATGTTATATAGTTAACATCGCTAAACATAATAATAAGCGAGATAATTGATGGTTTATTCATAGACGGACACCCTGTTTATATTATTTTTGCCTCTCATTAGATAAATTAAATAAAATATTGGCCACATAACCCATTGTTTTCCTTCGTGGCTAGGTACATAACATTCTAAATCTCCGTCGTACGATTCTGGTTAAAGCATCTATTAACATAATTGTATAAATTATAAGTAAAATATATCAAAAAAATGACATTTTGTAATATTAATGCAATATTTTTTTTTATAACTGACAGTTAATTATAGAGACACCTTAACGCTTTAACCAGATATTGTCCAAACATTTTTTTAGTAATTACCGGATAACGGATATTAACTTAACAACACTGTTTACTGGGACTGGCCCAATCTCAAAACATTTGATGATGATGATGATGATGTTTTTTTTTGGCATTCATTTGTTCTACAATATCAACATTTTCATTTGTTTTTAAATATTATGTAATTCCACGTATTAAGCAATATTATTAGACGTGAAACAAAAAAAAATGTATTCATTTGTTTGCTGACTAAATTTATTTACCTGTATTATAAATTAGTTTTACTTGTACCAAAATATTTAGCAGAGTTTAATAATTAATGAACTATGCACAGTTTTCATTAAATTTATATAAAAAATACTATTAATTATTTATAATAGTTAAATGTTGATAAGGTATATATGGATCGTGTTAAAAATCGCATATCGAGATTTTGGTAAATAAGCACGTTTTAAGGTCCCTAGAATCCGATTTTAACATTTTCACGATGATGTATGTGAGTGGGTGTGTGTAGATCCTCTTTACACTCTATCTCAAATACTATCATTCAGAAAATTTTGAAACTATGTTTTCTTGCTTTATTCTAATATAGTGCCTGTTATATTTTGGTGCAAATGGGATAACCGGAAGTAGCACCGTCCTTAAAGCTCGAAATAGTATTTCTTAGAAAAAGTCATTTGCCGCAATATATGTTATAAAAATTAAAAACAATTAAATTTTCTACAGCCATGCATTGATATTTTTTCTATATATTTTATAAATAAATTTGTAAAAATATCGATTTATATCAAAAAAACTAATCATTTCACATTACAATACATGAACATCAGTATAACAAAATAAATTTGAATTAATATAATGGTAAGATTAGGAGTATAGAAAATAGGAATAATAGCTATATTATTATACAAAGAAACTTGACACATTTGCATTATTGTTAAACATGTAGGTAGCTATTTATTAAAATAAATAAAACTTGCATGGCGGGAGATAATGTGGTGGCTACATCAGATGTTTTTATTTATTTATTCATGTCCAAATATTGACAAAAGCATTCAATGAAAATTTAAAACCTCATAATTTCACCATTTACCGATATCTTTGTCAAATTGTCAAAATTGATCTGAAAATGTAATTTTAAGGGGAAAAGATAATAAAGAACGATACTAATGTAGTCATACACCATTTTTAAATTTATTTCCATTTCTAAAATAAGATTTCAAGAAGAAAAACTTTGATTTCTTTAGAAATCATTTTTGACAATATCTCGTGTCAAATTGACATTTAATTAAATACTTTTAAATTGACATACGTTTCTTTGTCCATAGCCTATTCTGAGTTAGGATTTTTTTAACAAACTGTACTACTATTATAAATTCCTTATAACTACAATCGTACTTATTTATCTCATATATCTTGCCCCTTAAAAATAGGTTTAAAATAAAAATTCTACATCTATGAGGCCCTTCTATGAATAAAGTATACCTACCTGTTTTTTGGAAGTCAAAAGTTCAGGTATTAATGGATCAATTGGAAAGGATTAGTTCTACCTTGTTTTTAAAATAGGAGGAGTAAATTTAAAAGGCAGATTTACAGCAATAAAAAACTAGATAAAATATTTACAATAATTTTAAATTATTATACTTTCAGGCCCGGTTTCATAAAAAAATAATTTTTGACTAAATTTTACTTCCAAAGTAAATTTTAAAAATTGAACAAATGAAACGCGATTTTTTGAGAGCAATGAATTTAATGTCATGAGAACATGGTAACTGATTCGAATTTGTCCATAGAATTAAATATACTTTGGAAGTGAAATCATAGAATATTTTTTTATGAAACCGGGCCTCAGTCTAATTAATGTGATTGTACACACTTAGTTTTGTAAGAACTATTTTTTTTGAATAAAAGTGATTAGGGGATAATGACTAATCGTCAAACTGAAAAAAATATTTTTATTTTGGATTAAACATAGCTGTGCAGTATAGATTGTACTAGGGAAATTTTGAATTTGTTTCTCTTAATTTATAAATGAATCATAGGACTGCACTAGTTAAAACGATGTTCTGATTTACGAATTCTTTGTTTTATGATGTGTTAATAAATATAAATTCAACGGAAAAAAGTTGATTTTTCAAAATTGTGTAAATGATCATAATAAAATGCTGATATTAACCTAATTTAAAACTAAATAATTTTACTTTAGATATAAATATTCTTACGATTATAAAACAAGTAATATTTTTATGAAATTTATTGCTGAATTCATTACAATTTTTATTCTAACATCTACTTATTTTATTTGCTTAATTTTAATGATCCTAGTAGAGTTTTTAACTACATTTATTTTTAGTTCTCATTTAATGATAGATTTGAATCTTAGTCTTTTGTCACAAAACGTGCCTGCTGAGCTAACGACTGAATTTCCACTACCCGTAGTATTTTGGTCTAATTTATTCTTTTTTTACAAATTTGTTTTTATTTCGTTGTTAACAAGTGAGTTAATTGTATCATTCTACACGGTTGAAGAAACAGTGACGAATCACTTTTCTTCTTTTTATTTACATAATAATTGCTTGTCATTTATTAGCATGTACTACTTTTAGTAGGCTTTGTATATACATTTCGTATATCAAAACTTCAATCTGATAATTAATATGTTAATGGAAATATGTTCTTTTATTTGTACGAAGGTAAAAGAAAGCGAGTATAAATTAATAAGGCTGTACGCGTATTTTCACACATAAGTAGCTGTAATTTTTATCTGTCGGCTTTGATTTATTCTTCCTGTATGGAATCAGGTTTAGATGACAGTGATTTCCGCTACATTCTTAATATAACGAAGATAATAACCCTTAATCAGATATCACTTGTTTATACGTCCAGTCAGGTTTTTATTTACAGGTTGCAGACCTCAATAATAAGCTGTTTTCAAGGTTTTACTTGTGTATACAAGTATCATATCTCATATTTACAGGTTAAGGGCAACTGATTGTTTAAATGGACACAACCTATATATTTTTCACACTATTTTCCTGAAAAATGGAAAAAATATTAAAAGGAACCGATAATACACATTCGTCCAATCAATTTATGCATTCACAAAAAGGCAATTTTCCTGTTCTGGATATAACCATCACTGTTGACCGTATACTCTACTAAATACATTTATGAATGGCTGTGCTCTTATAGTCATTAATTCAGTTATTGTAATTATTATTTACAACTTGTTAAAAAAAATACATATATTTTTAAGGGATAGGAACTTCATTGATTTTGGGCTTGTAGGGGAAAGTCGCCTATTTCGTACTACCTCCTAAATCGTTATATTAATATTACAAACACTCTGTGTATTTAACGCCACACAGTGGTACCAGATTAAAGTTTATAAAATATTAACAATTCCTATGGTAAATGCAGGGATGGGATAACGTTAATGAATTGTTACGTTATAAAAAAAATAAAGTCGTTACATAACATTATAAATAAAAATATAAAACAAAATAACGTTATGTAACGTTATAATAACGTTATTATTGTTTCGTTATTATAACGTTACAATAACCGTATTTTTCTCAAGTTTGTAATAAAAAATCATTAAATATTAAAATTAAAAACAATGTTTAAGCTTGTCTTATTCTAGAAATGAAATAAAGTGTTCAACATTTGAATTTGACCATTAGTGACATCTATTCAATATAAAACACGAAATAAATTAGCAGGAAATTATACTTTCAAACGGCAAAAATAATGTAAAAGTTGTAAACCTGGATAACGTTATAGTGAATCGTTATTTGTTACGGTTACGGTCACGTAATGTTATTTTATAATTCGTAACGTTATTAAAAAAATAAATGAAACGTTATTATAACGTTGTCGGGTATCGTTACGTTACGTTTTCCATCCCTGGGTAAATGTACTTGACACTGACGAAAATGGATATCATTTTTAAATAAATTTTAATGGTAAGTGTTGTGTACAGTCCATACGATGTAACTTGGCGAGTTGGGGCAATTCACATTATCACTGCGATAATGGGAAAGTTATAAAATCCATAGGCGTACCGAAGAAAAATGAAGTTCAATAAAATTACGAATATTACAAAAAAAAAAGAAATTATTTATACAAAAAAATATATTACAAATATTGGAATGAATTATTTATTATATAAATCATATTATAATTAATTATTTTTTAAATTAATAAAGTTAAGAAAATAAAATTTCTATTGCTATTGAGAAAAAATGCACCAACGCTTATGTATGAATATAACTTCTTGGGTTGAAAAGTACCTGACACCCCAAGTTTGAGTGTATTAGGATGAAATTTGCTTTTTATAAGGCAATAAAACATTGTAAAATCACTATTTCACTTCTGAAGCTGTGCGGCATCGAAGTAAAAGTAAATATTTGACAAAACGCAACAAAAGGAATAGTGAACTGAATTACATTTTTTTGGGTCGCCAAGTTAAATCGTATGGACTGTATATAACCTGGGCATGTAATGTGAACTATTGCAAAATTTAAAATAGTCAAGAGTTAAGATAAGGAGGTGACTAATCTTAAATCGAACCAGAGATTGATCGCCTACCTAAATCGTACGAGATCTATTGCAACATTAATATGATTTTGAAACCAGGGTAACAAATATTTTTAAGCTAATTAATATATTTGTTAAATGAATATAGCTTTATGTTTCTGTTATTTTTATGATTTTTTATACCGAGTTATGACGGTTAGGGTTTTAACATGGGTTTTTTTGTTTTATGCAATTTACTGCTCCCCTGTTCATTTTACGATAAAAACTGTAGGGTGCAAAGTTATGTAGAATTAAAATTTGTATATACAAATCAGTTCTTACATTTTGCAATAGCCCATGACTTATGACACTGTACATAGAAAACAATTGTATCTACAACTGTTATAATGTGCGTACATTTTGCGCGTATCCATAGATATAAAAGACCACTCATATTACGCTAGTGGGATATGAAATATTCATATTCCACGGTAACACTTATTTGTATTGTATTGCATTATTGATACTTTTATAAACGTCTGTGGGTAAATATTAATTGATAAATTTAAAATATACTCTTAATTTAATTTATTAATAAAGAAATCAGTCAACATGTAACATTAACATCTGGCATTTGGCATATCATTGCAGTTTCCGCTGAAACGTCAACGTCTATGACATAACCACACACAATATATTTCTGAATAATTTTGCACTCCACAGATTTTGGCGTAAAATGAATAGGAGAGCAGGAAATTGCATAAAATAAAAATCCCTATGTCCACCCTTAAGCGCCACCACCCTGTATAAATTTGAGAATTACGTAAAATGTAAAACTTATGAAGAATAAAAATAAATCACAAAAATGGCATGAGATATTTCGAAACATAAAAATATATTTTCTTTCGTATCAAAATGTGCCTAAAAAATTTAAGTTTCTATTAGAATAGTATAAATTTACGAGAAAGGTTGTATAATCGACTTCACCCTACTTGTATTTATTAGTCAGATTTAATTTGAACTCCATTTTTATTTAAAATGAAAATAAAGAAAAACACATCATTTATTACAAAGTTTATAATTATTTTATCACTAAGTCACTGTTGCTAAGTAACTTGTTTATTCAATATTGTTGTTTCTTTAATTTTGTTGTTTCTGTAACTTTCTTAGAAAACAACGAATGAGTAATATACCAAAACATTATTTTAATAAATTTCCAGATATAAACTAAAATTAAATCACACGTATCCTTTCAGTTTCACTCATATTCCTGAATAAACTGTGCGTTTATTTAAAATCTATTTAAAATAACAAAAATTTATATGATTCATCTTACGCATTTAAAAATTGAGTCAACATTACCAAAAGAAATTATAATTTTCTGATGTAACTCTTTATTTTTTCTCATTTAACAAATATCTTATTTATTAAAGAATATTTGTTATTTATATCTTTTTGTTATAAATAGGTACATTATACATGACCAGTTATAATGTTTATTAAAAATGGAAATAATAACTTTTTTATAACATCTCATTCTCCGTATCAATCTGAGAAATTGATACCAAACACTAAGGTGAATCAGCACTTTCTTCCTTTTTTGTATACAATATTTATTCTTTATTTGTTTATGCTTTGTTTCAAACAGATAACAAAATTGCAGCTGAATTATGACTAATTGATGCTTTGGAAATTTCCTATACGTGCAGTTTATTTGTAACACTATTGTCATTGTCAATGCGAGTATAGTTCTATGTATAATATTAGTTTATGTACACCTTTAGAAAGTAGACAGAGTATTGAACAACGACAAGATTGTTTACGAATGGAGAAGATGACAGATCTATTGTGTATCTACACCCACCCTATTTAAGATCACTATAGGAGTGACATTATTTATTATTACTTTTCCTAGTTCTACCACTACATATATCTGACATGTCTTATTTATAATTATTGAAAGGTTTCAAACCTTGTATATGGAAATGAAGTGTGGCGAGGATTCTATTTGGAATAATCTATTGTCTTCTGCATATTTATTATTTTACATAACAAATAATGCACTGGATTATTTATATAATTTATATGTTCGTATATAAATTTAAAAATCTGATGTGGCCAGCACATAACCTCTCGCCGTATATTTTACCTGGCTGTATGCATAAAGCAAAGATTATTTTTATAAATACAAATAATATATTCATATAAATCTATGACGTATAAACTTCTTTATTATTCAATAATAGCATGTCTCAACATAAAGATATTTACCATAAATTATGTTACAATAAATTACAAAGTAGAGTTTACCATATATAAATATTAGGCTGGTAACAGCAATTTTCAATTCGAACAACTTTGTTTACTTTCTCTTCATATTCTTCTAGTAAAAACATTAATTTTGGGCGGTCTAAAATGTATATATCTGGATTGTGCATCTATTCTTATATATCTTCTTTTACATTTTATTTTTTCATACTTGTTATATCTAAATAACCTTAATTCCCTTTAATAAAGTGACGGATAGATTGCACTCCGATTATTCTTATATCGATGTGTAATTTTGTCAATATTTACAACTTACTTGAGAAGAATTTGATAGCTTTTTCGCAATTCAAAGTTACTCTAGTCTATAGTACTGGTGTACATTGTCCCATAATGTTTGAAACAAATTTAAGTCCTTCATCCTAGACTTGTCATCTCCATAATAGTCACAGATCAAGCATTAAGGGATTCTCCAAGTACATTTTTCTTTCATTACTCATTATTTCTGACACTGACATTTATCTGTCAGTTACAAATAATTTAAATTATCAACTATTTTTCATGGCATTCTTTCGGCTGTCAAATTTATTACAACAGATTATTTTATATATTATACTTCTTTTATCTCTAAATCTATGGAATATATAATAAAATATTTAAATGTATCAGATAGAGAATTTAATTTTCTTTAATATTACCACGAAAAATTTTCAAAAAATAATATTTAGAAGATTTTTTTTCAAGAATCTTCTACTTCCGGTTGTCCAATTGTTACCAAAACCTTTTCAGATCTTCCCATGAATGTCCGATTGGGAAATACGTTGTTAAACAAATTTTAAGTCTTATAGTTTTTGAGTAACCGTCCTTCCAACATCCCACACACACACATCCACACACACACACACCAACACACACACACACACACACACACACACACACAGACATCATCGTAAAAATGTTAAAATCGGATTGTAGGGACCTTAAAACGTACTTATTCAATAAAATCTGGATATGCGATTTTTAGCATGAATCCAATACCTCTCTTAGCGAGAGGTAAAAATATATATATATATAAAAAATATTTCATCACGGCATATTACCCATTGCTAGGTGTGCCAATCTGCTTCGTACACAGATATCGGTAATGATGGAATATTTGTACCGTGTGGGCGCTTACCAGGCGTCACCTCACGGGCACTCATTGCTGACGTGGAGAGTGCGCCACAGGGATCAATTTTGTGCCATTAATATGCGATGTAATTTTTGGCGTCGGTCGGGATCGAACCCGGGTCCCCAGATTCGTATATAAATTTACATATTTATATTTACCTTTTCCATGTAAATATATGTACAGGATACACGGAAAGTGAAACATTGGCCTTTAACATGGGAAATCAGTTTTTCTGTGCGCATTGCTCCCCTAATTATTTTAGACAAAAAGTTTCAAATGGATGTTATAAAGAAAAAAATTCTACATCCGTATCAATATTAAAAAAAATCACTTTGGCTACTTCATAACTACAGAAATAAAATTTGAAAATTCACAGAATTACAGTTTAATAGTATTAGTCATGGAATTAGAAACAAGAGACGAACAAAAGATTGGGTTATTGTTTAGCACAAAACGGAGGATTGTTTGAACATATATTACAATTTAAGAATATTTTTAGTTTGTTGTTTCTATTGAATTTAATTTGTTACATACTTCCGAAGTCTACAGAATATTAACAAAGACAATTACCTTCTCTGAAAAAAGACATTAACGTAATTAAGAAAATATACTTTTATATGTTAAATGCAACTAAATTACGTGCTTTTGCATTGGGAGAATAAATGTAAGTGCTATATAGAGGTTAATATTAATACTTTGATCATTCTTAAATAACTTCATTAGACTTAAGACCATATACATAAGATAACACTATAAACTATAAATATATAATACTTGTAATTAAATGATACCACTACCACTCATTTGTATAAGCTCCCATGCTTTTAACAAATAAAATATTATTATTATTATTATTATTATTATTATTAATTTGTTACATTCATTAATTGTTAGTGTTTTATTCGAATATTTTTCATTGAAGTAGGCTCTAAATGAAAATAGTGGCGCATGTTGTAAAGGGAAACTACACGAAAAGTACAAATTATATGAATTTCTACCTAAACATTATCATTGCATTCGCATTCGCAAAATCTTTAATGAGTAAATGATTTATGTAAAAAATTGTGAGGAAATTTTCTGCTTCAACGTAGAAATTTAAAATTTCCAGTTACTAACTTGTACTACTTACGCAATTCATTGTTTGTATTTCATTTATAAGCTATCTAAACCCAAATGAATTTTACATGTTAATAGAATACCTGTTTTTTTTAAGTACCATTTCCTCATACTATCTTCTACTAAATTCGTAAAATTTGGCTTTGGCATTTCAATCGGTATTTATGTAAGAGGCTATATCCCCAATGCACCATATACCACATAATATATGATGCCCCATCTTTCTCGTTCATTATACAATAGAAACTATAAAAATATTCTGACGTAGGATCCATAATCTTGTTACTTGCTCAATACTCTCATTTCGTCCGCTGACTACTGTGTGCACTACAGCCCGACGTAAACCTTATAATAATTTCTAATTTAAAAATGGCATAAATATAAATGTGATCCGTAATGCTTTCTCTACAACAAATTTGAAGGCCCGTAAACCGACGTCTAAGACTCTTAAGAGTGTCATTATTGATATCTTCCAACAAATATCCAACTCGCTTAGCCAATGCTTATAAAATAATATGTATGTATAAACCTTGAATATTATTGTATTGCAAAGGAAACAGTTAAATTATTCAAATGTGTGTAATTGACATATAAATGTCATTGTCAATACATATCAATAAATAAAATAATGTGATCTGAAACAATTTTAATGGAACAATTTAACTTTTCTTAAGCATTTATTAAATAGCAAATAAATATAGTGAAATGATGCAACATCAATTCTATTTATATCTTTTAGAACCATCCAACTAAAATTTTAACATTCATATGTGATATATATGTGAAGTCACACAATGGTTCCATTCGGTTGTACCCAGGTAATAATCATATTCACCCTTGCTTCACATTGACGAATTTAAATGTGAATTTCACGGTGACACTGACATTGTCTGCACACTAGAAACACCCTTGAATGAGTTTGTTACGTTTCCAAACATTGAATTACATTTTACTTGGCCTTTAAAATTTAAATTTCTAGAAAAACCAGAACCCATGAACCATAACGTCATTCAAACCGTTTACAATAAGAGTAATAAAAGAATTACATAAATCTTTATAACCTAGTAAACCGTAGGTATATAATTCCAAATCGATCATAAAATTTGACAATACCTACGTTGCATCCTTTTTTGTATTGTAGAAGCTTTACTATTCTGCAAAACTTTTTTTTTATAGTCATATTGGGTTATTCTTAAAAGCAAAAGAAAGTTTTAAAGAAAAGGGCACGTTACAACCAGTTCTGTATCTTGTCTAGACAGGAATAGTGAATATGCCATTGTATAAAATAGTGTCCATAGGCGTCACAGCAATTGAATTGACTAAATATGTTTATTTTTCTTGTTAGTTATTTCCAAACGCCTATTGTTATAAATTGTACTCATGTCTAAATGACATTATTTTCTAGACAGAAATAAGAAATTTGAAGATATGTCTAAACTGATGCTTTTTGGCCCACTGAATGCAGATCGTTGTCTAATTCACCCTACAGAACACGCACTAAATTTTGACACAAACGTATGCACCGGTTTGTGGGACCATTTCACTAAAAAACGAGGTATATGGCCGTATCGATAAAATAAGCCCCAGTAATTGTTAAAGGACTATAAATAAACTGTAAATTATGTTTTAGTTTTTATAAATTATTTATATGTGCATTCTTTTTAATTCACACTTATGACTGCAGAAATAATAGAAATTTTGCCTATTGTTGGTCCCTGAGACCGGATGTGTATTATTATTATTTTTACTTTAAATAAAATCATTTTTCAAAATTATCTGAAGACTAAAAATGTCAATAGTTTCCTTCGACTGAAAAGCAAATCATTATAGGTACTTTAATACGAAAAATTAGGAGGATTCCAGTCTGATTTTAATAATAACATATGTCACTTAAGTTTTCAGAAAAAAATGAATGGACTACACTGTGTTTTAAGGAATATATATTGAATTACTACAACAATTAACATAGCTTAAGCTTTAAAACTTATATTTAATATAGAGCTAGTGCCCATTTCCTTTTATGTGACGAAGTTTAATTCTAACTTCCCCATAAGTCTTTGATGAATTTTAAAATTTATTTTGTTTACCTTTTGAAAAATCCTACTCCTTAAATGTTCTCATTTTGGGGCTCCAACAGATTGTTGTATATCTTTCTTGTAAGTAACGTCCAAAATGTTTCAATATAGAATTTAAAGTGTAGCAACGTTTTCAGATAAAATAATATTGTGTAGCAAAATTTGGGAAGTAGGTGTCTCCCAAACAATACGTTCAACATGTTAAGAGGTTTATACACATAATTTCCAGTCAAAGTTACTTGATTTATTTAATCAATTTACATCATTTAAACGAAGTTTTAGTCTCACCCAGCTTCGCGCAACTCTGCCCGAAAAACAACGCAGTGCAGAAACATACCCTAGCGAGACCTATTGAAACTTTTTAGATGTTACTTACAAGAAAGATGTACAGCAATGTGTAGGAGCCTCAAAATGAAAACAATTAAGACGCAGGACTTTTGAAAAAGTACGCAAAATAAACTATAAAACCCACCAATTAGAATTAAACCTCGTCGTATAGAAGAAAATGGATCACTAGCTCTATATTAAACATGAATGTTAAAACTTAAGCTATGTTATTTTTTTCAGTAATAATCAGATTCAATATATTTTCCTTAAACCACAGTATAGTCCATTCAATTTTTTTTCCGAAAACTTAGGTTTCATGATATGAAAGGTTTAAATTCACAATCGCCATTTCTATCAATCCTTTCGAAACTGAAATAAACACAAAATTAATTCTTATTCTTCAATTCTTATTTATATTTAATTACTAACCCGAAAACAGGAAAACACTAAATGCGGCTCTTGAAATATTTTTAAAGTGAAACAAGTGGCTTCTTCTAGCATGAACTTTGGCCAGCCCTGTGATATATACTATACCAACCCTGTTGAAAGATTAATTAATAGGTCAATCTTACTCATTATTCGAACAACCCATTGAAGCTACTATACACCTTTCCATTTAACGATATTAGTTCTTTCCACAAGTGCTAAAGGGCCTTGTCACACGACAAAAGTTTCGACACTATGTATATTCGACAGACGTTCATAACGTCAGCAACTTTTTATTGTATACTCTAAAAAAATCGGGTATCTATTTGATTATTTTCAGTTAGTAAAATAGTATTTTAATTTATTTATACTCACATTGTTGTTGTTATTTATCAAGTTACAATTTTTTTTAAATTAATAATTCCATTATCTAGTTTAGGTAGAATTAACGATTAATGTTAATTACTTTTTAAGTCTAGGAATATTCTACCACACTGCTCATGTGCATTCACTGAAAATTGACGATTGACTAGGAAATTCGAACACTGAAAACTATTTTCTCTTCAAATACGAGGAAGTCACACTATTATCCGAGAAAAGATGCTTGAAAATTATGGAATTGTTACAAATCATGTAATTTCTCGATTTATAATACGTTAACCATTAGCGAGTCAATATCATAATGATTTTGTAGAAAATAAACATATATTATTAAAACATCTTAAATCAAAAAAGACCATGTATTTGGAAATATACTTTTTACTTTACACCGCCTACACAAGAAATAAGTTTTTTATTTATTTATGAGTATGTTATGAACAGTTGTACTTCACTTCAAAAAATCATTCTATTAGCATTTGAATGCGTGTATTACGTAAAAATAACAAATTTAAAATGCAAATAAGTTGTCCAAGTTGTAAAAAGGCCGTAATGGAGGTGTGGGTGCAATGATTCACATTGAACGCGTTATTAAATCGAGTTTCCGGTACGATACCAGTGTTAATCTGCAGCTGTAGGTTGGCAGGCTTGCTTGCTACTGTTGTTTATGTTTAGCCATGTCGACTCAAAGGTATGAATGAATAGAAACGTATCAATGATACTAACTTTTCTCAGTTTAAAAATTACTAACAGATTATAGCGCTATCAGAGTTAATTGCCTTTATCAATGGAAACATATAATTTATACAAAGGTTGTCAATATTTTCCTCGTCATATAATAAAATAATAACAGTCTTCTGCCTTCTACCTAACTAACCTAGTTAAAACCGTAGAATGAAATTCACAACATGAACTTCTTTTTATAGTAAGATACATTTTTTGACCTTGCAATAATTTTTAATTCACAGCTGATTGTGTTTCTTGTTACAAGTTTATCGTTTAT
Source organism: Harpalus rufipes (assembly GCA_951394225.1). Lineage (NCBI taxonomy): Eukaryota > Metazoa > Arthropoda > Insecta > Coleoptera > Carabidae > Harpalus > Harpalus rufipes. The sequence goes on along the minus strand of OX596277.1, from coordinate 42,875,819 downwards.
TATTATAGAGGATTATAAATGAACTCAAAACTCAAGAGTTTGCTGGTAGTAGTTAGTAATGAATGACATTAAATATCAAGAAAGGGAAAGCATAATTCAACATGAGTAGATAAAAAAGAAATAAATAAAAATGAGAATCTCGATTTTTTACCCATTACTGAATGTGACAATATGCTTTTTATCTCTCGCCACCGAAGTTAGAGAAGTATAGGAATCGTGCTATCGAAATTTTGGTAAATAAGCACGTTTTAAGACTTTTAAGGTCCTTAGAATCCAATTTTAACATTTTTACTATAATGTCTGTGGGTGCTTTAAGAAAGAAAATATTAAAATATAAATTTATAAAATACCTAATGAATAAATAACTTTGTATATGTTTGTATTTAATGAGAAATTAACATGACTATCACAATTACCTAATATAAGGTTAAGATTTTGGGGAAAAAATACTGATATTAAAATTAATATGTTTGCCTCCAGTTTTATACGATTTGCAAATTAAAACTAATTTCCACGTTATTGTCTGGTCGATTTCGAACTCGGACTCGAAAAACAAAAACAAGAATGGACCACATAACTCGCTCGGCAACGCCTATTACTACTAGTATACAGGCATACTAGTTTAAGTCTTTCCAGATGTCGTTGATTGGCTTTATTTGTTTCTCACAGCAAGCAATTTGTTAAAAATATTAGTTAGGAAACAGATCCCTATTTGAATTTTTCAATAATATATTTGCAGTTTTTGTTTAGAAAGTAATAACATTATTACGCAAATTTATTAGCTGTTGTATTGTCGATCTAGGTATGAATGTACATAAAAAAATATATTATTTAATCGACTGTTAATGATGATTTGGAGAGGTGAAAATAATGGAGATTCAGTCCTTTGTTAAAATATTATTTATTGACAACAATACCGACGTTTCGGTCACAATTAGACCATCCTCAGGATTCTGGAAAACATCAACGTGGTACAAATATCATGCTCTACAAATTTTAAGAAACTGGTCACTTACATGTTTAAAATGTTTTTAGATTTGTTGAAAAATAATGAATTGTACATAATTAAAAAAAAGAAGGTTGTAGATATCGTCAAACTATAAAAATATATATAACACATATTCTTATCAGAGTTCATTATAAAACTGACGAAGGGTTGGTTCTTGTATTGGACGGAGCAAGGTGCAACACGTACATACAAACAACACATACGAAATCTAAGTATCATTTACAATGGCATATTGGTGAAATACTACAGAAATTTAATAAAATAAATACGTGTTACACCTTGCTCCTTCTAATACAAGAACCAACCCTTCGCCTGTTCAATAATGAACTCTGATAAGAATGTACGATTTTATATATATTTTTATAATTTGACGACATCTACAACCTTCTCCTTTTTAATTATGTACAATTCATTATTTTTCAACAAATCTAAAAACATTTTAAACATGTAAGTGACCAGTTTCTTAAAATTTGTACAGCATGATATTTGTACCCCGTTAATGTTTTCCATTTCCAGAACCCTGAGGATGGTCTAATTGAGACCGAAACGTCGGTATTGTTTTCAATAAATAATATTTTAACAAAGGACTGAATCTCCATTATTTTCACCTCTCCAAATAAATATTACGTTTCTCTAGCCACATACCTACTATATTACCTAATACCGAGACTACATATCCTTAAAATTATGAAAAAATCGCTAAGTGAATCAACCGCTGAAGCAATACCCAGCTCAAAATTAGTTGTCACTACTACACACCTCTATAATTTTCCCCTACAAAACTGCTTTTATCTTCTTTCTGTTCTTATTAATGTGATTTTATTTGTTACAGGTACGTTTTTTTGTCTTCCCAAACATTGATCTAAACACCAAATCGTGAGTCACAAAGATTTCTTTTTAAATATTACTATAGTAAATATAATTGTTGCATAATAAAGAAAAAAATATATTATTCTCAATTTTTCTTAAATTTTTTAAATAATATCAATTTAATAAAGTTTTTCTTACAAAATGTGTCTTTAGCAGATTGGCACACCCTGCAATAAGTAATATTATGCCGCGATGATATATTTATTTATTTTCTGGAATATCTATAATATATTGAGAAAGCCAATAATGAAGCAAATTTCTAATGAATGAACTGGTAGATCTGTACCAGTCTGTGAATTTTACCGTCATTGTAACAAAAATAGCTAGTAAGCCGAAATACGTATTAATTACAGTAAAAAGTTTTTTAAAACTAATCGAATATTTTTGTATCACCTTTAAATTAATATTATCATTTTAATAACCTGTTGTGCTTTACCATTTTGATTACATTAATCTCACTGATTTAAACAATGAATAATAAAATAAAATAAATAAAGCAACGAATCAATGAGTGTAATAACTATTACATAAAAAATTACTGCCAACCTATAACAGCGCTGTAAATACTAATCAGACTTGTCAGTATATAACCTGTTAAATATAGTAGGAGGGTACATTCAAATGAGCAATGACAATAACATGAATTAATGTACTCATTACAATTGTAGATTAGGGACAAAATGTAGTACATAAAAAAAAAGTAACAATGCCATTTAGAAATTCAGTGTAAATGTAAAATAGTGCTTATACAATTCAATTTACAGACTTTATAAAACTTTCCTCTAAGTATATATACGTGTACGAGTAATCTAATCTGACTGAAAATTTAATCTTCCTGAAAGTTTTTGTCTGTTCTCAATGATTAAATACAATGACATTTTATACTTTGTATCTAAGAATGCAGTGAGTGACGTATATGTAACAACATATTAATTTTCATGTTTAATAGGTTACGATAATTAGTATATTTTTTGTAATGTCATTCATAAGTAAACAGATATTATCAGATGCGTAAATAATAGACAGTAAACAGATGAAAGAAAGTTCCAGATATCTGTCATTATGTCAAAGGTGATTTAATTAAATTAATTTTCCATGTAGTTACAATTATGAAGTCACTTATGAAATATAAATAGAGGAATTTTTACAAAAAACTTCTTTATCATAAATTTTCACCATAAAACTTTACAAATTAATTTCTAGAACTGTGTAATTTATTTACAATGTAAATATGTAATAATTGAAATGAATTTATTGAAAATATTACTTGTAATAACAAATCGAAACAATTTTTTCCATTGTAAACAGCACATTTTCAACCCATAGTACTATACAACTAACTTTTATTAAAAAATATTTGGAAATTCTACTTGATGTATATTCTGTAACATGTATATTAAAATCATTGTTTTAATTTTACAGCTTGATAAATCTTATTTTCATGAGCAATAACTATTTCACAATATTGAAACTATATCTTAAAATACAATATTTCTTTTAAAATTATTTGTAGCTTAATAATTTACAAATACATAAATTTTTATCGAACAGTTTCATAATTTTTCAAAATACAACACAAAGACCTATAAGTGCTTAGTGTATAATTCGTGAACATTTTGCACTTTGTGGTATAGCTTTCAGCTCCTTCAGTAATATTATCTTTATTTCCTCTATAATCGCATAACTAGGAATGCGCTCGATCTCGAGCTTTGGTCTAGTCCGGCCCGGCCCGAAGTCCGGTTCGATTTCGAGTCGAATACATATCGGAACTCAGAATTCTTAGAACTTCAATTTTTCATAAATTTGAAAACGACGACAGCCGAACACGCTTCTTTTTCTATCGGAGAAACTTTTGAAACCCGTAATACTCAACTAAAATTTTGTGACATGACCGTTAAGCATAAAAGTTGTATCTACATTTTAATCGATTTTTTTGTTTTGTATGCATATTAGTTGCTGCCAAAATTATCTATCAGTTTGTTAAAGCCAAATGTCATATTTACTTTTCTCCAGCCTGGTATAATATATTAAAGGTTTGTCATATCTACTAAAATTCACTGTATATGTTTAGCAAAAGTGTCGTATTATCTCCAAATAGTGTAATTTGCAGATACGACTTTTATGTTTAACAGGGCAGTATTGTTGAACGTCACATTTAAAATTGTTTTATGAAATAAATTACAAATATTGTTTGCGACCGTATAAATATGGATCAGAAAACTGCTACACTGACGATCCGCCGGAAGCTAATCACTCCGTGTCGGCTTCCATCGATGCTTAATATAACATCCCTAACTTTTCAGGGACGGCAAGAACTACATTAACCGTGGTTTTAAACGGGATCAAGGAGGGGCTGGGATTTAATGTTGGACAAAAACTAGTTCTGTGGGATCCTGTAACCCCAGTAAATATTTTATTACTATATTTAGCAGATCGCTAGATAAATTTCTTTTAAGAAAGAGAGAGAGACATTCTCCTAATGTTGTACCAATCTTCCTACTGCACACGTATTTTTTCCCAGTGTAAATCGAACTTTGCGTAGAGGACCGATATGAGTAGGATGCAGTGTCTGAGCTATGAAACTAACGGATTAAGATGTGCTCCCTTCGAATCGGTCATCGAGCCGGGGCGAAGATATTTTTTCTAGCCGAATAGGGCCAATCATATGCAAAAGTTGAGACGAGTCTGACTTTCGAATCAACATAATATACATTAGTTTTGACATGTTTACAAAGAATGAATTTATTGATATGATTCTAATAATTGATGAAGCTTCTGGACATTAATTTATCTGTTTAACATTGTTACATTTTATTTATTTTCACATACTCATCTAGAATATTTGAAAAAGATTATTTCTCAATTATCTTATTTTTCTCGAATTCTTTCAAATACATTAATAAAAATCTGATGTGGCCAGCACATTACCTTCCGTCTATCCTGTGTATTATGTACAAATTTCATACATAAATTTTCTTGCAAAAGATCCTATATTTCCAGGACAATTATTTCATAAACAAATTATGCAAATTGCACCTGACACTGACATCTTCTTTAACTTTTCTCATTCATTAGGGATCGCTGTTTTTTTTTATTTTCTTCTTCCATTCATTTCTGTTTTGCATGTTGTCCTCATTCAGTTATTTTTCTCTCAAGTCTAATTTCTGGTCTTCCTCAGTTTCTTCTACCTTCTATTCATTCTTCTTCCAACATATTCATCATCTTTCCTCATGACATGTTCAAGCCAATGTAATCGTCTCTCTTGCATCTTTCTATAAACTTTATCATTCGAGTTATTTCCCTTACCTTTCATTCCTTACTCTATCTTTCGTGTTTTCCTCAAAATCTATCTCAATATCCTAGTCTATCCAACATTCATTTTCTTTTCATTGATACTGACATCTGTCAATTTGAATTATCTGAATATATTAGCAGTTTCCATGGTTACCATAGCTGGTTGATTTATGAAATTTAATATCTTTATAATTCTATAACTTCATATCTATTGAATATAAAGTATAAAATGCAGAAAAACTGTTAAAAGTTGAAATTGAGGGTACTTCTGGTGGACCAATTATAACCAAAATCTAATCACGTTTGTATATGGATCTAAACTCGAGGAATACGAAAAAAATATAATTTTTGGAATCGTGGTATTGGAGTTATGAGATCCGAAACGATCGTCACATGCATACACACACACACACACACACACACGCACACACTCACACACACATACATACAGACATCATCGTAAAAATAGTAAATTCGTATTCTAGGGACCCCAAAACGTGTTTATTCATTAGAAACTCACTTTCGATTTTTTAACCAAAGACAATACCTTTCTTACCTAAGGTGACGGAAGGTAAAAAGTAATACATCGTTAAATAATAAAAGTTCATAGTCGTATCTTGTAAACCTGACTTTATACAAAATATCTACATCTATCCTCAAATATCGTAGTATATATGAAACAATAAAACTTTTATATGATCCATTTTTTTCTATTATAATAAAATAGTTAAAAGGGCGGCGGGTGCATCCTCACAGACTCATCCTCAACCTAAGAAGATACTAGATAGCGCTGCGATCAGTAACCAATTTACACCAAATTTACACAACTAAAAGGCGGAATATTTAAAATGAAATTTATTAAATTAATTAAAAATGTATTCGACATAAAGTTTATGTATTTTATTTAGAATAATGCTTGCTATCAACCTGTCAGTAGCTTTCGTGCTTTTAGTTATAGCGAAAGCATATCCAAAAACGTGGTGCAGTGCGTTATCATGTTGCAGGAGTTGTCTGCCCACAATTCTTTTGCATGAACTATATGAAAAATCATCTTCCTTAGCAATTGAATGTGATCCAGCGGTTACAAAACACATTGACCATAAAATGGTTCAAACCATTGATTAAGGGTGATTAGCAAGCAGTTGACTACCATTGTTTTATCTCTGTGAATCGTTTATGACTAGTTTTGAAGAAAAATACTTCAAATAAAAGATACGTACCTATAACAAATTTTTCAATAACTGTTATTTTAAAAAAAATTATCTAAAATAATTCATAAACGTTTGACAGAGATAAAATAATGCTCGTCAATTACTCGCTAATCACCCTTAATCAGTTGTTCATACTAACAGTCAGTATCTTCAATTTTTGCCACGTGCAAGGACGCGAGGTTATCTTGTCATTTTCCACGTTTTCATAAACCTTTGGTTTCGACATAGGTTCCTCGCCAATTTACTGCTCTTTATATACCATTATTAACACAAAATTTAATGATAATCATTGTTTCGTCATTTAAAAAATCGCAGATACGGCAATATCAAATTGATAATATTTTGCTGTCATGATCTCAAAAACAAACTACACGTCCAATATGAAAGATACCTGACTAAGAACATAGTACCAAAAAATGAGCTCAATCAAAAATGAACGCGCGAAATTTAAAAATTCTCGTTCATTATCAGTGGCGTAGGCAGACCGTCTTTATGGGGACGGTTTTTCAGGGGGGTCATAATTTTTAAATGTTATTTTATATTTTTGCAACGTCTTATCAATAAAGGATACATGCATATTTGCGTTTGTGTGTTATATTACACCCGCATTTGTCAATTCGTAATACTGCTTTTAATTTTATTACAATTTTTCTGTTTCGAGCTCTTCCCGGTACTCAAGCGGGGGAGGTTTGAACTCTCCCTAACTCTATTTAGCTACGCCACTGATTATTATTATTAGTACAAAGATTTATTTTACTTATTTATTTTTACCTCTCGCTAAGAGAGGTATTGAAATCATGCTAAAAATCGCTTAACCAGATTTTACTGAATAAGCACGTTTTAAGGCTCCTAGAATCCCGTAATAATATTTTTACGATGATGTCTGTGTGTGTGTGCGTGTGTGTGTGTGTGTGTGTGTGAGGTTGTTGGAAGTATGATTTCTCAAATTCTATAAGATTAAAGATCTGTGTAACTACGGATTCCTCAATCTAACAGTAATGGGAAGAGTTGAATAGATTCTGGTAACAATTTGATAACTGGAAGTAGTAGTATTTTAACAAAAATCTTCTAAATATTATTTTTTGAATATTTATGTTATTACAAATATTAAAAAACAAAATTCTCTAGACGACACATTTAAAAAAATTATTATACCTTATATAGATTTAAAGATATAGATATATAATCTATAAAATAATATGTTGTAGTAACTCTCACAGCCTGCTCACAACCCAAACATCTCCATGGTAACTACTTTAGAAATTAAAATTTCTGTAATTGACAGATAAATGTCACTAATGTCAGTGTCAAAAATTCAGAGATAGTACTGAAACTGAAGGCTTTTTTTGGGAACGATATTTAATATTTCTTATTGTATTATTAATTATATATGTAAAATTATAGGTATATAACATGAATCCTTCAGAAATAACGCCAACCCCGTTAATGAATTGGAGAAATCTTGAACATTTAGAAGAAATGGAGAAAACTTGCTCACAGAATGAATTTAAAATTATAGAAAATACGTAAATATAAAGATTAGTTGTAATTAGAATTTTTTGTGTATACAAGAAATGTTAAATACAATACTTATATATACCACAATGGAAAGGGCGCGAGAGGTATTGTGATGGCCACAAGAGATTTTCATTTACGGTTCATGCTTATTAATAGTTTGTTGTTCATTTAAACGAAAGTAGATACGTAGGTAATGTGTCATTTATATATTTACTTGTAACAAAGCTATGTTAATATTTTTTATACCTAATAATAGGTTAATCATACATACACGATATCGTTCTCTTTGTAAAAAAACAATTGAATTGTTTTTTAATCGTAAATAAGCATGATTTCATAAGAGATAAAAAATACAGATGAAATCTCATTGTAAGAAAGTGATAAATATGAATGAACACTATCATAAAAAGGTCAAATTTTATTACTTTGTTTACATGCTCATTCGTAGCCCTTACAGAATTAAATATTTATTGAGCCATGAATTTAAGATTACATAGGCTTTTTCAACATAAATCTAGTAATAACTCTATCCTGTATAAATATAAGATTAGGAAAGAAGTTTGATATTTATTTCTATAAATATTTAAAAATAGAAATATTTATTTATTCGTTACATCAAACGGTCGGCGCCTCGTTCCATCAAACGGGAAATGCGGTTAACGATAATTCACTACATAATCTCTAGGCTTTGTTTTAAGCTAGTTCCGTTTCAAATTGATAATTATGAGAGCTAGGTCTGATTAAAAGCTACATACCTATTTATAAATTAACCGCAACCTCCAGATGATCAAAGCAGGAACGGCAAAAGAGAAAACTACGAGTACTCCTAAACTTTGAACCACAAAGCTTGCCATATATACTCGTATTAGTGTATTAGTTCACGGTGTATATTTCGAGATTACAGACATTTGCGAAATATTTTATTTATACCAATTTATTTGAATAAATTTCTTTAATTATAGATTTTATCATAAAAGATATTTACCATTTATTACCCCACACATTGAAATTTATTATGGAAATTTACTCAAATGGGCGTATAAACCATAATTGAAATATAAAAAAATTATATAAAAATCGTAAAATAGTTACAGATTAATCAGTAGTAAAGCTAAATAAAAAAAAAAAAAAACATTCTCTATTATAGTTATAACGAATTAAACATTTTGTGACGTGACGGGTGTGTCTTTAATTATATTGACCAGAAATATGAAAGCTGAAAATCTCGACTATAATTCAACAGCGCCCAGCCCAGAGACTATCCATTTTTTATTCCCATTGGTGAGCAAATGTGGTGCAACTCTCATGAAAAATATTGTTTCAATGGTACTGGTCTGATGCTGGTGACGTCACAAACTATCACAAAAGAATCATATAAAAAAATCTGATGTGGCCAGCACATAACCTCTCGCCGTATATCTTACCTGGCTGTATGCATAAAGCAAAGAATATTTTTATAAATACAAATAATATATTCATATAAATCTATGACGTATAAACTTCTTTATTATTCAATAATAGCATGTCTCAACATGAAGATATTTTACCATAAATTATGTTACAATAAATTACAAAGTAGAGTTTACCATATATAAATATTAGGCTGGTAACTGCAATTTTCAATTCGAACAACGTTGTTTACTTTCTCTTCATATTCTTCTAGTAAAAACATTAATTTTGGGCGGTCTAAAATGTATATATGGATTGTGCATCTATTCTTACATATCTTCTTTTACATTTTATTTTTTCATACATGTTATATCTAAATAACACTAATTCCCTTTAATAAAGTGACGGATAGATTGCACTCCGATTATTCTTATATCAATGTGTAATTTTGTCAATATTTACAACTTACTTGAGAAGAATTTGATAGCTTTTTCGCAATTCAAAGTTACTCTAGTCTATAGTACTGGTGTACATTGTCCCATAATGTTTGAAACAAATTTAAGTCCTTCAACCTAGACTTGTCATCTCCATAATAGTCACAGATCAAGAACTAAGGGATTCTCCAAGTACATTTTTCCTTCATTACTCATTATTTCTGACACTGACATTTATCTGTCAGTTACAAATAATTTAAATTATCAACTATTTTTCATGGCATTCTTTCGGCTGTCAAATTTATTACAACAGATTATTTTATATATTATACTTCTTTTATCTCTAAATCTATGGAATATATAATAAAATATTTAAATGTATCAGATAGAGAATTTAATTTTCTTTAATATTACCACGAAAAATTTTCAAAAAATAATATTTAGAATATTTTTTTTCAAGAATCTTCTACTTCCGGTTGTCCAATTGTTACCAAAACCTTTTCAGATCTTCCCATGAATGTCCGATTGGGAAATACGTTGTTAAACAAATTTTAAGTCTTATAGTTTTTGAGTAACCGTCCTTCCAACATCCCACACACACACATACACACACACACACACATCCACACACACACACACACACACACAGACATCATCGTAAAAATGTTAAAATCGGATTGTAGAGACCTTAAAACGTGCTTATTCAATAAAATCTGGTTATGCGATTTTTAGCATGAATGCAATACCTCTCTTAGCGAGAGGTAAAAATGGTTTATGGGCCCATTCGTTAATATAGACTAAAAATATTTTTTCATATTAAATTTGCGAATATTCTTTTAAAAAAAATATAAATAAAACCCGATTGAGAACTTATTTGGAATAGGAATCATTAAATAAATAAATCTGTTGCAATTATGATCATTACTCCCGCCAATTCCTTTTTATTACTTATAAATAAATATATTCTCACGGCATACTACTCGTTACTGGGTGCAGTGGCAAAATTTGGAGGTGACATTGGTGATCAGTGCCCCACCCACCTCAAAGTTTATACAACCAGGGGTTAATTATTTGGGAATATTATGTTAACTTTATATACTAGTAATTTTATAGCAAATATGTATGAACTAAAATTTAATAATTGATAATTTAATCAATATTTTTAGAAATTAGAATAATAATTCTATACTTGAAATTACAAACCAAAATATTGTATTTATTGTTATTTAAATTGTCTAAAAGAACAACTTTACATTTTTGTTTTATAAACTATACATAAATATACTTCCAATGTAAATAAAATTTACTCCTAACTTTTGCTAGTAATGTTATACATGACATAAAATGAACAAAAATGAATCGAATTTGTTTGTTTAAATAAATTTACTATGGGAGTAAATTTACTCTTTTCTTTATAAAACGGGGGGTTATAATAATAAAAATGTATTTTATTTATTCAGTTCCTTATTTTAATTTAAAATATTTCAATATTTTTGGGGTTTGAAGATTTACATCATTACTTTTAAGAATAATTAATATTGACAAAAAAAATATGTACTTTTTCTCCTCTACCTTCAAAAATCGAAGTCCGGTTTCACCCCCCTAATAAAATTGCTGAAATCCCGCCCCTGGCTGATTGTGCAAATCAAATATCGGCAATGATGATGAAATATTCATACCTACCAGACGTCACCTTACGGGCACTCATAGGGACCGTGGAGGTGCATCAAAGAAGTTATTTTTGTGCCATTAAAAATTCGAAATCATTTTCAGTAAAATTATTTCACTAACATGACTACATTTAATTTTTGATAATTACTGTTTATGCAAACTTCATAATTACATAAATTATAATTTATGACTGTAATTATAAGTAGGCCAATCAGATTTAACAAAAAATGACAGAATATGTCACGCCATGTCAAATTTGTCATAATTTGCTCAATATAGATACAATAATACAAACTTATTAAAAAGAATTGTATTAAAACGATAATTAATTGTATTACTTGCTTTTCAGGCGACAATAAGTATTACTTTCAAGACGGTTATTTGAAGTATAATTTTTAATTATATTTTTTAAATAGGTATAATTATTAAGATGTTACAATTAGATATACCTGAATTTGTAAGTATATTCTGTAAAATTTGATACAATAGATTATTTTATATTTATTTTTCATATTCAAATTCATAGACGATGTGATGAAGAATGAATAAAATAGACAAAAAATTAAATATTCTTCAATATTTATAAAAACATTAGCGCATACCTATTTAGAGTTATTTTTGCAGTAAAGCAACTGTCAGTTGACTAATTGTTATTAGAAGCTATGTACTTTATCATTTCTTCCCATTAATACAAAAATAAGAAATACAAAATTTCATAAATATTTAAGAAATAGTCATGAAAACATACCACACATACACACTTGTCGAAATGTTAAAATGAGATTTTAGTAACCTTAAAACGTGCTTATTCATCAAAATCTCGTTATACGATTTTTAACATGATTTCTATTTCTTTAAGAAAAAATCATCTCGGAACTAAAGCACAACTTGTGAAAAGCTGTAGTGAATTTGAATGTAACATAAATGTGAAGAGTCGGTAGTACAGTATTGACAATAATACAAAGCTTACGATCGGTTACAGTATAGTAAAAGATGATGCAACATCTTTCCCAAATTTCCTGAATATATTTCGAGATTATAGTTACGAATTAAATTATTTATACATAAATCATACTTTTGTTTGTATACTGAGAAAAAAAACAGTTTATATTCTGCAAAAGCTGCATCAATATTTAACACTGGTTGAAATAATCCAAGAACATATTAAATATGAAAGGTACTCGCATGGTGCTCAAAATTATGTATATATTTTTTATTACTGGAACATATACCTACTAACTTGTCATAAGCATTGAACCTACGACCATAAACATGCAATAACCCATCCCACAAATATTATTTTTGTATGCGCAATGCGCTTCAAAGTGAAGTCTTACTGATAGATAATATATGAGACTTTTGATTTTTGTTTGTTTTGTTTGATATAGAAAAACCCATTGAAATGAAAGATCCAACACCGGTTTACATTATTCAAAATCTTTGTTTTCACAAGCTTTTTATAATAGTACCGCAAACAAATAATTATAGTACAAGCATAAAACCAACTATTATACTGAGCTCTAAACTGTAAACATTTATCTAAATATTATTGCATGCATTGAAATCTTAACTGTGTTAGGTACATATATGATGTTTGAAGTGTACGAATGCTGCAATATAGAGATTAATGTTGATTAAAGTGAAAAGCTCATCTTAAGAGGGTTGTTTTGATTTATAATTGCGGGAGTGCACGGGTGACGTACAATGTTGTTGCCAAGCAGTAGAGTTGTTGATCAGCTGACGCAATCCGTGAAGCGGTCAACGATCAACCAATGAGCGAACATATTACGCGTCTCCCACTCCGGTACGTTTCGTTGCCTAGAGCTTTGTTCGTCAAGTCGACTTGCCGGCCGCTAGTTGTCTTTTAGCCGGTATAGAGGCAGGAAGTGTTTAGCATTATGAACTATCCCAATTGGTGCAGTGTTTTCTTCTGATTGTTGCAAACAGGCACCCTGTGACTCAACACGAACTATCTCACCTCAATCTCTTTGTTACCTGCAACCATTGATGAATTGATTTGATTCCTAGTTGGATCCATTGTTGAAGGAGTGATTGTTAGCTAGTGGTTTGCTAACAATCCCACAAGTGAACAAAGTGTTTTGTTCCTCTTTAATTATTTGAATCGTGTGATGATCACAAGTTACTTGAACTATATTGATATTAGTGAAACATATCGCAGTAGTAAGCTTAGCAGGACTCACAGGTCAGAGACAAGTGGGTTTTCTTGATATTGAAAATCGAGAAAAGCTCGAAAATTCCTGTAGCCAAGCAGTGCCTCGGGGTTGCCCACGAGGGCACCACTATGGGGCAGATTGGACACGATGTAAGTCACTTTTCATTTCATTTTTCTAGGTTAAGGTTTTATTCACTATCAGATTTATCATAGCGTAACGCAAACGTATTTCGCAAAGAGCGCTGTCAAAAATTGAGAAATGATAAATTTATGCGATACGTGGTGATTAATTTATAATTTTGTCGCTCTGTAAACGTTAAAATATTTCGTAAAGAGGGCTGTCAAAAAAGTAACTTGATAAGTAATTTAAAAAAATTAAATTTATGCGAAAACGTAAGGTGCTTATTAAATTATGAAATTTTTGAACTGATAAAGTGTTATAAATATTTACAAATAATCCCAGGTTTTGCATGTAACCCAATTAAATATGAATTTATAATTTATCACATAAAATTGACGTTTGATAAGCCGGACGATATAAAAATGTCATTATTATTGAAATTTGGGTAATTCCTGTAAATGTCTGTAGAAGAGCATCCAAAAATTGTAGATGAAAATTTATGACATTTCCTATTTTAAAAACTATAAAAATATGAATAATTATAATATTTTACTAAGTGATTTTCAAACGTGAAAAATCAATAAAAAACATGTCTTTTATGTCAAGTGAAAATTTGATCTGCAATTTCTTCAGAGAATTTTGCGATCTTCTACCGGTGTACTAGGTTAGGAACAATTCGAACTGCAAATTGCGCATTTGAGCAACAGGTATATAAATAAAAAAATCGCCTTTTTTATTAAAACTTTGTCATTCCATTAAATCATGAGTATTTTTCTATATTGTACATAATTTTTTTTATTTAAAGAAATAATACTTTATTAATTTATTCTTATTACAACTTTGATCTGTTAATACTTTGCAATTATTATACAATGTAATCTTTTTATCAGGAGACTGAAAGTATCAACAAGATATCGAAAAAATTCAGGCTTAATAAAAGTACAATATTAAAAATTCATGAACTAAATTGTAAATGGTTAACCATAAATGTTTTAAAATGCGAGTAAGTAAACAATAATTATACGAGAATGTGGTTTACTATGTGCAATATATCATTTATATTTATTTATGACCATAAATCATAACATGCACTCGCCAATTTACCCGACATAGCATTTATAAATTGATGACAACTTTCGAAATAGCACACTGCACACAACAAGTAACATTAAAGTAATAATAATTTTTTTTGTAATTTATTATTTCATTTCCGTACCGGTTTTTAAATTTCCAAGGATTGTATTTCATTCGTCTTCATATTTCATCATCTTCATGAAAGTGGAAACTGGCATACTTAAAAATCAATAACACTGTCTCCAAGGAGATGGGTTAATAAAATTACTGTAATACGGATCTGAAACTGGAACACTCGGATAACCAATTTAAATAATAATTATGATTTGTATATTCACTTAAGTATACACCTTGTGGTTTGAAGCGATTTTGAAACCTGTTATTAAATGGGAGTTGTTCCTCCTTTTTTGTGAGCTACCAATGAAGGATGCAATCAATAAATAATATTATTATGAAATATGCTTTTAAAAATATTGCAGTAATAAAACGATAAAAAGTATAAAAAACCACACCATTAATTTTGAATATTATTTATTGTAAGTAAAAACTATAACGTCATATTGCAGGCACAACAATTTTTTATCTGTTACAATTTTTATAGATTTACAATAATTATAAAATTTATGCTTGATTTGTCATAAAAAAATACCATAATTTATCAAGATAAAAGAAACAGTCATCTTTTCCATGTGTTCAGACAGTATTACTCATGTTTTAACAACAAAAAAAAATAATAGAAATTTATTCTTAATGATTTAAAATGCATAAAAAAGTAGTGTGAAATAAATAATATAAAGTGAAATTTAGCTTTGGCTAGCATTTAAACTAAAGAGAATATAAAAAAAAAATATTACGTTAAAAAAGAATATTGCACAGTCAAAAAAAGTATATCTTCGTAAAAGACAAAGATTTGCACAGCAAAAAAAGATTTTTCCGCAATAAGATTAAAATTACCATAAACCAACTTAACCATTTTACTGTGAGTACTGTGAATTCACTATTTAATCGGAGGATATAATTTTTGTAATGAAATTATTTGACTTTTTTTTTACTAAATGTTAAATACCGTTTTTACGTAGGCATTTAAATTTCAGCGTTTAGAGATTCATTTTTTAGACACATAGTACATCATTACGGCATATTATCCATTGCTGAGTGTGCCAATCTCCTATATACACAAATTTCAGTAATACTGATGGCATATTTGTACTGTGCTGGCGATTACCAGGCGTCACCTTACTGGTGTGGTGAGTGCACCACAGGGTTCACTTTTGTGCCATTGAAAAATCCAAATAATTTTTTAACGTCGGTCGGAAGTCAGGATCAAATCTACTTCACAGATTCGCGACCAGACACTCGATCACGAGACCTCATTCTATATATCCACATTGTATGTTTAAGAAAAAACAAAGCCTCGACCCTTAAAGTAATATTGTTAGAATATAAATAAAGATAGTCTATACTAAAACAAAAAAGAGATATTTTCATTTTATTTATGTTTATTATTTTCCAATGAAACACGTGTTAGAAAGAGACAGTTATACGCATTTCCTCTATGTGTCACATTTATCAAAAAAAAGATAACAGTATCTTAATTTTCGGTGTGACATCTTTATGGAAGTTCGCTATAGATTTCCAATAATCTCCCCGATCGTGTATACAGGAAAGTTCTTGGAGCAACTTTATTGATTACTTGTGCTAACCTGTTAACTGGCCACCTGTTGCTTCCCGGGTGATAAATGATGCAATACAAAAATCATATTTCAGGAAGAAAAACGTAAAATTGATATCTAATAGAAATTAGTCAGTGCTTGTCTACCTCATGTCTTCCAATTTATTTATCATCTGTTTTCTAACAAACATTTAAATACCGGTTTTCCTCGTTTTCATATTTCATTTCCATACCTGATGCAATACATTTCATTTGTGGTGAGATGGTCTGATATTTTTTTTTTAAATCCAGTTTGGTTTTCCGTTCGCTTGCAAATTATAATTAAATTTTGGGAAATAGGAAATTTCCAAATTTTTAAATATCAAATGACAAAGATTATCGTCATCAAATGATTAGAATATAAATAAAAATGATGAATTTTAAAGTTTCATAATTTTGAAGAAAAAAATAATTTTTGATGAAAATACAATTATTTGCATCAAAAGAAATATTTAGAATTTTAAATGGCACAAACGTGACCCCTGTGGTGCGCTTTCCGCGTCAGCTGTGTCTATGCGAAGACGCCTGGTAAACGCCTTCACTGTATGAATATTTCATCATCATTACCGAAATCTGTGTACAAAGGAGACTGGCACACCTAGCAATGGGTAATATGCATGATGATTTATTTATTTTCATTTAAAAAAAAATAATGGTAATGTCCCTTCAGGTAGTTCAGGTTAAATTGGAAATAAAATTCAGAACATTTTCGCACCAAAAATGGCTTTTAAGTTCCTAACTTCTTACTCGTAATTTAGAGTATAGGTATCTACAAAATAGCTGTTTCTCTATTTTTTTTCAAATCCACTATCTCTTACAATTTACAATTTCCAAAATCCGAATACCTAATCTAAAAATCTAATAAATTATAAAATTATTTGATACTGTACTCTAACAACAAATTTATGTATTATTTACAGAAAGATAAAGTGAGCATTTTTCTTCCTCATAAATTTATATAAAAAGTGCTGCTATAATGTCATTAAAATGAACAGTACATTGGTATTTATTTTAATTATATAATTTTGTACGGATTTTCCCAAATCTATTAATAAAATATTGGAAAATATCTTCATAAAATAAATTTTATAGTTTAACTTTTATTTGTTAATAAAGTATTATTTTTATTATACGAAAGCCTTCGACATAGGAGCACTTTTGTTTTGCTGTCGGTAGTTTTTCTTTAATTCTCCTTGTATTTTGAATTTTTCTTTCAGTTTTTATTATTATTTTAAAAAATAAAACAAATAAATAAATATAAATATATCATCACGGCATATTACCCATTGCTGGGTATGCCAATCTGCTTTGTACACAGATATTGGTAATGATGAAATATTTGTACCGTGTGGGCGCTTACCAGGCGTCACCTCACGGGCACTCATAGCTGGCGTGGAGAGTGCACCACAGGGGTCAATTTTGTAGAGTATATTATATTATGCTTGCTTCCTGTTGTAGCTGTAGATTCATTATTATTTTTATTTTTAAATACTTTAGTTAGTAAATGTGAAACATCTAATGACGCGTCTATACGGGGGTAAGAACGACTCCTATGACACGACGGTCGTGCCATTCGGCCACCCTCGTGACTCGTCGGCTTTCTCCGCTTCGCCACCTCGACTCGGGGCTCTACGCTCGTCACGTTACTTCTGTGTATCGGTACATTAGCGTCGTTTCCTCTATACGAGTACTACACGCTCATCGCTTTACTTGTGTATATATCGGTGTATTGGAGCGAATTTGAAAAAGAAGAGTCGTTTCGAGTAATAAATATTTCAATAAAAATAAATTTCGATGTGATCTGCCAGACGTCCCGCGACGGCTCAGTTTATTTTCTTAGGGTCAGTTTTACAATAAATTTTAGATGATAGCTGTTTAATTAATTGTAAATATTAGTTCAATTATCTTTTCCAGTATATAAACTGTACACGCCTAAAAGCATAAGAATCGTTTAGTTTAGTTCCAAATTTCACCACCAGGTTTGCATTCTTATTTACATATCCCACCAATATATTATATTGATTGAACACACGAAACGTTCCTGTTTTTTGTTTACTTATTATTATATTTACACCTGAAGGCATTATAAAGATAAGTTGGTAGTTTGTTATTCATAAATTACGATCAGTTTACCATGAGTTCCACCATATTATATGCAAATGACAAGAAAACATCATGCATCTACGATAAAAACATTACACAAATTACATAATTATATACATGCATTTGTACAACAACATTGTTTACGAAAATAATATAGAATTAGATGTCCCAACATAGTAGATTGTTACTAAAAGCCGGAAGAGAGTCGCCCTAGATCCAACCTAAGTGTTCTTTACTCTTTACTATAGCTGCTAGCTTCAGATTATACTCTTCATCTGATGTTTACGACCATTAAAAAAATTGTCAAACGCAGTTGTTTTTGTCTTGCTGTCAGTCAACATTCCTAATTCTAGTTCATCGAGCCGATATCGCTTGAAATACGCGTTAAACACTATTAATTCTTAAGCAATGACAAAAATCTTTAAGGAACTAGAAATAATTATTATTACAATCATTGATGGAATGGTTCGTCGAAAATTTGTCGAATCGCCGGAATTTGGATCGTTGGCTATTTTCGTTAAATCTGTTGATTTCATCATTTCGTGCCGGGTCTGTGTTTATCAACATTTTACTCTTGCAAGTTGTAACTTGTTGTATAGGTCAGTTGCAAGTAGTTTTACACAATGAATGCGAAAAATAGCAAAGTAGCTACAAACAACGAAATTAATGTTATCTCCTTAGTCAAATACCTATCTGGATTCCTACGAAATTAGGAAAGGTAAAAAAGTTCCAGTCGATTTTTTCAGGATGTTCAGCCGGAACTGAAATTAAGGTTTTATAGCCGGATTGTCCGAATTTAGCATCATAACCGGATCTTCATTCTATTACTACCAAAATTATTGCGCACTCATTATCAAATACTTGACATTGTTTTTTCTGCTTACATACTAGCTGGCCAATATTTAAACCGGAATAAGTTTTATCAGCATTGTAATTCTTTCAGCAATCATATTCAATTTTAATTACAATAACAATTCTTTTTACTAATAGCTTTTGGGTGCGGGATATGAACCTGTGAACTTTCACTCAATATTCGAGCTCGCAAGTTAACCTCTGAAATGAATTGCTAATGGAAATATATACATAATTAAATAATTATTTATGTAAGGTTAACTGCAATTGTGAATAAATGTATATTAATCTTTTGTAGTCCATTTACGCTGCTAATAGGATTGTTATTGAAAGTTTTTTGTTTAATTTACACAGATGAATATATTTGAAATGCACGGATTCTGTGAATGATTAGTTAACAGCAGTATTAATGTATTTTTAATTATTGAAACAGAAAAAAGTATGGGGCACTGACCTTTATGGAGTGAAAATAATTATAGTGATAAGGCTTCTATTCCATATAATTTATATTACTCTTAAAATAGATATGCTAATTTTTACTGCAATAATAACTATGAATATTAATGTTACTTTATATAATTTACGATATTATTAATATTTTACAGAAATAAATCTTCATTCTTAACTTCACTGAAAAGTAGTCCGGTATTTTCATCTCTGATTAAAATGTCTGTTACCTTAACTTTCATTTAAAAGGAAAAATAACATCAATATTATCGCATAATTTGTTAAAATTACACATGTAAATTTGTCGATGCGACATTTTTCGTTTTAACTGACAATGGTGTCCGGAACTCATACTTAATTTTTTTTTCTGAAAGATTGAATAGCGTTTATTACACTTTCCAAATGTATGTTATTTTTGATATATATTTTTTTAAAGAATTTAGTAAGATTTTATTTAGTGCTTGCTTTTAATAAATTTATAATTTGTAACACGAGCAGATTCAAATAATCTGCCAAAAATTGATGTCGTAGTTGTACCTTGTCAAAGACAAAATCTGTTATAAAGATTTTTAATAAATGTTTCATACATTTCCATGTAAAATAGAATTAATATAAATATATAAATTTCATTTTCACAAATTTTAGATACTATAAAATTGTATTCTTTTCGCTTAGTATAGTACTATAACTATATTAAAGTTGTGACGTCATCTTAAAAATATTTTGGTACAAAATCATTTAAAATTAGTCATACTTTCATAATATGACATAATATAAGCAACTTTTTTTTAGTACCGGACCCCATTAAATTAACAGACAGTTTCACGAGCAATAGAGATCACAATATTGAGCCTAAATGTTTGCTTTTCAATAAAGTTAAGAATGATGATTGTTGAATTAACCAAAATCGATTTGGATCTATTATTTTATAAATCATTCAAGCATTTGAACATGCATGCCTACTTCTTATTCTTTATCATAATTTATATTCATAATATGCGTTATATGATTTATGCCGTTTTTCTCTCTCTTACGAATGCAGCAAACAATGATTGTCTTTAATATCCACCGCGTTGTTTTGACTAGTGCAAATATAGTAACACTACATGTAGATAATAATGGGTGATTGACCTTTAGTAGCTGTCACAGATAGCGATTATCTTTTCTCTGCACCAGATTACATAGATTATTAAATATATATTTAATTAAGCCGCCGGGATAGAATTAACATCTACCGGTTGGTCGTGTCATTAGCTGCCTCTATTTGCTCTGTACTTAATGCGATATTTTTTCATGAGAATTAATTGAATAATAACACGGTTCTAATCTATAACCGGTCTTTTACAGCCTGTGTGGACGATATAATGACCCATAACTTGTGCTGATTTCACACGACTCATTTTTTAATGCTAGACGCATCATTTATTAAAAAGTTTCACCACATGAATAATGATAAAACAGATAGAATGGTGATTACACAAGACAGATTTTATTTTCATTGTTAACTATTTGTAATTTCTATACAGTGTTTATTTATTGTTTATATTTGTTCCTTGGTGTGTGCTGAAACCAGTAAATGAATCGCACCCCCGCAACAAAAGTGACACAAATTTTCAAATTTTTAGTTTTATATGTGAACCGAGATGAAAATAATATATATTTTCAACAAAAAAATTACTGCTTATACCTCAACAAGTAGGGCATAAAAGTGTGGTTTCTGACTTAGCTCAACTTGTGCTTGGTCAGTCAGTAATAGTGAAATATTTGCTTGCTAGTGAATATCCTTATATATAACAGCCACCAATATTGTATGCCATATTTGAGGATGGTATATTTATTTCAGTTCAAATGGCAGCAATTTATTTTTTCTATGAAACATTAAAATTGATTTTCTAAAAACTATTGATTTTGAGTTCTCACTATTTCCGCGGTAGTGCGATATATTGAACAATTTATTACATAAAATTTAGTTTAATATTTGCAAAATATACTATTTATTCATGCAGCAGTTGAATAAAAACTGAGCTGGGATACGAATTCTGATAGTTTCGTTTGCGGAACCAAAAATAAATATTATTTAATAATTGAATGTTACACTATTCGAATCTCGGATCCATATCTTAGTATCATATTTCGGATCATATCTGCGTTTTGGACTACTCAATAGTGAGTAAATCTGTTTAGGAGATAATCTCTTGATGCATTTGGTTTGACGCCGTCTTAAAATGGTATTTTTTTTACTTTTAAAACCCGCTAAGAAGAAAATTGCCTTTTTTGCTTATTTCTACAATTATAAATCGATATAACAACAATCCTTTATATCTTGAAGTTTAGTTTCGCCGCCCGGTACGAATACATATGACCATTGTCTATAGGATTTAAAGATTTAATCATCTCTTTTTGCCGTTTCTCATGTTCAGCATCAGTTCGATTAGATACTATAAAATCTTGGAATTAATGAATTTTAAATATTCGGAAAAATTTCATCTTTTTCCTTACATGTTATGTAAGACGGTGTTTTGAGATCCGAATCTAACTTCAGATTTTAAATTAAAATTTACGGATATCGGTTCCATTATTCGAATATCGGATATCCGAGGATATTTTAGAAACTGATTTCACAGCATTTGACTAGTGGAATAATTATTACACTTTATGATTATTATGTTTAAATCTTTTTGAATATGTAAATATTTTAAATAAAAACATCCTTCAAATTAAAAAAAAACAAATAATTGTTTGTGTTAATTTTGTAATATTTTTTCAAGTATCAACTCTTGTTTAAATAAAAAATGTAGGTCACTTAGCTGCTGCAACAAAACTGCAATTATTTAGAAATGTCACGTTCGTATTTACTTTGTTAATTATCACCAAACAAAGAACATGGAAAATATTTAAAAATAATTTAATTTACAGTTATAAAAACAGTAGAGGTACTTATAGTATTTGTAAGAGTACAAAACAAAGTATGTTTGCAAATAGTGTGCAAATATTTAGGTGTGCCAAATTTGCGCTGCATATAAATTAGACAGTCCTAAATAGGATTATGAAAAGATTATGTATTATGAATACAGTTTTGTGCACTCATATAGAATTTAAACAAACACCTACCTAAGTCAGTGCTTCCAAAACTTTTTCCATCCAATAAGAAATTAGGCATATCTTTTTTTCAATTTTGGAAATCATCCGTTGTATGTTAAAGATTTCATTGCTGAACATGGTATATCCTTATACCTCAAATAATAATTCATTCGTTTATTAAACAAACTAAATGCACAGCAAAGAATAAAAAAAAAACAAATACACAAAGTAAAACAGTTAATTTCACAGTAACTAGATTGACTTGTTAAGTAGCGCATAGCGCCACTTTTAACGAGTTTTCCTGTTGATTGGATATGTATATAAATAGGGTGCCATTTTAGTTTTCTCAAGAATGGTTTCTGACTGGAAATAGCATTGAAAGAAATATACATGTTAATAAATTGTTAAAAAGAGCCTAAATGACTATTTGTGTGCAATAAACCATGCTAGGGAAATTTTAAATTTATTCTTCTTATAGTTTAAAAACGGAATAAAGTGTTTTTCTTTATGATACATCTACTCTACGAGTTTCTCGTAATCGTACTTTTTTAGAACAGTATTCAAGCATTTTATTTGAGTCATCCACGTAAATCTCGGCTAACTAGATTTAAATTTGGTAGGCTGGTATTCTTGTGGAAAGTTCCGTTTTAATTTATTTAATTTAGTTTATCTCTGTGAATAAAATAAATGGTCTTAGCGTCCTTCCATTTTTCCCTGAAGGTTTATCTCCCTTCAAATCGCTGGAAGGAATGGAACGGAGGCAAAGGCAAGTCATTGAGAGCAAGTGGCATAAAGTAAAAGAGAATGGATGTGTCGTGGCCTCCCTGCTTATGCTTGCTATACTCCTAATTCGTATTCCGCTGCATAAATAAGTAGCGTGAAATTTGCATCAAACGGCAATAATTCTCATCAGGTGCGAATGTACCATTCGTTGTCATTGACCACTCTAAAGTGAAGTTTACACAATGCAATTGAAAACTATTTATAAACATTATCAATCGCCTCTTACTTCAGTAGGTACGTATTTGTGAATTAATGTTTTTTTTTTGTTTAAACAATATAAAAAGTTTTCTTCTTGCTTACATTTATAACCATTTATACTTAGTCAAATAAATATATTAAGTATAATGTAAATTATAAGAAATATATTATTGATAAATTGAGACACATTTTTTCCCACTTATTAACTATACACCAATAATATATAATCAATCCTAGTTTACAATAAATATTCTACTCTACAACGCTTCGCTGTGAATGAAGCATACCTGCAACAGCTCATTTGATCATTTGATACTAAAATCGGCTATTGGTTCACTTGGTACGAGGACGACACTGTAAGCCACCATTTTTTTTATTTTTTTTTTGAAACAATAAAAAATTAGATTTGAAAATTCTACTAAGGTAGATATAATTTTTCAAAGTTCAAAAGTGGTTTTTGACGTTATCAATTCATCAGTACTACCCAGTGGTACTCAACCGGTTGATTTGTATTTACTTCTTTTTATATTTCTTAAAAATTTAAATACTTATTGAATCTTATAGATGCTTAATAATTGTCTTCGGTATTGTTAAAAATAGTTATTTGTGTATTAAGAGCCCAAAATTATACTTTGTCGCTTAGCGGAGCACGGTAATCTTTCAAAAGCAACAATGACACTTCACACATTATTTTTCTACGTTAGTTCTATATATCGATATTTCTAAAAAAAATCTGACAAGCACGAAGTAACAAAAAATTATCTAATATAATTTAGACCACAGGAATTAATATTAAAACTTGCCAAAGTATACAATAAATTTTAATATTGTAAATAATTAAATAAAAATGAATATTTATTTTGCGAGCGAGCGAAAAACATCAACATTATTTACAAGACAAATGCGAGCGTAAATGTCTATTTTTCATAGTACTCTTATAAAAAATTCTTTTTGATTATTAATTAAACATTTCCATACATTTTGACAAGCTTTTTGACGTTTCCGTGGCGCTAGTGGGCGTATCATGTGTTGTTGAACTAAAATAATTATATATTCAAGTTAAAATATTCTTATACTTACAGCTTATAATTTTATTTTTCTAATTATCGTTTTTATTCTTGTTTTTACACAACAAAACTTTGTAAACAACAATCAAAATTAAGCGAAAAAGTAACTCCAACTTTCGAAATTGACAGCTGAATGACAGTTTTTAAATAAATTAATTTTTATCGATTATTTTGTCTTTCTGAATTAATGGCGAGAGCGGGCTTTTAATGTTTAGCCAATGAGAAGCTTCATTTCAAAACTACCTAGTTCTGATGACACGAATCTTATAAACCTTTGTATCTAAAAAAAATCGTTATGACTAATACCCATTGCTGGGTCTGCCAATCTGCTTTGTACACAGATTTCGGTAAAACCAAAATTGTCCCCTGTGGTACACTCTCCACACCAGCAATGAGTGCCCATGAAATGACGCCTGGTAAACGCCCACGGTACAAATATGTCATCATTACCTTTATATCTCGGAGCTAAATAAACTTTTAATAATTATTCTTTTACTAATTGTAATTATAGAACATACAATTTGTATTTTTGACACAAATTGGTTGTGGGATGACGTCTGACAAATATCTTCTAAATATGTTATTTAATAATTAAAAATCATCTGTAAAATTAGAAAACCAAATCTAATCATAGTGTAGCTCGTATTTATCAAAATTTGTTTGTGATCAGATCATTTCCAAAATACAAATTGAAAGTGTAAATGACTTCATTCTTTTAAATGCGGAAACTAATTCTTTATAACTTGTTCAAATCCGCTGCTAACAGCTCTCTTTTGTAAAACACGCTTTATATATCCCATTACGACATGCACCATTCAACGATCGCTTTACACGAATTTCGTAAGCACTGTTAATTACCGGATTTCAAAAAGCTCGTTTGAAATTTGTGAAACTTTATTCAAATTCGGCAATTTATATTCCCCAGGTGGAAAACGCATTTTAATTGGACTGAAATGAATTGGGTTTGTAACGATGCCAACTCAAATGGGGGATTATATTTGTACTTGTTGACCCATCTTTCTTTAAATGCACCGCTATCTAGATCTGGACAAGGAAAAGCATTTTATTTCGCATATCCAGAAACTGGAGCATGGATGGACTTGTATATGGGTTAATAGCTATGTTTTGTACAAAGAGTATTATAAATTGACAAGATACATCAACTACTTTGTATTTATTTTTGTTATTTTGTAGTTCATATTTCATAAAATATTGCTTCATTATTCCAAATTTAATTTAGAAAAGTGAAATAATTATGTGGCGTGTACTTTTATGAGACAAAACAAAAAATATGTTGACTAAAATGAGATGGGAAAACTTTCTATGAACATTTACCAAGTCCAATGTTTTAGAAATGGTTTAAGGCCAAAAAATTACAATGTGTTTAGATTGTTAAACATTTTATCGAGCATTTTATAAATAAAGGGCTGTGTATTAAAACACTAACGGCCGAAGTCACCATTAATCGGTTGATTAATAGTCAGCTGATTAAGGAATCAAGCAGATCTGTAGAGTAACAATGTCCTCATTCACCAACTTCATTTCTGAATCAAGGAATCATGATTCACAGTTTTGTTGTAGTTCTGACAGTTAATGACGCCGTCATGTAGTTTTTTTCTTGGTAATTGTACTTTACTTTACTTTAGTTTTTAATTTATTTATAAAATATATTTTATAACTTTTCTATAATAATATTATATTTTTATATTGATATAGGTAGAAAGTACACTGATCCCATTAAAGGAATGTTTATAAATATAGTGAAAAAGAAAGATATGAAAGTATATTTCAAAATAATAAAACCAATGTAGTTTTAAATAAAGATAAATTAGAAGTATGCGACAAAGTTATAAATGAGTACAACAGGCAGAATCTTGCCATAGCTATAAATGTTAAAATTAAGATTCAAAGATGCGATCTGTCCTTGATTCATGGAATATGACGAATCAGTTGATCATTGAATTTGTTCAGTAGATTAGCTTGATTTTTAATGGTGAATTGGATTGATTCAGAATCAGCGTTGACCGTTTATTAATAGGTTATGTTAATGTATCATCCACTAATTTAAAATTACGAACTGTATTAAAACAGTGCTATTGTTTTTGTTTATAACAAATTTTGTTTAAAAGGAACCGTTTTTGCAGATTCCGTGGAGTTCGTTTAAGTAAATGTTACTGTACATATTTCTAATATATTTTTTTTTTATATACCATTTTGTATCTAATAATAATTAAACGGGTTCAGATTCTTGTCTACACCTAGTCAAAATGCATCGATCCGTGAACTAATTTCATTACCTATTTGAATTTATCTATACATTCTATAATAGATAGAAAGTGCTACTGTAGGATTATGTTAATTATTGCTTTTAAGATTCCATCTAAATTGTTACTCTGTATAAGTTTAATAATTACTAAGTCCAAACAGTAGTACAGTAATAATTGGGCTAATTAAATGTCGTTGTCTGCTGTGATTAAATTTCCTGATAATGAATAATCATATTTTACCGTGCCCGTTCTGATTATTTGAAACTGTCATCAATTAAAATTATTTAAAAAGACGTTGCTAAGGGGTAATTAAACACGACATACCGGACTGGTTCAAACGAGATTTACACATAGGTATATACACAGCGTTTATGAGCTGACATATAAACATCAAATTCTCAGAACGAAATTTGATAAGTTATCTCTTCAAAATGATGCCATGTGCAGTCCAAATAACAAAGATAATATTTAAATGTTTTGCTTTTGCTTGATTATGTAGTCATGATTTGTAGGTTTCAAAGACCAAAATCAAAATAAACAAAGATTTAGAACATATTAGATCGAATGAATACGCTGTGTTGAGTGTTGCGTGATTTCATGATATGATTTACCTAGTCTATTATAAATTCGTACTATTTTCAAGTCATCTGCTATCACTTTTCTGAAATGTGGTACCCATTTTTAATTAAATGATGATGCTACTCAAGACGGAAACGAATTGCATTTTTATGGAAATGAAAAATATGTATGTTGAATTGGCATAGGTAACAGCACCGTACCAGAGGCAATCAAAACTTATACTATAACATACGTAGGTTTTTTATTAATTATTTTATTAAATTGCTTATTTTCCATGCATATTTTCATATATTAACCACGAGTTACTAAACATATTTATATACTTTTATAAGTGTTGAAATAGATCAATTTGTGTGACTATTATTGTTAGTCCATCCTCTAGAACGAGAGATAGAGAATGTCATTTTTAAAATTCAATAGGAAATGAAATTGTACTAATAATTTGCTAATGTTGGCAAATTTGTATTGCTTAGTAAAATTATTTATTGCATGCATATTTGCCAATAAATATAAAATTTATTACTCATTTTGCAATTAAATTTAAAATTAAAACTACATTACAAGTTCTATATTAATTTTAATTTCTAATCCGTAAATATTTATGCAACTTGCAATTGGACTAGTAATAATATTTTTCGTTTAGAAGAATGAACTTCCGAACGAGTTATAGCCATTGTACTCCAGTAAAATAATTATGTATTTATTCTGTAACGGTAAAAAAATTCACATTTTGCAAATTACAATTATTTACCTTGTTATCTGAATTTCTATTCTCTCGTTAATCAGTTAATCAACAAAAAATGCAAAATTGTTGGTTGTTCCACTTTAAATGTCGAACAACGGAAATAATAAACAACAATTTGATTATCTCTCGTTCTACATTTATCAAAAACGCGTAAAATTCGATTATAAAACTTGGCACTTCGCAAAGCGCTCAATCGAATAAATCGAATTAACTTTTTATTACATTTTATTCAAAACAAATGTTATCATCCGCAAACCACAAATCCACCGCTAACTTGGATCTTACTCCTTACTCGTGTTTGACCTCTGCGTGATATTGTTTACCTCGATTCAACAGCACAGCACACTTAGATGCTTGTTTGTTTCTTGTTTCGCTTGTTCCATGGCCAACGGTGATTGGAAAGTGGCGCCTACATATTTTCATTTTTCAAATGTTTTGTATTTGATTGTGATTATAATTGACATAAATGTTCCGCTTTTCAATAAGCATTTTTGTTTGAAAGAGAAAGAATTAATTTTATCAGCTAGTAGGCGTTGGAAAATGAATAGTTTGTTTACTTGAAACAAATAAATTCCGATTAAATTTTTTTGGTATGAATAATAACTTTTGTGGTATTGTTTATTGGTTTATAACAATGGTTAATGTTTTATTATTAGTACAGGTCAGTTCAATGACATACTAATAATGCGATTTATTGTACAAATTTTAATTGCAATACATTTTAATTCTATTTGAAAACATTTTTATTGAACAGCATACATAAAAGCTGATAAAATTTATTCACTTAAATTTATTCGACAGTTTTATTACTAACCTACATAAAATAAATTTTATGCACGGGTAACTACTGGTTAATTACAAACATGTATGTTTGTATACAAAAATAATTTACGTATTTTCATTTTTGCATGTATAGGTCAGTTAAATAATATTTTGGTTTAATAGAAGTGAAACATTTTTTAACTTTGCATTTTTAATATACGTCACTTTTTTATAATCTCTAATCAGTATCCCATTGAAAGTAAAACAAATTAGGTTTTATATTTTGACACTTGTAAATAAATAAAATATTGTTTGCATTCGCAAATCATGGAAACGCATGGAAATATGCATTTCTTCAGCATTTATGACGACATAGAAAAATATTTAAACGATAATTTTGACTAGTTTTTAATTCTCAACAACTTTTGTCCTCTAATATTAGTAGATAAAGATATGTCGCCAATTGAAAATTTTAGTATTTTATTCATATCTTATGTTCATATAAAAAAAAAAATTAGGCACCCAAGATATAGCAAATACAAAGTGATCATGTGGTTTTGAAATTTAGATAACAGACGAATAGATGCTGTCTTATTCTTTTTAGTTACCAAAATACAAGAAGATTATGTTTATACCTCATTTTTCTTATATTTAAATTGTTGCCTAATGCTGTACACACGCCTTTTATTTTCTAAAAAACTTATTTATTACCTCAGTTGAGCTTTGGAAATATTTTCGTACTAAGTATTCATAAAAGCGTGACCTTAATCCATTAGTTAATCACGACGTGACATTCATGAAATTCGAATAATAGCACATTTAAAGGACATATTTTCATTTCAAGAATGTGAATTCTAATTTGAGATAAAATAAATACAATAAAATTAGAAATTTGTTTGTTACAATGTTGAAGTAAATTTAGGCCCTACGAAGAAATATAACTATTATTGTAAATGTGGTCAGTCTTTGTTCTTTATACACAGAGTGTTAAGAAAATGGTAAATTTTTTGAAGGAATTCAGTACTGACTCAAATTAGTTAAACATTTAAGATGACCTCTGAAAGGTATACAAAAAGTCTCATTTAAGCGTGACAGCAGAAGTAAACCCAATTAAAATTTATTTTTCACTGCCTTCTCGCAAACTATTGCAGATTGGACTAATCTTTTTTTACTCATTTTGGTCAGTATTATATGCCCTTAAAGTTTGTTACCCTTTTTTTAACACCTTTATATATCTTATGATTCTGATACAACCTCGGCATAGGTGAGTCAAACTTGAAAATTATTTCCAGTTTACAAATGTGCTATTCATTATTAATAGTTAAATGTTAAATTTCTTCAATGTTTGGGATAATAGAAAATTATATAAGACATGGGGAGTTGAATTTTTCTTGGGGTCTCTTTTCAAGAATTCTCTCTATTTTTACCGATCATTTTTTTGTGGTAACACTTCTTGTAGTTTCATTCTTCTCTTCTCCACTGCTTTTATGATTTCGTATAGCCATGTTTTCCTTGGTCTGCCTCTATTATTCTTTTTTGTTGTTCTTGCTTCGAATATTCTTTTTTATTGTTTTTATATCATCCATCCTCTTTAAATGACCGAATCATCTTAACTGATTTTCTTCTATTTCGTTTCGTGTTTAGTCTTTGACGGTATGTATTATTTCGGATATGGTCTATTCGTGTTTTTTTTTTCAATTTTTCTTAGTTGCTTGGATCTTTTTCTTTGCATTTCCGTTGTTGTCTATATGTCAATATGGGAACGACCTCCTTCTTGATTTGTACTTTTGTTTCTTTTGGTATATCTTTGTTTCCTAGTTCTTGTCTTATACACTCATAAAGGTTGGGTAGAAAGTCTAGGATTAATTAAAAGGAAGTAAGAAAGTTACGAAATAGGATAATATTAAATGTTTTTTTTTTCTCTACTAAAAACTATTTAAATATTTTGTTTAACAATAATTAGGGGAGGCAATATCTAAAGATTTCAAAATGAACATTCAAATCAGTACGGTACATTCTCCCATGCAGCACCAACCTGTATACATATACATATAATACTGGGGTCGGTATTATAATATGACATGTTCGTACAAGTGTATGGTGTTTTTAAGATTATTTTATCTACAGTATGATAAACAGAACTATCACAATCGGAAATATAGGTTGAAGAAGTGAAAATTTATTAATTTATGTAAATATAATTACATACTTATTAATTTACCAAATCTGATTTACTGCGACACAGAAAGTTTATCATATATTTTAAAGGAAATATAAATTCAAATGAGACATTTTTTCCTCACAATAATTATAAAAATTCTCACATGAATATGTAAATATTTAACGCTGCTTAAAAACTAGAACAAGTATTTGCAATTGTTACCCTTTATACTTTATATTTATTTGTGAATGAATAATACAAACAAATTAGCAATGCACGAATACATTATAATGAATATAATTTGATATAAATACGACTTGTTTGTGCGTAAAGTGAAAATACCGGTTTGGCAGAAATAAAAACTTATTCAAGGCGAGTTTACAAGTGTGTCTCATATTTTCTTCTATGGCTAGAACATCTCAGAATTGCACATGTGAAATTTCAAAACGCGGAGAAATCTGGAAACGAGTTTGCAGTGATTTAAAATGTACTTTGTAATTTATTACACTTTTCAAACGTATTTTATTGCCATTGCAGAAATAACACATATTTCAGTCATATGTAGGCACAGGAAAAAGGAGAATTCTTTATTAATCGTTTATATAATAATAATATTCTTTATTATATTATTAATTATAGTTTTTATATATAACTTATTACAATCGATATTAAGGGGGAGGTGAATTAATTTTTATCGCATATATTTTATATCTTCGACGTTTTATACCTTGAGTTGACGGAGATGAGATGATGAAAGAACATACACAAATAATATCCAAGGCCCTGGTGGGAATCGAACTCACGACCCCAGGGACCGAGCGGTCTCAACACGCACGACCACCGAACTTTTATTCTTACACTTTTTGATTTAATCTAAAATTAATTGATAAAGACGGATAAAGAGATATGGCTAATTGAAAAGTTTAACATATAATTTTCTATGTTCAGAAATAAAAGTAAAGATTCGGTATATCAGATGATTTATCAAGAGTGTAACAAACTTTAACAGCTTATTCCTCACGGTTGAATAAAAAATAAAAGTCCATATTTTGTAAAAATGTTAATTTTCAAGTAATATAAAGTTATAATTAAACAAAAAAATAGAAAAATAAAAGCGACAACTATAGTTTTCTGGTTGTTGGTTAATTAAACCTCATATACACTAAAACCATTAATAGGAAAAAATATATTTATTTTTATTGTATTAAAAACATACCATAAACATTAACCTACGTATTGCGACTATAAATGAATAAATACAATGTTTATTCATAAAAAGAACTAAAATTAAATCTTATTATACTTGATAATATGATATGAATCTAAATGCATCGTTTATCGAATAACAAATAATTTTCTTTTTGCAGTTTTTCTATTAACACTCCTTGGTTATGTAACGTGTTTATTCATGAATTAGCATATTTATATCAATAATTAAATATGCTGCGAAATAGCAGATAAAAATAAAATGCTTTTCTAGAAAGTTTTCCCATTTTAATAAGTTAAGTTATTGACATTTATGTTATTTTGTTTTTAATGATTCTCACTGAAAAATTATGTTTACATATGTATATGTTAAAACTGAAAAAGAAACTACAAGTTATTAGAATAGTCAACATTCGTAAATAAACCATAAAAACAAAGTTGGTATAGAAAAAGTTAATTTTAAAATTAAATAACTTTCGAATAGTTAAACATAGTGTATATCAAATAGTAATGATTGAATATATCATAACACTTTCTTTTAGAACTTTTACTAGTTGACAAGGGAACCCGTTAATGTACAGGGTGTAAATCGAAAAGTCGGCCATGGGCGTTTAATATGGGAAATCAGGTTTCCTTTGCGCAAACGTTACCAAATTACGTATTTTATGCAAAAATACTTCAAATAAAAGTTATGAAAATTTAATTTCTAGCTCTTCATGTAAGTAAAGAAAATAATTATATATTTACTGTTCGTATGAAATTTCAATCAAGGTAGCCATGGATTAAGACAAAAAATAAACAAATCCGTCAATAGAATTAAATTTAGATCAAAATAGTAAACTAGCACAAAATCAGGAAAGGTAACTAAGACTAAATGTTCATAAAGACAGTAACTTTAGAATTAATTTTTTCGCTTACATGGAGAGCTAGATGCAGAATTTAAATCTCTATAACTGTTATTTGAAGTATTTTTCCCTAAAATAATTTGGTAACGTTTGCGCAAAGTAAAACTGATTTTCCATGTTAAACGCCTATGACCCACTTTTTGATTTACACCCTCACCCTGTACATATAGTATGTTGCTTATGTTACACAAAAAACATTTGCTAAATTTAAAACATCAAACTGTATTTGACAACGAAAATAAATTTCACACATCTAGTCAACGTAGGGATCCCGAATTCGTAGACAATTGGGAGCCGTTTTACATTGTAATTCAAAACTTAATTATGTGACAATAATCATTTCGAAAACAAAAATTGGCGTAAGATATTATAAGTAAATATATTTTGTAAGAAGTTACTGTGTATAACATAACCTATGTCAGATAGAGGTTAAAATTGTCATAACACGTATATAGATATTACCTTAGTACAAAAATATCTGTAGATTTTTTTAGGAACAAATAAGAAACTCCCACGTCCGTTACAGATGGAATCACCCAGACCTTTCTAGAAACGGAGCACATCTGGGATTAACTTGTCTCTTACGACATGCAAACGTTTTCCGTGCTATTACTTGCCAAATCCACCGAAATACACACAACATTCATATTCATTAGTTAGCCAGTTTGAAAAAATATGTTTAAAATCAACTCAGCTATGTGGATGATTCATTAATAAGTGAACGAAGACAAAAAAGTGGCGATAAATCATTTTTAACTGAAGTTAATTAAATTTAAAATTAATATTTAATTTGTGGTTAGCTGTGGAATTCATTAAATATGGTTGTTCCACGAATTAAAGCGTGTTTTATAATGAAATTGAATCTTATACAAAAAAGCATTGAAAGAATGTCATGGCAAGTATTAATAAAAAGGAAAGAGTCTATATATAATTAATAAATAATTCATTTTTAAACAGATTTTAAATAAATATATCATCACGGCATATTACCCATTGCTGGGTATGACAATCTGCATTGTACACAGATTTCGGTAATGATGACATATTTGTACCGTGCGGGTGTTTATCATGCGTCACCTCACAAGCAATCATTGCTGGCGTAGAGGGTGCACCACAGGAGCCATTTTTGTGTCACTTAAAATTTTAAATATTTGTCGTCGGTTGGGGACGAAGCTGGTGTCCCAGATTCGTGACCAGACACTCAGGCAAACGGCCACGAGACCCCATTAAAATAATTATTACCCCTTAATTTAATAAATTTTACATATATATTTATGAGGAAATAATAGTACATATATGAAAGAAAGAATATCATATAATTGTCATTTTATATTGTGAGAAGAAAGTTTGGGTCCCGACGCGCGATAATTATGAATTGAATTCTGTATACTATTTTTTTTTTTATTTTGCGCTTTTTATACCGTTTTTAAATAAAAAATCGTAGTTTCAAAATTTATAGAATTTTGTGTAATCTGCTTTTATTCGCTCTTGATATCTGCAAGTATCATTTACGGCGTAGCTGTCGTAGAAATGGCATTGGGCATTATGTTTTTTTTTGTGATGCAATTTAATAAAATGTGAAATTTTGCTGCCATTGAGGGAATAATACATTATTTATTCAAATTGCTACTGACATATGTATATTCGAAATTTTCTTGTATTTAATATGAATAACGTGATTAATTTTGAAATTCTGAAAAAAAAACCTGTTAGCTAATATACCAATTTTTTTCTTTTAATATGTTTATGTAGCAAAATTCATAAATATTGACCATAATGTTATAGGTAAGAGTATAAGACCATATAGTTTAATTTATCTGACACTGTTTTGCGGAAACGACTCATAAATCATATCATATCTCACTGACTTTTGCGACAAGTACTGACACTTTAATAGCAGTTCTAAAATTATTAGTTACAATTTTAATTCTATGTGCTTAAAAATCATTTATATTTTAGTGACCTCCGCCATAGTAACAAATTATAAAATTAAACCTTAAAATTGTGCGATAGGGACAGGGAAAATTTAAAAAAGTTTTTAGTTTTTAAATTTCCTTAATATCTATAATAGACTTGTTATCTCTCTCACTCGCACTGGTACTCAGTTCCAAATTCTTACTACTTTCAAGCCTTCTGCTATCGTCTTTCTGAAATTCGGAATCCATTTTCAAGTAAATATATTCAGAAAATAGTGAAACAACCAAAGTATACCAAATAACAATTGTTTGAGTTCATGCTGCTATGACAGGTAGAAACCACGTGCAAGTAAGAATAATTAAACTATTCTGGTTTTAAATTTATGATATTCCAGATGTGTAGATCCTGACTACTATAAATCAATCGATAACTATCATGTTCGATAAAAACTACATATTTCTAAGGAATCCACTTTCATTTCTATCTGAAATCTCGTTGATTTTTATTGGAAAATCAAACCTAGCTACTGTTTCTCTATTCTAAAGTGAAACACATTTTCCATTGTGGCAGTGAAATCGCCACATTGTACAGCTTTGAACAATTTCCAGCGAATTAATTAAGCCTCACGTTTCATTAATCGACGAGTGTATTGAAACAGAATTTAGCCACGATCAACACGAGCGCAAAAATGTGAAACTTTCAGTTCTCGTTTCCTTAGCATTTGCTATTCTTTCCTGCGACTTTCTAAAGAAATTTGCACGGTTGTAGGGCACTGAACTGAACTCTTAGCTACAACTGAATTTAGTTTGTTTCGAACGAGGCTTCGGACTCTGAAAAAATATTCTCTCGCAGAGAAAACATGTTGTTCTGTATTTTTGCGGGTTCGTTTTTTATGAGAATATATTAATAGAGACAGCAAGGTTAAAAGATGTGTTTATTGTAAATGACATCATGGTAACAGATGTTTATTTGGTTATTCGTTGGTAGAAAGAAATCGTTTCTTGTTTTATATAATTTATTCATAAATGTGTCAACATACCCTTTTACTGAAATCAGAAAATGCGTTATTCTTGAAATAGATCAAAAGAAAACATACAACGTCATTTGGTTTTACTTTTCTCTTCATGTGAATAAATAAATAAATAAATAATGTACTACACTGTAGTTCAAAAACCTAAGTTTAAAATTAATGTAAATCTTACATTTTAAAAATTTGTGTTTGGTGTATTTTTATGTTTGATAATTCAATGAAAATTATGTTGCAATTTCAACATTGGATGCGTAGTCAGACCTAATCCACAAAAAAAAGAAAAATAGACAATTACAGAATTGACGTCACACGTGAGAGAGATAGCAGATCTTGATCCAAACAAATCTCTCTCGCCCTCCTTCGTCGTTGTCTTACGTCCCTGTCCATAGTACTGTTCCTGTCATTCTGGTTGTATCTGTCGTTCAGTCTTATAACCTAATTCTCAATTTAGATTTGTTTTGTGCATAATCCATATACACATCTCATATTTCAAATTAAAACAAAAGTGGATTAAAACTATAATAATCATCAAATGACATTTGACGATTATGTTCTTTACATCTTTGAATTTGAACTATGAATGGCTGATGACAGTTTTTTGTTTGTAATATTATAACCATGGCAACCCCTAGTTCTATGTTGTGTCGCTAGAGGCGCTCCTGCAAATTGTAATTATGTATGTGTCCATTAAAATGTATCATTATTGTATCTGCTTCTTGGGATGACTATACATAGTAGTTTTAAGCGCTCATGACAATAATTGCTTTCATGGCAACAAATAAATAAAACAAAAAAATTATTGTCCTCAATTTATTTCCCGCTAGTCGCTATTTTTCCCACTCTCATTTTCCGCATTATTGTAAAAAAATAAATAAAAATAAAATAATATTCAGTTATTTAACTAGATAACTTATAAATTTTTGTAATATTTTCACCGTACTATTTCAATCTGAATTTTGCAAATTTTCAATAACGTCTTTTTTGTTCCTTTTGTGGTAGAACCAAAATAAAGCAATAATCAATTGATATAGTCATCTCAAAATTATTTGGAAATAGTGATCTCATAGATGTACGTCAGTAATATTTTTTTATTAATTGCTGTTAAATGAGTTTTATATGCATTTTATACTTATTTCAAATATCAATGATTGCATTGTAAAACATTTACTTTTTTTAGTGCAATTTTGTATTTATGCTTTTCATGCAATAGAGATTTGTTTATTTAATTATGCACAATAAAGCCCGATCCTGATCCTACCACCTCCAGTTAAAGTGACAGTTTATTAACAAACTATTAGTTAAGAATTAAACTGAAGGTTAGAAGCGATGCGAACAGCAGTTTAAGTTCCAGTTAGCTCTAACCAAATCACTAACTGTCACATTAACTAGAGGTGCTAGTGGGCCTAAAAGATATAAAATTTATTAAAAGGTTATAAATTTTGGACTGACATTGTAGTCTAATCAAATATACCTAACATAAAGCGAATACGAATCCAATAGACATTTTGCGGATAATTTAAATTAATTAAAATATGGACATATTTTCATTTATAAAATATAAATTAAATGGTAATTAAGTTGATTGAATAAGTAATAAGCCCTTTTTTTAATTTTTTTTGATAAAGTTGTTTGCTTTTGTAAGCCGCAATAAAAAAACGCGCTCTATATTCACATAGTAACGGCAACGGCTAGCTAAGCTTATCTCTTTCATTCTGTAGTTATTTTTTGTTAATATTGCAACTGTGTTGTTATTGAATTTAACGGTTGCTCATATTTGTCTAAAAAGTTTAATTTTTTGTGATAAGTTTTCCAATTTGAATCAGGGTTTCTCTTATCTAAGAATTTTTCTAAATTTCTCATCATATTCTTCAAAACTATTTATAACTATTATAAATCTATGATTACACAAACTTTATCTTTACTTTCCTGTTTGATATGCATCAAACGTGTTTGAACTTTTGTACTGGACAGATTCTAGAATCTTACTATGAATCATTTTATCGTCACAAATATCTACAGTCTACAAGAGAGTGCAGATAGTTGGTTTTTGTGTCTGCGTCTGTGACCGTTGAGTGTAATTTGTGCTTGTCTTATTCATACTGTATTCGAATTAGGAAAGTTGATACCAAACAGGTATAACATTTTTTTAAATCTAGAACTAGATAATGGTAATGTAGGTGTAGTTCATTAGATAAATGAACTTCCCTTGTTTGTAGTTTGAAAAATAGTTTTCTTCTACAGTAAACATACTATTTTACTTCTGTTATTTATGCACATATTTTATGTTTATTTAAACCTTAATTAATATTCAAAATTAATGTAATTATTATTTTTTTGTAACTAGTGTTTTATTAAACTTATTTTCATTGTAGATATATTTGTTATATTTTATTAAATTATTTGACATTTTATTGTTAACGTTAGTAATTATAATTAAAATTTGTTTTATTAATATCAACATTATCTCTTCTGAAATAGATACTGTTAAAAAAAATATTCTGGCACCAGTAATTTGATTAATTTTAACAATTGAACTTCTTTGATTTTTGTAGTTCGGATAATAGATAGTTACGAATGTACGATATAATTGGATGCAGTTTTTTCTTTACAAAAAAAACTATTTAACTATTTGGTGAAAAATAATTCGGGGAGACAATAAAATAATAACGCATCGAATACAAATTGATAACAAAAAATGCAGTACTAGGGGCTGTTTTTAAACGATCACTTAAATTAACTTCCATATTAAATGTAATGAACTCTACAAAAACAACACAATTTTTTGACAGCAATGATTTTGTTGATCTAAGAACATGGAAACCAATTAGAAATTAGAACTTGTTCATTTCATTAATCTTCAATATTTATAAAAGTGGCTCTTATGTGTTCCACCAATATTTTAAATGGAAATTAAGCAAAAATTAAATCAACACTTTTTATATTTTATACGTATATAAACGTTAACAGTGGCGTATTATCGCAGTAGTCTAATCCGGGCGTATGGCACAAAATTTTACATAGAGCGCAAAAATTGTACGAGTCGCCCAGAGGTGTACAATTATTTGGTTTGTGAGCAAACAGCACATAGGCTTGTGCCGCAAAATTTTACAGAGGGCGCAAAAATTGTACGGCCCAGGGTGTACAATTATTTGGTTTGTGAGCGAACAGCGAATGGTCTTGTGGCGCCAAACTAGGTTAATACGTTAATTTTAATTTAGTTTTCGTTATGTAAAGTAGGAGCTGTTGATTTCTTGCACAGGTTAGAAACTACAATTTCTGCGATTAAAATAAAAAAAATCTGATGTGGCCAGCACATAACCTCTCGCCGTATATTTTACCTGGCTGTATGCATAAAGCAAAGATTATTTTTATAAATACAAATAATATATTCATATAAATCTATGACGTATAAACTTCTTTATTATTCAATAATAGCATGTCTCAACATGAAGATATTTTACCATAAATTATGTTACAATAAATTACAAAGTAGAGTTTACCATATATAAATATTAGGCTGGTAACAGCAATTTTCAATTCGAACAACTTTGTTTACTTTCTCTTCATATTCTTCTAGTAAAAACATTAATTTTGGGCGGTCTAAAATGTATATATCTGGATTGTGCATCTATTCTTATATATCTTCTTTTACATTTTATTTTTTCATACTTGTTATATCTAAATAACCTTAATTCCCTTTAATAAAGTGACGGATAGATTGCACTCCGATTTTGTCAATATTTACAACTTACTTGAGAAGAATTTGATAGCTTTTTCGCAATTCAAAGTTACTTTAGTCTACAGTACTGGTGTACATTGTCCCATAATGTTTGAAACAAATTTAAGTCCTTCAACCTAGACTTGTCATCTCCATAATAGTCACAGATCAAGAACTAAGGGATTCTCCAAGTACATTTTTAATTCATTACTTATTATTTCTGACACTGACATTTATCTGTCAGTTACAAATAATTTAAATTATCAACTATTTTTCATGGCATTCTTTCGGCTGTCAAATTTATTACAACAGATTATTTTATATATTATACTTCTTTTATCTCTAAATCTATGGAATATATAATAAAATATTTAAATGTATCAGATAGAGAATTTAATTTTCTTTAATATTACCACGAAAAATTTTCAAAAAATAATATTTAGAAGATTTTTTTTCAAGAATCTTCTACTTCCGGTTGTCCAATTATTACCAAAACCTTTTCAGATCTTCCCATGAATGTCCGATTGGGAAATACGTTGTTAAACAAATTTTAAGTCTTATAGTT
Organism: Harpalus rufipes; assembly: GCA_951394225.1. Classification (NCBI taxonomy): domain Eukaryota; kingdom Metazoa; phylum Arthropoda; class Insecta; order Coleoptera; family Carabidae; genus Harpalus; species Harpalus rufipes. The sequence continues at coordinate 42,834,958 of OX596277.1, read as the reverse complement.
TTTGAGTAACCGTCCTTCCAACATCCCACACATACACACACACACACACACACACACACACACACACATCCACACACACACACACACACAGACATCATCGTAAACATGTTAAAATCGGATTGTAGGGACCTTAAAACGTGCTTATTCAATAAAATCTGGATATGCGATTTTTAGCATGAATGCAATACCTCTCTTAGCGAGAGGTAAAAAGTAAAATAAATGGAATATTAATGTTTGAGTTATGAAATAAGAATACTGATATAAAAAGAGGTTTTGTTTAATAATAACATATGTGAGAAAAATAAAATGTTTATGGCACCATTTATGCCTATTTAAGTCTGAACACTTTTGCGCGACACAGAACAAATTGAAAACAAGTTTATTTTTAGAGTTTCTACAAATGTGTCCAATAAAAACAAGTAAAGAAATAATCATAAAAACGAAGAAAAACAACAACCAAAAAAATATTTACAATCCCGGCCTAACCTAACAAACAGTTTAGCAAGTGTCATAAAGTGACATTCTTTGTGACATTTCTTCCACTTGTGCCAAAAGTTTTGATACAACTTGAGCAATGAATCATTCGAAGGTTGTACTTAATGCCAGTGACTGAGAAAATGCAAAACATTATTAATAAAACGCAAGATATGCTTCAATGTACTTACACGCTACATAAATTATTATACAGTAAAAATCTTACATCTCTAGTGTTTTAGTATTTTTAAATTTTGAAGGTTTAATCCATGAGCATATTGCGGTGGAGCACAATAAAAATAAACAACTTTATCGCTTCTACCAAGGTGACAAAAATAAAACGCCAGATTGTTATTTGAAACTGTTTAGTTATTTCATAATAACCTGGTTTTCAAATATGCTTATCTCCACACCTCTATTTTTCACAAATAAGATACAAATTGTTTTCCTATTAAAAATTTAATTAAAAATAATGTCATAGCAAATTTTGAACATTTGTATTACTGGTATCATTAAAAGTCAATTAATTACATTAGGAAATAGGCAACATTCATTTTGAATTTAGACGCATAGAAAACGAAATTTCATAATTTAAATGATTAAAGATGGAGGAATTATACGAACTCCAGAATAGTTCTGATAATAATATTTCTAATGGATACATTATCGCGGATAACTAATAAATATATTGTTTCAAACCCATAGGCTGTTGCGATTTGTACGTTATTCAAATGAAACCTAAATATTTACAGTTTTTCGTCTATATTTTATTAATTTAAAATAATAAGACTAATAAGTTGTACATATTTGAAAAGCCAACAATATTCTCTGTCTAATGGGGATATTTTTTAGTTACATTTAAAAACTGGTAGTACTCGAATATGTACTATCAAAAGAAAAGTAAGAAACATACCATTAAATTCTTCTTATTTTTGCTACAAAAATTCTTGAAACATTTCTACTTAAACACCCCTATTTTGTAAGAAAGTTATGTTTTAGCAACATTGCCATAGAAAATAACCAATGAAAATTGCGAACACTGAATAAAACATGAAAATGGCAAGCTTTACATTTGTCTCTATTTGTTAAATTTTTTAGCAACGTTGCCAAGACTTAACAACTTCCTTACATAATAGGGCTGAAAGAAAGTTATAGTCAAAGTTAAAATCGTAAAATTTATTCGTATTTTTTTGTTCGTAACTCGAAAACAAATAAAAATATCTGAAATATATTTACAGCATTGAATTTGTGTCAAAAAGTTGTATCATCTGTATGGGCTATAAAAACTTCCATCAATTTTCTGTAGTGTGCGTAATAAGAAAGTTTTTCTTATCAAGAAAGTCGAATATGTCCAACCCTGTACGTACACAATATTTTTTTTCGCGAGTTATGAATATAGTCTTATGCAGAATTCTTTGTAAATTTATCTTATTAGTAGAGATATGATATACAAAGTAAATTATTAAAAACAAACAACAGTTAATATAAAATTTTATATACCTACCTAAATCTAGTTTTCCATTTTATCCTATGTGAAGAATTTTAATTAAAAGTCCCGCTGCAACATATATTGTTAGTTTATCTTTGAAGAATGTTCTTTCTAATATGATTGTCTCTTTCCAGGTAAGTTTCTTCGACTTCCGGAACTTTTACGACAACCAAAACACCAAATCCGTGAGTAATATTTCTTTCTATTTTCATAGACTAACTAGTTTATACTAGAGATAGAATATTCAATATTTACATTAGAAATTATGAAGTGAACTGAATACAGTTGTATGATCATTGTTTTCCTTCCATTCTATGCAAATTAACACCGGCTAATTCAATTTATCGAAAGTCAGAATCAAGGATCGGCTGTTTATCAAAGAGTTTCTACATGTCTCAACTATAAATTATTTGATTAAAATGGTCTGATGACACATATAATAATAAGACAAATGCAATTTTTAAAATATTATGAATAATAAATTACGAGCTTTTTTAACCAAATAAATATCTTACTTCAGTAGTTCATTTTCAACCCTTCATTGCCCAAAGGTGCGTTAAAGACGATTTTATATTTTATTTAATTTGTGTAATAGTACAACGTTTTTTGTCAACTTTTGCCCTTGTAGATACTTGCAGGAGGTACCGTTATCCACGACTTTTTTGGTCAGCGCAATTTATGAGTTGTATTACACGCTTTATAATATTTTTTACCAGTTAATGTAAATAGAATATGAGTTGTCAAGGTATGTTTTCCATTATTTATATTGTTGCTGTATAGATGCTCAAATAATTAAATATTTTCTTTCATGGTAATTACACAATATTTTTATAAAAATTAGTACACAGTGGCTCGCAAAACTATTCGTACACTTTACTTTTATCAGTAAAATGTAAAATAAAAAGAGTTTCCAAAAAATGTTTGGGATCATTATCTTGCTGTAATATATAATCCCCTCTCAGTGCACGTTTATCCGCAGATGATTGCAAACTTTGTTTTAAAATTGATGAATAATTATATTTATTTATAGTTTCATTAATAAAACAAATTCCCCAGCCCGTCAGCAGACATACAAGCCCAAACAATAACGTTTACACAGTCGTTTTTATCGTACCACACAAATTAGTTACCCTATATAAAGTATTTGTACTATAATGTTCAAACGTGTTAGTACATAAATAACAATTATGAATTGTAATATACGAGTATATTTATAAACATGTGTAGACACTGTACGGTTTTGCAATATCTACACGTATAATAAACTTAATAATTCAAACATCATTTTCTTATTCATTTATTATTTACCGAAGATTAATTATTTTCTATTAATCTGAAGTAGTGTTATTGATGTCAAGACCATTAACTAACCAATACTAACATATAGGACTAGGCGCGATAAGTTGACATAAAACATAAACATCATAAACAATTCGCATATGTTTTTCTACGCCTTCTATGACTTTTTGCAAGTTGTCTGCTTGTTTCGTCCTTTTCCGTTTCGTCCCTTGATGCAGCTGACATTTGCCGCTTGACTTGTTAGACTACAATTAGCAAGAAGCGTCAGCAAGTCTATTTAAATTAAGGCGCTAATTACTAATGTAAATACTGTCATATACACTTGATTGCATAAAGTATTTCATTTTTTACTTTGGAAGAATTTATTAATGAAATAAATTATGTTATGGAATGTTAACTTTGAATTTTACATCAATTACTTGCAATAACATTGTGTACACAAATAAACTATCCTTTTCCCTTTGTTACTCATGGTACAAGAAATTTACATGTTTTACTGAAAGTTTTACTTGTATTTTTATTACTTACGCTAATTGTCATTACATCTGCAACCACCTGTTTCAAAATGATTATTAAAAATTGAGAATTATTTACACAAAGGAAAGTTACAAACCATGAAGTAGTGCCTGATGCGAATGTGATGCAAATTATGTTATAATTTTTAAAACGTAAAGGAAGCAATTTTGTAAAATTTTAATAATATTTTCTCGGTTACAAAACGTGCAAAATAAAATGTAATTATTGAATTGGATGTAGAATTTAACATTATTGTCTGAACCACTTTTGTAATTTTTTGATTTATTAAAAAAAAACAATATATTTTGTACCGTTTTTTACTTAGAATAAAATAGTGTAGATTTTTTTGAAAACTTAATATATATAACACAAACTTATGATTTTTTCATCTTTTTCCTTATTCTATAAGCTTTTCGTTTATAACAAGTCTACATTCTTTTGTTTTAAATATAAATAAAACATGAATTATTAACTTATTGGGGTGAAAAATTTTATGAAACAAGTGACAAAAATCAATTACAGATCAACTAGTAATATTTTCGTTTCATATTTTTTTTGTTAAAATTTTGAAAATATTTTTATTGAAACAAATTATTCATTTATCATTATTGGACACTTTAAATTTCAATACCTAATATCATGTTATGAACTATTAATGACATATATTATCGTAATTATTTTTATTAATCTAATATTAAGTATTCAGGAACTCGTAGAATCAATAAATTTTTGTGTCTGTAATTTACGTAACTGCGTTGTATAAAAAATGTGTTTAATCTTATATTCTATGTAAATAACCAGAAATAAATACTTGCACATGCCTTGATACCTTATCAAAAATTTATCACTTAATACAAAATGAAGATGTTCTTACCATGTCATGCATTCGTGATCAAGCTGACTTCTCCAAATCACAACTACAATAATCAAAGTAGGCCATATCAAACAATGCACTAGTGTTCTGAACCAGTGGCGTGCAAAGTACTTTTCAATATTAAAAATGCAGTTTATTTTGATAGTGAATACTGCAAGATTATTTTAATTAATGTTGTTCCTTTGTATCAAACGTAAAATTCTATGTTTTCATTCCAGGATAGTATTATTGGCCGTTGACTGTGAGATATGTTCAGTCAAGTGACCTATGGACATTACGTTTATCTTTTGTCCGAGTTCGTTGGTAGGAAACGACCTTGTCTGTGGGAATATTGTTTAAAAGAATTTAAAACTCGGAAATACATATATAGAATATTTAAAAATAGTAATGACTAATTTATTTTGAATAATATTTAGATTTACTAGTTGGTAACTAAATTTATTTGACACATTTTTAATTTAATTTCACATATGATTCAAAAACTTGTGAAATGTGTTCAATATTTGTAAATGATTTGATAATGTTAACAATTCAGGTCAAGAACATATGTACGCGTTATAAATCATGTTTAAAGTATTTGCGACTTGAACTGGCCCATAAATATGTAAATCTAAGTAAAATGATACAAATTTTTGGCGCAAATTTGGTTTTGTAATAAGGTTCTAGGTTCAATATTTGACTTAAAGAACGGTCAAAGCGCCAAAATTATTTCAAACCAATATACACAGGTATATGTATACTTTTAGTGTTTCAAATTATAGTGTGGGTACCTTAAATCATTTCAGTTATTTATTGTGAACCCGTATTTAGTGATATTCGTACATCTTCATACTTTTTAGCCCCACATTGCATTAGTTTTCTTTGTTTTCAAACACGACTTTATCTAAATGAATTCAGGAACTTTCATAACTTTTTGTCGGACCAATTGATTAAAAAAAGAAAGGTGTAAATCAAATGAAAAATAAACTTCTTGATATTACCGTCGTAAACGTTGATTTATAGTCACTATGATTGGTGCACGAACATGGCTAGAACCACGTCAATGATTTGGCAAAAATGTACTGACAGCAGAGCTGGGCAGTAACTAAATACTTTTGGTAATTAATTACTAATTTAATTACTTTTACCCAAATTGTAATTTGTAATTAATTACTTTGTAAAAAAAAGTAATTTTACTCAATTAGGTACTTTTGAAAATTTGGTTTTTCAAATATTAATTACTATTTTGAACCAACAAGTAAGGGAATCCCCGGGATATGGGCGTAGTGTAGTTTTTCTGCGTTTTGGGTGCAACAACAGGTCACATATGCAACTTGTTTGCGCTTTGGGACGTACGACGTACTTCGCGGAATGGGCGTCTTCCCAGACTCAGCCCTGTATCTAGAATTGTGTTACGGAAATTCCAAATCACTTTCAAACATTTGCATCCCACTATATGAAGGGTCACTTTCGTGTCTACCTGGGAGTGAGGCAGGTTTTCCTACCCTAAACAAATATTGGTGAATCGACCTTTTAAAAAGGAAGAATTGTTCAACCTTCGAGTTGCATATAATTTCAATCCAAAAAGGTAGCTACGACTTCGTCAAAATTTTACAGAGCAATTCTTTATAAATATGTTTTATTACTCTTATTATTTTTATTTATGTTGTACTTCATATTAAACAGTGTAATATATTTTTTATGAATTATTAATGTAAGGTGAAAGTAAAGTAATTGAAAAAGTAATTAAAACGTCAATTACAATGCAAAAGTAATTGGATATTTAATTACATTTAATTAACAGTAATTATTTTTAAATGTAATTTGAGTATATTTTGGTTAAAGTAATTGTATTTGAAGGTATTATGTAAGACGTTGACATGGTTGTAGTTGACACCAGTGTTAGAACCACGCTCGTGCTACCAGCCAATATGTATACAAAGCCTTTATAGCTTTATATTTCTAAAAAAACAAAAAAAATCACATATTTTCGACCTAAGTTTTGCTTTAGTTCCTGGACAATTTTTTCATGAAAAAGCTCACAAATTTCTGATAGTACTAAAATTATTTTATTTTGCATTCATAAATTTTGTAAATTTTATTTTCTTTTAAGTTATATTGTTATAAATTAAGTAATGTAAATTTCGTTGGTATTGGGCTTCCAAGAAATGTATTTAATGTGTAGGGTGACTAAATTTATAAATCGCAAAATCGGGACATTTTTCAAAGGATTGTAGAACCAGTGGCGACTCGTGCACCAAAACTTTAGTGAGGTAAGGTATCTAGAAAAAAAAAGCGCTGCGAGCAAAATTTTTTTTCATTCAAGGTCAAATGCCTTATAATTGAAAGTTATATTTTTTCAAGGGATGTGAAGCTGCATGTTTTTCCCCTTTCATGTACAAAAATAAATTGCATAACGCCATCTCTACATAGTGAAATGTCTCAATATAAGTACAGAAGTAATTAGATATTATCGAGGATATTATAATGTGAAAGTTTTGTCTACATTTCGCCAGGCAGGGAAAATTGATTATTTCAGTCATAATTTTTGTATCATAGATACTGACTTTTAGTCTTGAGCTAGAAAAAAATAGATTTTTGTATTAAACAAACATATTTTTATTAGACAAAAGAGTTCACTTCCATGTGAAAAGAAATGTTTTCGCGAGAATAATTCTTGAATAGTGAAACATTTGAATTTCCGTTAGATGTTAATCATCTGTAATATCTAATCATGAGATTTCAATGTAGCATAACCACACCTCAATTAAGCAGAAAGCATGAAGATACATTTATTTTCTTTATTAGCGCAATTACCGTATGTTTTTCCATGAAAAATTATTTGAAAGTATAAACAAAATAATAAACAGTATTATTCGCATAATCACGTAGAATAATTTCCCAACGAACGTAGCATGAAGTGAAAAAATCTAGGCCACTCACATCTGCAACACTACGAATACTCGTACGAGTATTAAATAACATATTCCACATTCAAGTCTGTTGAACTCTTTTCACAATAGACATGATTATACATATACGGTCCGGCCAGGCGTTAGAAATTCCCGGAACCGGTCCTGCATGTTGCGTGGGTCAGTGCCGTATAGTGCAACGACCCGGTGTATATATTTGGCATTTTGAACTGGTTACGAGGTACTGTAAGTAAAGCACCGTCCAGCGTCCAGCATTTGCTTTGCACAGATAATTATAACTAATGGATGTAAGTAGCAGAAAAATATCCTACTTCTAAAATTATACCAGGATGAGTAACATATAACTTCGGACAGAAATAAAGTGGAATATCCCGCAGTAGGTTTGGTGTCAGTGGAATATTCGCTTGCTTTGTTGCTATTTTTGGAAGAATTTTGTTTGTTACAACTTAAAACAGTTGACAAATAAAATTTTTAAATTCATGACGATGAGTTCATTAACACTATAAATATTTGCTTAAATTTATTGTACGGTAATAAAAGCCTGTTGAGGGGCACGTTATATCTGTGAATATTTTATTTTGTACTCAACTCATGAAAAGATTTACTCATTTGATTTATTAATTTTTTTATCTGCTGAATGTGGTGGTCTAATAATTTTTTACAAAACTTGAATGAAGGTTCCGAATTATTATCTGTTCCAACAGCCGATTAATCTGAGCTGATACACCTTTGACCTAAAAAAAGGTATACCTTATTAAACCTATTTTAGGAGACACGATATATGAGATAAATATGAGTATGGCTTTATGGCTATAACAGTATAAAAAATGACATAAATTATATGTTAGTTGTCAGCCATATTTCGCATGAAACTTTTTTAAACATATCTCTGATCTAACTCACAAAACTCGAGCTTATTCATTATACCGTTTTTATTATTTCGAACAAAGCCAACTGGTTAAGATCCAATAAAGAGTAAAATTAAATTAAATTTTAAATACAGATTTTTTTCTAAATTCTTTGGCAGTTCAAATCAAATAATCAAAAATAAATAATTGTACAATAATTGTAATTTTGTAATTAATGTTTGCTAACTCATTATTAATATGTGGAAGCTCATTATTGGGTAACCGTTAGCTTCCCTTAATGTAAATAAATAAATAAATAAAACAAGCGCGAAGGTAAACGTGAAAATATTTCCTCAAAACAAAGTAGGAACAAATGGAATGGCATTACATAACATTAAACATTCAAAAAAAAACCTACGTAAATGGTGATAAATACCTACAAGATTCTTTCGACTAGTTTAAAACAGAGCATCGAACCCGAACCTGAACCGAACCAAAACCGGAACCAAACCGTAACATTTTAGCGAACCCAAACCCAGAACCGAACCTCAAATATATTTTTCAATAGAACCCGAGTCGGAACCGAATCGGGTATTAAAATTCGGGTTCAGAGTTCAGCTCCGGTTCAGGTTCATTTGGAATTCGAAACGTAAGCATAATCGTAATGAAGCCGATAATTGACGCCTGTTTTGTTTGTTTATTAAAATTGTGTTCGTGTTCTTGTCTTGCATAAATTCCGGCTCGCATTTTAAATTATTTTAATATAAAGATTGTTATTCAAAAATCATTACTTCAATTATCATTAGGTCGAACCAAACCTGAACCCAACACCTGAACCCGGAACAAAACTGCCAATAGTGTTAATGTTTGAACCAGGACCGCACCCGAACCCATCTCTCAAAAACCAAATTAACCTGAACCTAAACCGAACCCAGTTTTTTGCGGGTTCGTTGCCCTGGTTTAAAATATAGATTTTAGATTTACAAAAACTGAATGTTATTCCGCTATTTAATATTGGGTTACATCGCCTTTATTAGTAATACCATCCTTATTTGTATTGTCCCATATGTCTTGCTTGATAGGTTTTATTGTACGCACTGGATTTTTATGAAGTCGCTTTTCATTGTGCTAAACGTAAAAAGTCTCTAAAGAACAAAATCTGAACTAGAAGATGACCCTTAAAATACCGGTCGAACTATTATCACTAAGCCATTTGGTCCACAGTTTTTAAAGTTCTAAGTCTATCTATTTTTAAAGAAACCAAAAGAATTTTGCAGAAATTTCTAACCATTTATGTAGATTTTCTAATTTGTTGAAAATGTAAACCGGCCGAATTATTAGAGTTAGGGCTCGTAGGTTAATTTTTGATGGAAATCCAACTGATTGGCATCACTGTAAATCTAATTACTTTTTACGTCAGTGTAATAGACAGTTGTAAGTGAAATGAATAAAAAAAAATGCAGCATAGAAGTCTTGTACTTTCGACTTTACTGTAGCGTAGTTTTTTTTTTAATTTCATCACTCTCTGTTGAATTTTTCAATATAAATACCGGGTGTTGTGTTTATAAAAAGCTGGCACTGGCAGTTTGTCTGGTGATAAACATGTCCAGTGCAGGCGTGGAGCCGATTTGACCATAGGCGTCCGTGCCACGGGCTATTCTCGTTCACTCCCGCAGCGTTCCCAAATAAACACTCAAGCCGCGAGTTCAACGCCTCCCATGATACCATACCACGTTATTTACACTACACTCTAATCCGCTCTCAAACATACCTTCCGACTAGGTTAACATACAAGCCAAATTGTTACATATGGAGGTTGTATTATCTCACACACACCCATCACTTTCGGCGTGGAAAATAGAAATTTATACTGAAATGGTTTCCCAATAGAGATAGTCTAAATTGGAAAATAATTTACTAATAATTTTATAGTCCATGTTTCAAAACATCTACCAAAAAACGCGAGAATTTTGTAATCTATGATTATATAACAAATTGAGTTAAATACGTTAAACTTTTTTAAATAAATGTCCATATTTATAAACAGATGTAGAACAAGTTATTTCCGAAATTTGAAACAATAATATCCTTTAACGCTATACTGATCCTTGTGGGTTCTTGTCATGTTAGGTAATGGTAATTTCCTATGGTAAAGTCTTGTTACAAACATAATGGGGTGTTCAAAAATCCCACAACAATAGTTAGTAACTAAGAATAACCGTACCAGCTGAAGGTTAAATGGTCAATACACATTTTACAATAACGCAAAAATTGTTTGCAGTCAACTGTCATTTCTGAAATATAATTGACAGAAATAATTGATAATTAACCCTGTTTCTAATTTAGTCGCTGTAATTTTAAATAATCAGGTAAATAGCGTTTTACAAACAAAAATATGTAGTATGAACAAAGTTTGATTTCACAAACTTAAGTTTGTGAAATAAACTTTAACTCTTTATTAATTCATGTAAAAACGGTAGGCTCTCAAGCACTACTATGTCTTGAAACCAACTATGTATACCTATGTGATACTGATACACACCATACGTTGAACTAAAACACTTGAACAAAACACATTTTAATCTAAAATTTCAACCTCGACCGTATGAAAAGTTTGAAAGTGAATCATTTTTAGGCTGGAACGTATTCTCTTGTGGCTTGGCGTATCATGATGCATAAAGTGTGTAAATAAAATAAGAAGTCATACCGTCACACTTCACTGAATATATGAACAAACTATATACTAATTTCTTGGATAGGCAAAAAGGTTATCACTTTGTCTGTCAAATAAATACAATTTTTTTGGGTATTACCATTTTAGAGAAGGACCAACATTCAGAGAAAGTCGGAGAATTTAGTTATACCGGGCCAATTTTTGATAATTATGTTTATGTTATGGAGAAAATTAATTCAATTTTTGACCTCCCTGCTTTTAAGAGGAAAGCTTACCCTTGTACTGTATATGAAGCGAAAATTTAAATAAATTGTTCCTGAACTAGAATTATTAACATTTTAAAAAATTCAACAATAGACATACATACTTCCGATATTAACCTGCTTTTTAAAAAAAAATATTGAAATCTGGACTTTGATTTTAATGGAAAACCCAAAAATTCAGTAGCATTTTTCGTTTTTTCATCAAACTCAAATAATAATAGATTTCAATAATACTTTATTCAAAATGCGGGTTTATTTTAGAAGTATGCACGTCTAGTATTAATTTTTTTAAAATGTTAATAGTTCTACTAGTACAGGAACAATTTATTTGAATTTTCCCTTCGTATTTTAGGACAGGGTTAACCTTTCCCTTAACTCCTAATGTTTGGATTGGATGCGTTACATCTTTATTTTTCTTGTCATTTAATAGTTATTTAACTATCAAATGTCTTAACAAGTAATGTACGAGTACAATTGGATTTTTTTTTTGGTAAAGTATCATACACATAATAATTTATTAAAATTACTGCATATTCCAAAATATTTTGTTATAAAAATATAAACAAAATAAATTTTAATATTTAAATTTTGAGTACCTACAACTAAAACAATGAAATGTAATAATATACGTTCTGAAAGTTGTTGGTCGAGAAATATGTACCCATTTTCGGTCAGATACAAATGAAAAGTGAAACAAGAACAAAGACCTTAAACAGTTTATCTGTTTATCTTGCAAAGTCACTTGAAATTATTTAAATTTATAAACAGCATCTTAGCTATTTCGATTTCAATAAAAAACACTTTCACTAACTTAAATATTGATGAATTATTCAGCGTTCCAGTATAATTTTTACACATTAAATCGTTATGTCAATTTGAAATCGGCCGCGACTTTACATATTGCACACGCGTGGCATATGCCGTGATTGACATATTATCCCATTGCGATACCTGTTACTATGAATGCATAATATTCATTGCATGTTGCGAAGTGTGTGTGTAAATATTAATATGTTTCATCTCACGAATATGAGTACCATGTGGTTTCCGCATTGCAAACTTATACTGCCAGAATAAACTATGGATGTGTATAAATAGATACTTAAATATTTGGTATATTAATAATTTTTATACAAAAGAATTTTAAGCATTTATTTGTCATAGCATAATTTTAGGAGAAATATTTATTAGAAAGAAAAGTAAATATTTGTTCGGAAGCAACTCTCGGCCCTTTTGGAATATTTACGTTACAGTATTGTGCGTACTGTAATAACCTTATGAAATATTGTAACAACATTTTTATCATAAATCTTTTTATTTTTTATAACTTTCTAAAAGAGTTCATTAATACATGCATGATTATTTTCAAAGTGATTCCTAATATACTTTTATTATTTTTTAATCTTTATCAAGTCGGTACTTATTTCAAATAAGTTATAGGAGAAATTTCTGTAAGTACTGTAAAAGTATATTTCCATTAAAAGATAAACTATAGAAAATTTGTACATTACTTTAATAAAAATGTTAAAGCAAAAAAAAATAATAAGCAAATAACAACTATGCACAAAAAAAAATTATTTTCACTAATGAACAATAAAATTAATCATAAAATACAAAAATCAAGTTAAATGCTGAATTAGAAAGAGAGTTGAAAGTAGTTTTATTAGTCATAAATTTTCTTTAAACATGGTAAAATTTATGCTACGACCTAAACAAAATAATAATAAAAGTCAATGCTTTCGTATATTAACGACTCAAATGTAATCTATGTTTAAGTCAAGTATGTTAAGTACACTTAGTATTTGGAAGAAAAACCTGATAATACTACTCTCTGTTTTGGATGTGGTGATCCACATTATACGTTTCTGGGCTGGGACTGGACAATCATGTTTGTGTCTTTTTTTGTCACTCAGATTGTGACATAGTCAGGCATGGGAATGGATGTTAGTTCTGGGTTCGGGGGCTGATGACGTGAGGTTCACCACATTTAAAACAGAGAGTACATTGTATAGTATGCAATGCCGATAATATGTATATATTTTTAAATATAAAATAAATTTATATATTGTACACGGCGTCCTATAACATTTTTTTGTAGACAGTTATAAAAAATAAAGTCTTTCTATACAGCTGACAAGAGTGATAATTATCATGTCATAATCCATTTTAATTTTAAAGGAAAGTAGAAAAATTAAATACTATTTCAATTTAAGTTTTCATAAATCACTTTTTTAAACTATAGCGCGTTTCACATAAGAAGATATCAGATAGCACTTGAGAGCCGACCGTTTTTACATGCATTAAATTAGTATATTTTTCCACTCCTATGCTTTAATATACTTATTAAGTATATTCATACTCATATGATACAGATTTTCATTTCAATACAGGTTATCAATATGATACAGATGTATTTTATAACCAATTTATTGGTTTATAGTTTATTTTTTAATTATTATGAATAGTCGTGTCGTAAACTTCATGCTCGTGTATTAATAGCTATCATTAATAAATACGTTGCATAATATACTATTAAATTCGTTATTCCATACTTTGTCAATATTAAATATTTAATTTGTAAAAATGTACAATGCGTAAATATTAAAAATTAGTAAGTCGAAATCAAAAACATGCTTATATATCACTTAATACTTTCTATTTTATTTGACAACTAACAGCTCACAGGTATTTATTTTTTGCTTATATCAACTATGTATACATTCTGACCCATCAGAGAATAGAATTAATTTCGTTATTTAAACCAAAGCTATTTTCTTGCGTGAAACAAACTATCGTTTTACTTTTATCTAAATTTTCCAAGTTGGAACTTGAAACTAGAGCTAACCTGAATGTCAAATGTCAAAACATGCATTTAAACGATCTCATCAAAGATTTCACCTTCTATCTAGATCTAGATGAAAGAAAGTTTGTTCATTTAACTTTGACTTAATTATATCGATCACTATGGTTGGTGCACGACAGTTATAATTTGTCTGCATTAGATCATTGTAATTAAAGCTCTCGAGAAATCCGGTACGATCACAATAATTTGAGCACTTAACCCTGTTGAACGGAAGTATTTAGGTCGACATTTCTAATCTAGTATCAAGATTGATATCTTGTTATAGTTTGTTCCATTATTATTAGATTCATCCCAGCGATCATAACTAACCATTTATTACAGAGGAGTCTTATACTTGTAAGTCATGGATTATTTTCAACGTTATAATTATTATAGATTCAGTCAAGATCCAGTGAAGTAATGCGCTCACTAAGACACTGTAGTGGCGGAGATTAAATTAACTTTAGAAGGGACACAACGAGTTTTTATAAGTTAACCGTTTAAGGAATACCGCAACATAATAAGAAAACAAAGTACATATTTTAATATATTTGAAAATATTATTTACTGCTCGGATTTTAAGTTGGCGTAGTAATTTAGAATATCTGATTAAACTATTAACAATTGTCGTCAATTAACTAATATTGTACGACTACATTAACTTACGCATACTCTTCGTTCTAACCGTTCCTAACCTACAACATATTGTATTTCTTATACAGGTGATTGAAAAAGTAAAGATAAATGAATATTTCCTTTATTATTAATAAGCCCAAAACGTAATCCAAATATAACAAATTTATATAAAAATCGTAAAATACTTACTAAGGCTAAATACTTTTTAAATACATTCTTCAGTAAAAAATTATAACGGATTGAACATTTTATGACTATCACGCGTGATGATTTTGATTCTATTGGCCAGATTTATTAAAACTGAGACCTCCCGCCTACAATTCTACAGCGCCTCGCCACAGACTATCCATTATCCATTCCTATTGGCGAGTAAAGATTGTGGAATTCTCATGGAAAAAATATTGTTTCATAATGTCACTGCTCTGCCACCAGCAACGACACAAACTTATCACAAAACTATTAAAATCATATCTTGCTTAATAATATAAGGAATTTTCATTAATAGTCATATCTTTGTATAAAGTTTCATAAATAAAATAATACAAAAACAATATTTACGGGCCCATTTTAGACCTATAGTTTAAGTATGTTATCAAGTTGGGGACAAACTTTGAAAAGATTCTGAATTCTATATCTATGTACATCTGGTAAACGTCAAAATATATCTTCAAATAAAAGGTACAAATGTCATGGCAAATTAATATTGGATTAAAGTTTCGTAATTTTGAGAAATTAGTAATTACGTTAATGTTTGATAAAAATGCAAGTATTTAACATCGCTGTAAAACTAATTTATCTCTATTTTTTTCGAACAACTTGTATAGGATACATTGAATAATTATCTAACTATACTTTTTTATTACCGTGAAATATGTGCAGGGAATGTGTGTAAAATTTTACGATCTTATTTATCTACGAACTGGTAAAAAATAAGAATATAAATCATAGTGTTGTAAACATTAAAAAATGCCCTAATTATTATAATTTATTGCAACCATTTCGAGTAGATTTACGTTCTTATTAAAAAATATATCTAACAGTAATTTTTCACTATTCATAATATTCACCCTGTGTTTTTTTGGCACATATGGTGCCTGGTGCAGTTCACAATGTGCCCACTGCAGTAAATTACGACTTACGATCCCACCAACTGTCGCTACCACACGCTTCTATTTCTAGCTTTCGCCCCAAATACCGAAGCCACCGCGCAGGTTATTTTCAAAATTAAGAAAATTACAATGTTTCACACCAAATCATCTCCATGCTTCCACTCGCTTCCTGCATTTATTTTTACAAGATGTTCACTATTTATTTGATCAAGTGCTGGCTATATTTGAGATTAATTTATTTTTAGAGCGTGAAATGATCGCTTGATTGAAAAAATGTTTTGATGAGTGAAAAGAAAAAGCTTTCTTTCAAGTGAAAATTAATTTTATCATTACAAATATTTAAACTTTGATATACGTACCTATAACACATGATAAAATAAACATAACTTATATCTTAGAAGTATTTTTTTTATCAAGAACTTTCTTATTTCAGTTTGGGTTTACACAAAAATTGACAAAGATCTAGGTGTTATTTTTAAGTTTTTGATATAAAAAATGTTTTGTAAGAAACGATAACGAATATCTACATCATCTTTTAATAATATTCTTATCTATTTTATATAAATTCGTCATTAACACTCTGGCATCCCAACGTATGAATAAAAATATTTTAGTACTTGTGTTCTTTTTACCTAATGAGATCCGCAGCATAGCATGCGACACCAATGGAATTATTGGAAAATAAATTATTGGAGACCAGTCAGGTCAATTGTTAAATATGTAAACATTACACTTTATAGTTCCGTTAAACAGAAAAAGAATTTCTCATGCCTACTTCAGTTTTATAATTTCATTTTAAAGGGAATTTTCTATTGTCTTTTCTTTTTAACTTCGAGATTGAAACAGTTTTTTTATGTAGAATAATATAGTTAATTATTTTTTTCAAAACTTATTCACTCTTGAAATATAACACAAATATAATATTTTTTAAACGGGAACTTAGGCTGAAAATAGTCTATTCTTTTTCGTATTTTATAATTATTTCCAATAATGAACATGTCTACATTTTTTTTTAAACATGAATATTAATTTATTCACGTGAAAATATTCTTAAGAAATAAATTACAAAATGAATTACAAATTGTCATTCTATTTCTATTAACTTTTTATCGACTTTATATGTAATTTGGCTTTGGCACAATTCGAAAAATATGGTTTAGTATACTTCGAAGTATAAATTGAAGAAATGAATACTTTTGTGTGGCCAATAGTTCGGTATTCGAACTTGGGTCATCAGATCCACAACTGGTCACTTAATGAACTTAGCTACGGAGTCCGTTTACAGAATATATAAATCTATTAATTATGTAGGACGGGTAGTAGCTTTCTCTAATGATCAAGAAGTTATGGATTCAAATCTTGAATACAGAAAGAATCAACTTGATACTTGTGTATCCTAGTAATAGTTCATTAACCCCTTTGTAAACACTTATGCGACGCATACAATATAAAAATGCTAGCTAAATTATACAGTCACAAAGTCGTAGGAGGTACGACATGGTTCAAATGCTGAATCTGACAAAAAACACCGCTATTTTTCTGATTTAAAATCCATATAAGCTATATATAATATGTCAACTTATTCCATTGAAATGCAAATGAAACTGTCACTAAATCGAAAAATTATTGCTCTTTCATGCGAAGAAATAAAATATTAAATTTCAAATCTAGTAAATATCATTTAAAGTTAGTCACATGGTAAATTAAATTATTCTGTAGATTGAATAAGTAGGATAGAAAAGTAGTTTCAGTTCAATATTTTTTTATCCATGTCTGTATCAATATAATTGGACTGATTTAAACGTTATATCAACTTATTGTTTTAAAAATCCGGAATTGAACTAGATTTTACTAGATTTATGTATGTAGTTATAATCATGTTTACATATGTATTTATTATTGACATAAACGATTTAAAATGTCAACATTTACATAGACATTTGTCTACAGTTTATCTTAATAACACTGTTTCTTCTGTCCTCAAACTAGTACTGAATACCTTATAGTGGCTTAGCCAGGTTGGGTCTGGGGAACCCCATCCCCCTCAAAAAAAAAAGCCCTCCCCAGGTGGACATCCTATCTACGCCACTGATACCTTGTACATAATATTCCGTCTGTATACATTTCTATAGACCTTTAGTAGGTTTTTATAGGTGCGTATTTATCAAATAAGTTCTTTTGCTAATTATAGTTGGCTTTGCATGTAAAGAATTGATAAATGAAAGTGTCACCCGTTGTGTTTCAGAAAAAGAAACTATGAATTCTGAAAATAGAAGTTTTTAAAGAAAAATATCTAATTAAAGGAATTAACTGCTAATTATTTAATTAATTAATTAACTGAACTGCCGTCAATCAATATGCAGTTGACATGCACATCGCGACAAAATATTGCGGATATTAATAAATTAATTTCTTTCTCGCCTGGTAAACACCCGCACGGTACAAATATGTCATCATTATTACCGAAATCTGGATACAAAACAGATTGGCACACCCAGCAATGGGTAATATGCCGTGATGATATATTTGTTTTATTTTATTTATTACATTAAATTTGTATTTCTACAGTTAAAAAAAATCAGTTTAAGAGTTTTGTATACCATAATTTGGGGCAAATATAAATTTGTAATGTGTACCAGAATTTTGGAACAAAGAGAATATCTAAAAGAATACCTA
This sequence comes from Harpalus rufipes, assembly GCA_951394225.1. NCBI lineage: Eukaryota > Metazoa > Arthropoda > Insecta > Coleoptera > Carabidae > Harpalus > Harpalus rufipes. The sequence continues at coordinate 42,816,346 of OX596277.1, read as the reverse complement.
CATTGTCATTACAACATAGATAATGAAAATTATTGTTGACAAAATAACATAATAAAAAAGAAAAATTTATTGTGACAAGTATGTTTTATCTCACCGTTATTTCAAAGATTAAACACATTTTCTTCTAGAAATTTGAAACACTCCCAAGTAAAAAATTATGAGTTGTTTAAATTTCTTTTTTAAGAAAACAAGCTTAAAATACGACAAAAATGGGCATATACTGGTGTATCATATATGCTTTGACACATTGACACCCAGCATAAATAAAAGCTATTATTACGAAATGTAAGCGCCTTGTAAGTGGACACTAGTATTTTTTATTAAGACAAGCATTTTATATTCACAATATATGCCACGGACAACGCGATGATTATGTATATTTTTTAATAAATATCGAATAAAAAAACACATTCAATACAATAATTTTAATAATTAGTCAATTACTTTTCTACTTAGAAAGATTAGAATATAAAACTTTGTCAAGTGTTTATAAACAGGCAAGGTTATTTTAAAGACAATTGGAATATTGTATAAATTAAGATAAAAACTATAAATTAAATTATCGAAGCTCGAAGCAAATAAATAAGTCTAGTTCTAAAAATAACCACCAATCATCTATCTTCTTTTACACAAATAAAAGTATTAACAAAATTATATATTTCAAGGTAAAAATCATAAAATAGCAACGGCCCTGAAAAAGATAGTGAATTTAATTAAAATGCCGAAAAGTTTCCTTGAATCTTCACATTTACTTGTTTTTATTTCAAATAGTAGTACTTAAAGTTGACAAATATGTCATCCCATCTGTGTCATTAAAATTAATGAGACAGAAGATTGTGTTTTATTAATTTTTTATTTAATCCTACATAATTTATGTACCTTGAAATAAACATTTAAATGAAATTAAAATAGTAAGCAAGCCTAGAATTTCAATTATAGTTACTCGTAGAAAAAATCTAACAGCAAAATGTGGTTTACTAGTTAACCACAATAACCACAAAGTATAGGACCACCCAAGATTTCAGTTGTAACCAAGTTATGTAATCTAATATCTTGGAATATATGTACAATATACCTTGTATAACTTAAAAGTTGTACAAAATAATTAGAATTTTGACGGAATTTATAGAAATTTTTATTCTAATAAGGCCCGGTTGTTCCCAAGTTCCGATAATGTCACAGTTTACTATATATTAGATAAATTTATTCAACTGTTTTAACCAGAGAATAAGGGTTCCTCTATGATGTTTTATTCTCCGGATAGCTAGCTGGCAGATAGCTAATAGAAAGATTAAAATTGTGTTAGGGTAGAGTTCACTTTGAAAAGTTGGCAACTTGGAAATCACAATTTTAATAGAAGTTAGGTTATTTTTTCGCATTTCGGTGTTTTGATGCAGTTATGGTTTGAACGTTTAGAAGAAGTATTATACAATTTGCAAAAATGAGTGAAAATAATTGAAACACAGAAAAAATAGTTAATTTTACACCGCGACCACGGAAATAACTAATCTGATTAAATTAGATGACAAATACAAAAAAAATGAAATTGAGTCCAATAAGACAGATTCCATCTCATGAACAACATCTGGTATCAATTAGAAAATTATTTTAATTTTAATTGTGGCATGTATCCACAAAATAAAAAAAAAGAAACGCGTATTATTCTGCATACGATTGATTTATGAATACCTCTAAAACCACCTACATTATTATCATACACCCTGATACATAAAATCATAAAGATATCAATAATAATTGGCATATTGGAGACACAACGTGATTCATACAAACAAATAGATAAATAATAAACAAATGTTATTTCTCATATTGTTTTTCTCTTTAAACTTAACAGACAAAAACAATAATTATTATCTAATAATAAAGAACTGTGTTCTTTGACATTCGAAATCTCATAAAAAAATCTGTATTATCTCATTTTTCAAAATTATTACATGTTTCTCGTACTGTATTCTGTTTTCGAAAATTAATATTATCAAAAATGAAATCCAATTCTCAATCACTGTTGTATTGATTCTTTATAATAATAAGAAATAGAAAGAATAAAAATTCAAATAAATTGTTCCTGTACTAGAACTATTAAACATTTTAAAAAATTCAACATTAAACGAATAAACTTCTTATCTGAACCTGCCTATTAAAAAAATAAAAAATAATTATTGAAATCTATTAATACTGGACTTTGATTTCAAAAGAAAACCAAAATGCGGTAGCATTTCTCGTTTTCCTATTCAGTCAAAGTCAAATACTAATAGTTTTCAATAACACATACTTTTTTTAAATGCACGTTCGTATCCGAAGTATTGTTCGTCTAATGTTGATTTGTTTAAAATGTTAATAGTTCTAGTACAGGAACAATTTATTTGAATTTTCGCTTAATATTTTAATACAAGCCATTACTCTTAACTGGTAGTTTGACTGACTGCTGACTGTTAGCTATCTTGCCAAAAAATTATATTAGTGGTAACGTTTAACTCCAATTGGAACAACACAAACTCAGGTTATCAATAGAATAAATTTTAACCGAATGTTTAACTACACATGGTATAACCCCGCCCTAAAAATCATAAATTTAATTTTGTCCTATAACCAGTATAATTTGTAGTATTTTTGTTGAAGTAATTATTGAGTTATAAAAAAATACTATAACATCAGAACTCTAAAGTTAACTAACCTTATGCACAAAACTTGAGCCGTTACACTCATTTCTAAACAAAACTGAACATAAGTAATCTAACGCATAAACCTATTTTATTGTTCATTTAATGTAAAGTTTATTTTGTTGTTTGATGTATATTTTTGGGCAAGATAATGGCCCGAATTACAAATCCACTTTTATAAGGCGCTTTTATTAAAAGTGAGGTTTAACCATAATAAAAATATAATGTACAAGTGTGTTTTATAATAGCTCTATTATAATAAAAGGGCGCTTGTAATATGGGCCAATGTGCTTAACACAATACATTTTTCTGTTCATACATTGTAATGTTCCATTAATAAAGTATTTAAATGCAAGATTTAATGCATGGTATCAAACTACTCAAAGTAATAATTAACCTGTATCGGACACAATTATACCCACAATTTAATATTAAAATTACAGCGTCTGCTTGAAAGATTTATAACATATAATAAATTGTATAATGTTTGAACAGATTTTGTTTATTGTAGTCTGATGTGCGGTATTTGAACCCTCAATATCTTATTTGTTGTCAACAAAACTTCACATTATTTTCCAAAAAATAACTTTCTGAGATATTTTGTATCTTCTTTATAATTTGTCGTTCTTAATTATTTACTATTCTGATATATAATACAAAATGGCTGCACATTCTTCCTTCAGTGACTAATATTCAGATAATAACTATTCTCTTGCAGCAGTATTAAAACAAAGTAGCTGAGCTTCGTCACATACAACTGATTATCTTTATCTTGTTTACAAAATTGTTCTCAATATTCATTTGTCCAGAATCTTCGATCACTGTGATCTATAGTGTCAGCCGGTGTAGACGTATAATTTCACAAGTCTTCATTTTTTAAAAAATATGGAGTTGTGGAATTTTTGTGATTATTTTGTGCTGTGTGAGAATTACGGATATCAGGTTTACAATAAGTTTAAAGAAAAGGTTTGCGCAAGTATTTCAGTCATTTCATTTCTGATTTTTAATTTAACAATTATTAAGAGTCACATAAATTATTATATTATTCAAATTTCTTATTTTTCTTTTTATAATTTTTGTTTATTAAATTTTTTTTTTTAATTATATTTATATTTAGAATATTTCATAATTTTTCATATTTTTAAATACTGCAACAATTTAAATGATTTTCAAAACTCATACTTTATAAAATAGACAAATATTTTTCATTTAATTTGTAATAAGTGTGTTGTAATAAAAACTTATTTCATTTTACAAGTTTCTGTTTTTATTTGTTTTTCTACATCTCAATTGTTTTTTTTATTACAAATATTAACATGAAAGATACATTAAAACAAAATATATCGTCTATGAAATCTCTTAATTACCAGTTTCTATATTACCCATATTATATTTAAATTAAGTAAAACTTTTATATTTTATATAACCCTTCAGTACACGCACCGTCTCAGGGACCAACGATAGTATGTATTAATAATTTATAAAAACTAAAACATTTACATTTAATTTATAATCCTTGAACAATTACTGGGGCTTATTTTATCAATAAGGCCATACACAGTAGGCCGAACGATCCCTCAGACCGATGTGTACACTTATGTAAAATTTTAGTGCTTTTCTGGAGGGTTAACAAGTAAAAGTTTAATATTTTTCTTTGAATTGTTTAAATATATATATATATATATATATATATATATATATATATATATATATATATATATATTACAATAAATAAAAACGATCATTTTTTAAGATGCTAAATTATTACTTACTAACGTTTCAAAAACGTTTTTGTCTTAAACAATTCGTTGCTAAGCTTTATATCTGAAACAATCTTGACAAAAAAAATGGCGCGTGTTAAGTATAAACAGTAAAAAAATGTATTTCACAGTGTGAAAATTATTCACCGAAACAAAATAAAATATTTATTTATGCACCCACTGTGGGTGAATCAGCGAACCACGTGACCCAATTACTCGCCTGCTCTTTGCCTGTTTTAACACGTCCATAACTCGTAGATACACGACAAAATTCTCTGTAGAAACAACCAAACTCTATACCACAAGTCGTTGTTCTTTACACATGTGTCCCATTTATACCAACGCCTTTGTTTGATTTGTGTACACAGTTGGCTTCGAATTTTTCGTCTGTTAATACACTCAGCGGGAATTTCGACAAAGAGATGGTTGTATGTTTTACATGTTGTTTTTTATGCAAAATATGTGTTTTGTTCCGATTGAGGTCGTAAATTATTTAATTTAGTGTCAGTTTTTTGTTTGAATTGTAAACAATAAACAGTGATAGTGAGACATGTGAGTTTTGATAAGGAATGAGTTTTCAATATAGGAATTTTTTATCCATTTTATACAAATGGACTTTTTTTGTTATTTTGCATAAATGGAATTGTTTTTAATACCTCTGATAACAATGAATCAATGAACAAGTTCATTTGTTTTTGTTTTCATATTTTTTAAATAAACAATGTGTTTTTTTTTTCTTTAACCTTGATTAAATTATTTGTGATAGAGAATAAATGTTAATGTTATAATGAATCTGTCTGTAGGTTGATAATATTGTTTTTGTTTTGAAAATTAACATAATTTGACGTTTTAATTGTTCGATGTATAACTGTTTTTATTCTCATTGCAGACGCACACTCTGTTCATCGACGCATTCCTGCAGAACAACCGTTTGGACCATGTTAGTCAGGTGATGGGCTACCATCCTTCGTATTTGGACCATTTTCTCAAAACACAAAGCTTTATTATGCGAGGAGATGGACCTCTTCCATATGATTATCGACATTTCATCGCCATCATGGTAATATATTTCTTCTTAAAATCCTATAAAATAAGGGTGTTATGTTGCACTTTTACCGAAAGTTAACCATCAAATCAAATAAAAATTGAATTTTCAAATATTTTTTTTCAAAAAATAATTCTTACTTTATTCTTTTTTAATGTTTCCAAAATATTAAGCAAATTGATATTTATTTTTTATACATTTTTCTTGTATATATGTATATACATACATTAGGTACAAATCAGAGCTGGTTATTTTTCAAAAAGCCGACTCGGTTAAAAAAACATTAAGGTTTTCAATATAAAAGTCTGTAAATTAAAAATTTATCTTACAATTTTATAACTTACAATAAATTCTAACTAGCCAATCGAATTGAACCTAATATACTGTTGTACAAATAGTCAATTATCCGTATTTGTGTATATATGTAGTATGCTAATATCCAGTTTTTTAATATTTTTTATCATTTATAATCTATATTTTATAAGCTATGACTAAACGAATACAGTGTTATTACTTTTTACGTAAATTTTCTAGAAACTTAGATAAAATATAATTAAAATTTATTATTTACTTTTCTGAGTCATATTGACCTATTTTGAACTTATAGAATCTATGATATAAATTTGTAAGTATCATTTCTTTATTTACAATTTACTTTATAGTTATGCAAATTTTCAAAATGTCAAACATGATAACTTAAATAAATAAATCAGTTATATATAGTTTCTAAACAGTTCAGTATAATTAATTTTAATCTCTAGCTCTAAGTAAATTTTTATGCTTATTAACCTTTTCAAATGTATAATTGTAAATATTGTTATCCTAAAATAGGTTTCCTAGAAACATTTGCGTGTAATATCAGTTCAATAATTATGAAACTATAATTTAATAGCAACAATTTCTTAGCTGTATAAATTTAAATGTTAAATCGTAAATCGAATTAGAACTTTTAAACCTGTTTCACGTGGAAGTATTTTTGTGACATTTAAGTTATTTAGAAAACGAAATAAATATTGTTTATGTGACAGAAAATACATTACAAATGTATATTGTATAAACAACTTTTTATTTGAAGCATTTATCTAGGATTGAATTATTATTACCACTTTTTATAACTAAATTAGATATGTGAAACAGGTTACATTACTTCAATAAAATTACTTTTTATAGAAGTGAACAGTTTGTTTTGAAACATTTAGAAATATCAAGAGCAAATAGAAATACGTTTTTTGTTATACAAAAAATCAAATATATTAACATACATAAGGTCACGCAAAATTTTATGGTTACCCACAAATACTAAAATTTGGGCAACTAAATATTCTGTCTCGAAATTAGAATGTCATATTCTAATTCTAGCAAACTTATTGGCCGCTAGTATGAACAGTGATTAAGGGTGATTAGCGAGCATTTTACTAGCATTGTTTTATCTCTGTCAATCGTTTATAGATTATTTCAGAGAAAAATACTTCATAATACATACTTCATAAAACATCTGTGAATCTAATTTTTCTATAACTTTTATTTGAAGTATTTTTATCTAAAATAATAAATAAACGATTGACAGGGATAAAACAATGCTAGTCAAATGTTCGCTAATCACCCTTAATCAATTGTTCATACTAGCGTCCATTGATATTATGGGCTTCGCTTCACTCTTAAACGATTTTGGGTGACTTGTTATTTGGAATTGGTATGACCGCAGTACTTAAATATACAAAATACCTATACTATATTCCTGGAGATATGAATGAGCTTAGGAGTAAGATAGGGCTTACAATTCCAGCTTTTTGATTGGTCTAAACGCGAACCAACTTTACAATTTATAAAAGCGAAAAATATATAATAAAACGTTTCAGTCAGCTGTTAAACGTCAAAAGAGCTTGACTTTTTAGCCGAAAGTTCCGTCGGACCTATTTGTGGGTGTACCAACTTTTGTACTGTCCACATATTTCGGTAATGATATATCATGTTCATTGACAATATTTTAACCAATTGCTAAAAGGTAGTTAAATTAAAACTTCTGTCTCGGAATTTAAATAATATATTTATTCAAAAGATGTTCCATGCACGTTTATATGCAGCCTATTGTACAAACGTAACATATTTTCTTAACCTCACTTTCCTCATGAATATTCTTGTATTCATTTGCATATTCCCACCGAAAAGGGTATGTTAATATTGCCGCGGCGTACAAAAATGTTTCTTTTTTTGTTTTTAACATCAAAATCTTCCCCTTGCAGGCAGCTGGACGACACCAGTGCAGTTACCTCATCACGCTCCAAAAACAAGAGTTCTTGCTTCAAGGCGGCGACCCCACTTGGTTGAAAGGACTCAGCTGTATCCCGAAGAAGCTGCGCAACCTCTACGACATCAACAAGATCTTGGCACATCGGCCCTGGCTCATCAACAAGTCACATATTGAGGTAAGCCATCAACGGATATCACTAACTTGATTAGCGTTGTTATACGGGTGCGCAAAACATCTGGGTGCTAAAGGGAGCCCTGATAAAATTTTCATTATATAGTTACACAGTAATGTATAATGAGTGATAAATAATTCAAGAACCTTTCAAATTCATGGAGGGAAACTAATTTTTCAATATAGTCTCGTAACTTTTAATAAATTATTGCAAATTAAGAACAACTTGCGCGAGGTCTGACAATAATGAGATTGGTTCGAAAAAATAAATCTGTACGATCTATAAAAAAGTAGGCTTTTCGTACGTTATTTGTTAATGAACGTGAATAATTATTACAGATCAGGCTACAAAGTGACTTTACAGACTAGTATAGTGTTTGCTAGTTACCTACATTCAAAATTTTCGCTTTCATAGATGTGATGATATAAGTGGAAAATTATTTAATTTTTATTATTTACATTTAAAAATTTCTGAGAAAAAATATTATTTCGGTAACGAGAAGCGCGCACGCACGTCTTCGTTTATCAAATAGCTACTCCATATTGGAAGAGGAGATTGCAGTAACGTACAATTTGGAGTTTTTGTAAAAGAAAGACTCAGGTATAAACTGGTCTTTGGCAGAAGGCACAGGGTTGCCAAAACATATGTGAATCTGAATGTGAAAATATAAATCTCATTACTTTTACTGTATTCCGAAAATGAATCATGCTAACCATGTTACTTTTTCAGTAACCGATTGTATTTTAACTATTTTCGAAACGCGGTTACTGAAAGATAGTAACTTTTCCGTAACCAAGTTATCCGCGCTAGATCGGCGGTTGTGATGCGGTTACAATTTTGGCGCATGACAGATGAGCACTTTAGTGTACGTTTCACGTGTTCAGATTTAATTTGTGTGCTGATTACCAAACGTTAGAGAAACGCATTCCGTTTTTCCAGTTCGGTGCCGGTAACATTGTAACCGCGGGTGAACCGTAACCATTTTTAGTGGTTAGTTACTGTAGTTCAATTTCGGAATACACTATTTATTATCAGACCTCGCGTAATATCTAGTATTAAAAGTTGCTACTTGTTTGTCAAACAAATAAAAAAACCTGTAATGGAAAAATGCAGACATGTTATTGTTTGGGATTGGGATATAATTTCCAGCCATTACGACATTTGAATAAGGAATGTACCTAAAAAAAATTATTAAAGAATTTGAAGTTTTTTTAAATGAAAATGCAAAATGTTATATTGAAAAATTATTTATTAGTATGTCGTTGGTTTCTAAAATGACTTTTACTGCATTGTGCATATAGAGGGAAAGTAATTAGCTAACAGTAAAAGTTGAACAACCTCATAAGCAAATAAATCATATTTATACGCATTATTAATGATGCCTTCAGCATGAATATAATAATATAACTCTAAACAGATGTACCGTCCTTGTTTCTTAGAAAATTAATTATAAATACAAATGAAGACATCATGACTGTTTAGAAATTGAATTGTCAGTAATCAGAGAATGACAAATGATTTTCAAAACGAATATGTATCCATTGAACATAAATATGTGTGTAAGTGGGTATAACAATAAAAATTAAATTTCTAATTATTTATTGTAGCTGTAAACAGATGGTTTCCTTTCTATGCACAAGTAGTAGTAGTAGTAAGATTCGTTTTCCTTTTATGGAGAATAATGAACATCGGCCTATATAATTAAATCTCCGCTAATGACCACAGATGTAGATAATTAGATTACTATTCAAAAATACACGGACTATTTTTTTTTCTAATCATGGGAAGTTTTAACGTTTTCCGTTATTTGTCAAAGTAAAATAATATTAATAAATAATAAAGATCAATTCAATAACATGTAATATGATAGTGCTTGACCTCGATTTACACGGCCTGCTAATTAACCTCAATCATTTGCAAACAAGCTATTGAATGTCACGATATCGAAATACTGAACAAATATCCACCTTGGTTGCTATACGATATACCTGTCGATAAGCGCGAAAAATCTTGCTTATGAGACTATAAATCTTCACGAGCGATATGGTAGCTCAGGAAGACTGTTTTCAAGGCTGCATGCAAGTTATTGAAAGCACAGAGGCAGAAACTGTCAACAAACAAACAGTAATTTGTTATAATCAACTTTTTTTTATATTTATGTTATTAATAATTATATTATTCATTTCGAATAACTTGCTGGTGTGGATAACTATATCGTACCTTTGTTCGAATTTACTGGCCGGCTAAACGTGTATACTTTGATTCGGATAAAAGTGGATTGAAGGTTTAGATATCTCCTCTGAATTCTAAAACAGAAGAACACAAACCAACTTCACAATAGCAACAAAATTATCAAGATCATAAGATGAACAAAATTTAATTTCACAAATTAAAATTCTTTATTTAAAACCTGGGTAACACGATTATAAATTATTATATAAGGTTTGTTCCAACATACAGTTCCGTACTGATTTGATTGATTGATTGTATGTTGGAACAAACCTATAATAAATTTGTTAACAAATTGGTTTCATTGTTTTGAAAAATAAGATATTCTATTCCATCACAAATTCCATTATAACACGTCACAAAATTTTGTTAACAAAATTATAATCGTGCCACACGGGCTTAATATAAAATTGATGGCTCTATCTAGTAGGACCATTCTTAACTGAAACAATAATGTGCAGTTGTAAAATACAAGGCAATATCCGCGAACGAAACTATCTATGGCGAAATTACGATTAATATCTAAATGATGACTTAGAAACATATGTTGATTATTATACTTACCGTCAAATAAACATGGACTGGAGGTTTCTACGCTGTTGTCAATTCAGTGGCTATATTGAAAATGCTAAGTTATGTGGAAGTGGCAACACCGCACGGCAAGGGACAGGGTGCGGAGAAGTTGAACATCAGTCCATACTTATTTGACGGCAACTATAATATACAATAATTTAGTATTTTATCACCTATTATATAAAAGAAACTATGTTAAAATTATATTTCCGTCGACCGTTTATTAATAGGCTATATTAATGTATAGAAAATCATTCATTAATGACCCCTATTAATGCATGATTTTTTTATTAATAAACGATTTATTGGGTGCGTTCACCACATGAAACACAGCACGTATTGCTAACGCTAAGTTGTAGCAAAAAGGTAGACAGTATTAAAAGTCATGCTTTTGACACTTACTAGCTAGGTATATTCACGTAGCATACCTTTAAAATGAATTTGAAAGAATAAAATTCCTCAAATAACATAAAAAACTGCATGTGTTGTCTAGCATTAAGTAAACTGAACGCACCCACTGAAAACAATTGATGACAAAACTTATTGATTTTCTGACGTAAAATTTGACGTTCGGTCAACCATTACTAACCTAAAAAAAATTGTCATGGAATAAAATTAGATTTTCCATTTAAGTAAGATACGGTCAACGAAAAAATATTGTAACTAACACGTGTGTTAATTGGCGAATAATGATCTCAACAATTAACGCGTTCGCTACGCTCACGCGTTAAAATGTCTCGATCATTAATCGCCCTCATTAACACACTTGATAGTTAAATAACTATTTCAACACTCATTCAAAATTCAGCAACAGATGTTTTTTCTTCATTTTATTCGCGAATATCAGCCATTAACCACACTTTAACGCAACCATCTAATTAGATTAATTAGATTTATAGAAATTCGAAACATTTCGAACAACCCCTTAACATCTTTTTTTCTTTTAGAAATTGACGAAGGGCGGAGCTGATAGCTGGTCCCTCGCAGAAGTAGTCCACGCCATCGTGATCCTGGCACACTTCCACTCCCTATCATCTTTCGTATTCTCTTGTGGTGTAAACCAGGAAGTCGACCAGTCCGGTGGCCACGCTTACCATCCTCAGTGCTGCGGAGCTACGAACTTGACCCCCAACGTAGCGTCCACAGCCAATGGCACCGCGGGTCTCGCTGCTGCACCTGGACAAGCCGCAGTGGATGTTGTTGACGGTGCGGCTATGTCTTCGCCCAAAGATATTCCCAGGGTTAACGATACTAGGCAAGGTAAGAGAAAGAATATTTTAATATTTATAAAATTTATAAATCTTTAAATAATATTCATTGAAGTCGTCGATCTATTCTTTGCAATATTAAAATCCCCTTCATACACTCTCAATGGGATCCCATACCATTTATTTTATTTTTAATTTTTTGGAAGAACAGGGCGAACTAAGAATTTTAGTGCATACGCATATGTTATAAGCGAGATATGAATCTTTAAAGTTTACAATTTGATTCGTGACTGGTCTTTTTCACCAGTGATCGACAAACTGTTTGTTGTTTGTTGTTTCTTGTTCGCATAGCCGAAATATTTTTATATATAAACTTGTACGTTATTATTGATGAAAAAATTATTATTAAACATAAATTACATAAATGAAATGCATTTTTTTCCATAATAAATTATAGAACATTAAAATAGTTGGATCATTGTTTTATGGCGGCGGATGGCACTAGTGTTTGTCCATTGATTATTAAGCGGTAGGCGAGCAACCAATCAAAATACAAAGACCATGATACGTCACCCTAATTATTAATTGATTCAATCACTTATATTTTGCGGAATAATTAAAATTTAAACAATTTTTTTCACTAATACTCATTAATTTATGTATATTTTCACATTCTTATCTAAGATAGTTTAAATTTGACTATGGTATAGTACCCCATTTTGTTTACTTCGCTTAAATCTAATCATTCGCCATATGTTCAAAATGACTGAACCAGTTATCATATTAATTCAAATATTAAAATAATAAAAGCAGAATGCCATACTGGCTGATATTTTTTTTTATTGTGTAACAATCATAACTGAATCATAAGTATAAAAATATGATTCAGTTTTTAAATAAATTCAAGCCATTAAATTTCAAATTAAAATTTTAGATATGGTTACGATAAATTATAAATCATGCAATATCAATTGTAGAATTGAATTTACAATAACAATTCTTATTATACTGTGAAAGGATATGGCACAATTTTTTCATTAACAAATTGTGGGTTTGTGCAATGACCTAGCGATTTAAAATAATATTGCGGCATCCTATTTGTGGTATACGTATCTTTCATCTGATATTATTTCAATGTATTTTTTTTTCTTCATCTGAGTAACACAAAAATAGTTATTTGCATACCAAGGCCCCGAAATCACTCTTTAGCGTTCCGAGAGGAAAATCTCGAAGGCGCTAAAGGATTTCGAGGAAATGTTTTATGCAACCGTAAAAAATATGTAATTACAAATTTTAGTGTATTTAAATAGTTTAATTTATTCAAATAGAAAGGCGGCTTTGAAGGGATTCATATTTAATAAACAAAACAACTAGTTTTGTAAAAAATCGTTGAAACTATTTTCTAATATTTATTGTACTTATTTTAAAAAACAAACTAAAACACTTGTTGTTGTCATAGAAATATCACTGTCATTATCATATCCGTCATGTCAATTCTCAAGTGTCAAAGTGATTTTGGGAACAACGGCCGCGAAATTGGATTTTGCGACCTGTATTTAGATCGCGTCACGCGTCACTGTAGTATTTTAAAATAGTTGTTCCCTTCCTATTATAATGTTGCAGAAAAAATTAAAAATGAAAGCTTCATAAAGAAATCATTTTCTCTTTCTTATTTAGGAACCATCGTCTCTTCAGCCAGCAATTCATCATCATCGTCTCCCACCGAGCCCGAAGTCGGCATCACGACGCTGATGCAACGCATGAAGACGCTGTCTGAACGCACGGAGCAATGTACCCCCATCGAGCTAACCAAACGTTTCGAGCATGTAGAGTCGCAAAGTGCTGAACTTGGCGCTGTACCTGACCCCCCTGAGATCTCAGCCGACATAGGGCAATTCGTAGAGGATCCCACTTTCCTCTATCAGGACTTCGCTAGACGTGGAGAGGCGCCGGAAATACCCACATTTAGAGTACAGGATTACTCCTGGGATGACCATGGATACTCCCTTGTCAATCGGTGAGAACTTCTACAATATTTATCTCTCAAAAGATTTTATTACTTTGTAAAGAAAGAAATCTTATTGAATCTAAATTTATCTTGTTCATTGCTGTTCGTATTTATTTACTTGTTAAGCAAATATATTTAGCAAGCAAAGAGTTTACATTCCTCAAATGTTTATCTATTTGTATTTGCGTCTAGCCTTTGACCATGATTATTAATTATATATTTGTCTATAGCTTGTATAACGACGTTGGGAATCTTTTGGATGAAAAATTCAAGACTGCATACAACCTCACCTATTACACTATGGGAGGCCGAACCGATGTGGATACATCACGATTCCGTCGTGCGATATGGAATTACATCCAGTGCATGTTTGGTATTCGTCATGATGATTATGACTACGGAGAAGTCAATCAGCTGTTGGAGCGAAGTCTGAAGACATTCATCAAGAGTGCTTGTTGTTATCCGGAACGCGTTACAAAGAAGGATTATGATAGAGTACTTCGGGAGTTCAAGCATAGCGAGAAGGTAAGAAAAGTTAATTCTTCCTGAAAGATTTTTATGTTAATCTATCTGCCACTACACCCATCAATTATTTTGTTCGAAATTATATAATTATTTGTTGCAGTCATTATACTTTGTATGATCTATTATGTTGGTTTAACTAATTGGTCGTCGATGATTGGACGACCACTTCTTTAATGTGGAGGAACACACACACTTACACTTAGATATTCATGAACACTTTTCTGGACACGGACATATAGATATTTCATACTATTTTTATTTATAAATAATTATTAATTAATATTATTTACATTAGAACTTATTATTACCGATAAAAATAAGTATAATGAAACAAATAAACTAAACAATTACATTGTAACACTAGCGTCTATAACAACTAAAAACGTTATCATCTTCGTGAAAGGATATCTGAGGAGTTGTAGAGTGCAGGGTGCAAGGCAACCTTAATCAAATAACAACCCTACATGCTGGCCCGCTATAACGTCTAGACTTAATATGGGTTTCCTCCATTTTTTTATATATAATTTCATTTAAAAGTATAAGTTAAACTAAGACTATTCGGCGAAAGAAATTCCTATTGAAAAGCGAGTTATAGTCTTCCGAAGTTTGAAAAAATTGTAACGTAACGAATATGTTTTCATATCGAACTGTTTTCTTCGTAGACCTAAATGTTATTGAAATATATGCTATTTCTAAATTATATTTATAAAAAATATAAATGAATATCATAACACTGTAGTCTACATACTTTATAATTGCAAGTGCATTTAAATTCTTAAGTTTAATACAAGACATTTATATTCAAATAAATACTGTTTGAGAATTGCAGTTCTGGACTGATAGCCACGCCTCCGCTGTTTGAATTTCTTTACTTGTATTGGTAGTAGAGATTCCTCTTAACTCAGTATTCGTTAAATATTTATAGGCGATCTTTCAGTCGCCATTCAAAATAATATGTATGGAATTCACATCCGGGACGAGCCGCTATGACGAGGTCTTTTAATTATATCATTTGATTTTTTTATTAATATTCATTGTGAAGCTTATATGTACTTTCACTATTTTTTACTAATTTCTCTTAATTCGATTGAGCTGTAATCCCCTATTGTCAGCACTATTAAATGTCTGGACCACTGACAGCTAAACTAAAGAAACAGTTAATAGAAATATAATTATTTCTAAACAGAATTTTGACTTACAAAGATAACAAGAGTTGAAATATTGTTACTGAAACCATAATTTAGAAATGTTTATGATAAAGTTATTTGCTTTACATTCGCATTGTCACAATTGTTCGATACATAAGACGAATAAAGTAGTCAGCTTCGGTGCTCTTTTTCAGACATTAGTCAAATTGAAGACTTTTTGTTAATGAAGTTATTTCTTTCTAGGTCCACGTGAACTTGATGGTGTTGGAATCCCGTATGCAGGCGGAATTGCTGTACGCCTTGCGCGCCGTGATGCGCTACATGACATAAGCGTCGTTTCTTCCATAATTTTGCACGTCTTTGCGATTGTCGCATCTCTTCTTTCACAAGATCGACATCGCTTTCTTCGGCCACGGTTGGATATTATTTGAACTTGAATAGGATCTGTACAGGGATGACACCAGGCGATTCGTGTACTTTCTGCCAGGTGGGGCTTTCCAATACTAAATTGTGGAAAAATGTATAAACTCTTATAGTATTTAGATTTCGCTAAATTCAATATTTAATTGTCGCGCTGTGGTACGTCTCTCTTTTCATATTGAAAAGAGTTCATTTTTCATTTTTTTTTTTTTATAAATGTAAATTTTTATTTCTTATTTATTTTCAACTTATTTTGTTTTGCGTTTGAATTGTTTTGATATGGATACGAAAACAGACATTACTTTTTTACGAATCTTTTTGTAATAGGTTTGGTTTTATAGTTTTCAGACATGATTTTAATAAAGAAGTGATAAAATTTTGAAAGAGTTTTGAACAATTGTGAAGCAAGTGGCTTTGTAAATATTATAAATATATTACTATATTATTAATATAAAATAGTCATATATAAATATTGAAATAATTATATTAAAATTAAACAAAAAATATCTAATATACAAATATATCCTATTCAATTTAGCAATGTAATATGTTGTTCTGTTATATTTTGTTTAGTATTTTGAATACTGGAATTTTAAAGTTTATATTACATCACAGTTTTTCTGGACTAATTAATTAGGAATAATTAATTTCATCGAAAGTGAAATAAAAAATCAAAAATTATTTTCGTATTTAAAATAACAATTTTATTACTGTGATGTACAATTTATGTTTTGTTTATGTATGTAAAAAGTTAGATAAGTTTATAATAATGTGTCTGTCCCATTTTGACTGAAAAAATTCATACAGAGATTTATGAAAATAATATATTTGGAGTACACGGGAAGGAATCAGTGTTATTTAATATTCTTCAAATTTCGACCTGTTAAATGAAATTAATTCATGTTAGCACGAAATGATGTGAAATTATTTATTAAAAATTCATTTTCTTCATTACCACGATAAAATAAATTCAAAATTTATTACTTGCGAAATGTGATCTCAGTATTACCTATAAACATGAAAAAGTAAAAAAAAAATCACATCATCAGTAAATTTTTCACTGCCATAACAGTTTGTTTAATTATTAATTTCGAGTAACGATATAATTATTGAATTATTGCCGCGTTTGGAAAATTGTCTTGAAAATGAATTTCATTCGTAAGATAATTACAAAACGATGGTGTCATTTATAGTTAGAGCTCCCTGCATAATTTGTAATTATTTCTTTGTAGGTTTTATATAAATGTATTCTGTGATGTTTATAATATTGTAACTTGTATTTATTTGAAACAATGTGTTATTATCTACACTTAGTTAAACGATCGATGTTAACTTAAAATAACAGCAAATACGTACGATCATTTAATTATCCAACAACTTTAAGTTTGTTGAAACTTTGTGAAAGTAACAAATCAAAATCGTTATTAATTGTGAGTTTGGTTTTTCAGTGTAATAATGAGCCAATTTAAAGTATACTTTGAGTGATAAACAATCAAAACTTATTGTAAATAGTGTAAAATGAGAGCAATGTTATATTTTGTTATGATCGTTCGTTTTTGATTAATACCATCATATAATAAAGTTAAAAGACTTCTGCTTTAAAAATCATATAAATTTAATAATTTCGTAGCCTTATATTTAAGATGCAGAAGTACAAATTATTGTCATAAGTCCTGTATGGATTTCATAACTTAACCTCCATAAAAGGTAAATACAAAAATGTTTGTACTTCAATATTTTAATATATTGTCAGACTGATTGTACAAACAAAACTTGAGTTGAAAAGTAAATGTATGTAAGATTATAGGTACATTAAATAACAAAAGCAGTGTTCGTAAATAAAATTAGAGAGTTTTGGAGATTGTATGAAAAGATATTTTTACAAAATTGAATTTATTTGAGTACTTATATGAAAATGTATGCTAATTGAATTGATCGCTTTATATATCAAATTGAGATACTTTCCACAAGAAACCTTTGATAATGTATCATCTTGAGTGGTATTCTTATGGAAAGTTGATTGTTATGTGTATAACGTAGTCGTTATACGCGTACTCTGCCATATCGTAATACAAGACAGGTTTTCTGTAAGTTCATCATTTCAATTTCAGTTTGTAGGATTGTAGATGGTCAACTTGCAGTGTGATTTTGGTCATCAGTTATGGAATCCTTATGTAGGGATCTTTGAGTCACAGTTGAGTTGTTGAAGAGGGATTTAATTATCCAATTTGTGATATCTATCTTAATGTGATCAATGTATATGTTTATTATATAGATTTTAGATTGTTTCAATTGAATACAAATATGTTCTGTTGATGTTTAACCATAGACTTTTAGTGAGATGATTTAATTTAATCTTCTTTCATTTCAATAAAACGTTTAAATGCTATGATACTGTTTCTATTACTAAAATCCTCTCCATTAACATTCTTTATGTAATAGTAACTAGGTTTGTTTGACAAAACAAAAGTGCAATGCAGAATACAGTGCAGTACAGGTTAGTATTAGCATAAGTGTACAGTAGTTCAATCTTTTCAAAAAACTCGAAAGTGCAACCAGTACATCAGTGAACTATTGGAATCATATGCAATATAGTTAGATTCAGGGGATTCGAATAATTCATTTAGTTCAAATATTGATAGCGTTTTGGAAATAATAAATGCACCTCAAAAAAAGACAAATGTTGAAGAAGTTGTGCTAAAATATAGAGATGGTGAATTTATTTATCGTTTTAGATTATAGAATTAATTTCCACTTATTCTGTCTAGTCGATAAATTTAAATTTTCCAATGAATAGTTCTGTCACTTCTGTGTAGCGGGATTAAATAATTTTCAAAATTTACATATAACTACACTACCTCGCAAGTCAGTTCAGAAAATTGCGCTTTTTTTTATTAAACACTTTATTTAAAAGTTAATACTGGATATGAACTACCTAGTTCATCATTGAACATATCTAATATTTATTGTATAAAGTCATTTTTGAGTTTTATATTGAAATGTCTATAAATATGCGATATATGTTTTTCAACAGGCTGTTGCAGTTTTACGCAATGGTATGTAATTTTATATTTTCAAACAGAACACTTTATATATTTATTGAAATTTGAAAAGTACATGAAATTTACTATCCAATAGTATAAAAGCTATCATGTTATATTATTTTTATCTTCCGTCACCTTTAGTTAAGGAAGGTATTGTCTGGTCAAGAAAAATTATGAGTTTTTAGTGAATAAGCACGTTTTAGAGTCCCTAGAATATGATTTTACCATTTTTACGATGATGGTTGTATGTATGTGTGTGACTGATTTTTTCAGACGATGATTGCAATAGTACAGTTCTAAAAATTATATTTTTTTTATTTCTTTTCCTTACATCATATGAATAAGTGATTAGATTTTGGTTATAATTGGTCAACCAGATGCACCCTCATTTGAAGATTTTAACAGTTTTTCTTGAAAAAACACTGTTAAATATCATTTTTGTACTCATGCATTGAAATGTGTTGTTTCGCGTTCCCTAAGCAACGTCCGAACCGTCAATTTCCCAGGTCTCCACAAGATAAGTGACCGGGAAATTTTGGAAAAAACACTCCTATTTCTAAAGCATTTCAAAGAACTATACAATAAATAAGTATAGTTTCTCAAACACTCTTTTGCTTAATAATAATAATAAGAGAAATTGGTGGAATATGGAATGAAATGTAATTTTAAAATAATGAATTTAGTGCATTTGTATCAGAATGTTGGCAACAATTTCTGCTCGGTGGGAATCGGCAAAACAGAGCACTCGGGAAGTCTGTAACACATAACCAACAAACGTAATGTAAATTGTAACAAAACAAAAAGAAATTTAACAAGTTTATTAAGTTTAAATTTCCTATATACTTGGTAAGTAATACACAGTTATTTAAATACCATGAAACACTACATTACGTAAAAATAAATATTAAAATCATTGAAATTTAAACACATCACTCTGAATTTAGCTATAAAGCGTATATATTTATTTATTTATGTACATTTGGAGAACCAACAGTTTTTTCAAACCAGTTATAGGTTCCCACTAAATAATAAATTTATATTAACAGTATATTACAATGCAGTAGGATAGGTAGCACAACGAAAGAATAAACAATGAAAATTAGAAAAATTGAGAAAAACTATGAGTACAACAAATAAATGTTAAAACGCTAAGATACATGATTAACTAATTATTAATAGAGCAAGACTTCAATATTTCCCTTTTAAATGTCATGAAATTTATGTGAAAAATGTCTATGTGACTGAAACTATTGTTGTATGTTTACATTAGTCTATTAATGGGAGAATTTTTATGATTATTAGTAGAAGCTTTATGTAGGTGAAAAAGTGAACTAAATCGAGTGGTTTTTTGAGGTACATTTAAATTAAGATAATGTAAAAATGAACTGCAGTTTATGTTGTTGTTAAAAATGTATAAAGCAATGTCATGTCTGATCAAACTCTCCTGTTATATATATATATATATATATATATATATATATATATAAAGTTTTAATAAATAAAACTACTTGTATAAAAATTACTAAATATTAGTTTTATACTTTTCGTACAAAAAATATTGTACAAACCGCGTGCGTGAACTTGGTTCCCGGAATCGTTCTATGTCAAACACTCATCCGGGGACCAAGCGTTCCCGCACTTGGTATGTAAATAACAAATTTCATTTACTTTTCAAAACAAATATATAGAATATTCCATTTAAAAATATAAAGTTACATATCATTGCGTAAAAATGGAACATCTGTAGAAAAACCTATATCTGCTGCAGATTTTATAGACATTTTAATATAAAGTGAACTTTAGTTGAAATTTTTTTCCATAATATTTAAAATACTCGTTATTAAAAAAGAACAGACCGATAAATCAACTATATGGATTGTTTGAATTACAAATTTTAATTTTAATGGTGATAGCCGGCACTCCCGAACACAGGACATTAACATGTAAAATAAAAAATACTTTCGTACTTTCCAGCTTCTCTAATTATTTTAGATAAAAAAGCTTCAAATAAAAGTGCAGAACATAAAATTTCGCATGTGAATCAATACGCAAAATAATTTTATCATGTTTTATAACGGCAAAAATTAGGCATGAAAATGTCGAAAATCTCTTAAAAAGTAGCGATAGCCATGAAATAGAAACAAATAAATTAACAAATGTTTAATGATTTACCAGTAAAATTAGATTAGTTTATTTTTATTAGTTATTATTTGCAATTTCTGTTAAAGTGAACAGTTATCTGTCAATTCTTTGTTGATTATAAATAAAAATAAACTAATACCTTGACGAATAAACCATTGTCATTCAATCGCTATTTTTGGGGTGATTTTTAACACCTTTATACCTAATTTCTGCCGTTGCAAAATTTACAATATTCATTTTGTTTTATTGATTTATGATTTATATGCAGAGTTTTATGCTCAACAATTTAATTTTCGTGGTGAAGAAGTAAATCATTTTTATTTGACAATATTTTCCCTACAATAATTAGGGAAGTTCTATATTAGGCAGTGCCGGGTGTCGGTCAACACCCTGTCTGCGTATTTATTATTTTGTTCTTTCTAATGGTTTAAATAAAAATAAATAACACATTTCAACTATCAAAATTAAGGCGGCTACACACATTCCGGTTTACCGGAAAGGTCTGCCGTGCCATTAGGTAAACCTGAGCCAGTTTAGGAAGATTCACCTTGAGGCCAAAGGCGAACCCCTCTCCCTCCAGGTTGGTCGGAGAATATGTACGATTGTTTTAGCGGACCTTGAGGCTGTTTTGTCAACCATTGTTTACCATCCACATTTAATCATGCCAATATTTTGACATGAATCTCAATTCATTTATGTACCAAATTTACAAGTGAATATGTTTTTTTTTTCTTTTTTGCAACTATTCTTTTAACCAAACTCCAAACTTTTCGGGTAACTTTTCTTTTGGTGTGCCCCAGAGAGTCCTATCAATTATCAGCAAACTGGCAATAGCAAGAGCTGCGGCTGTTGGTACTACTGCTGAAAAATTACCTCGATCTCAAAACGTACCAGAGGTACATTTACACTAGCGAGAAAACGCGCGAGTTGTTGCCCGATACTGCTGCCGCTAGTAACTTGTTGTCCGGCACTGCTGTCGCTAGTCTAAACACCCTCTAAACTCTAAACAGCTTCACAAGTTGACTTGCTAGGACGTGCGGAAGTGCTCGTGCGAAAAGTTCGTAACTTATAGGTGAAGGTGATGGGAAATAAGCAATATGATATCTGGTGGTATTTTGCGGAACTATATAGTTGACGGGATAAATTATACACGTGACATTTTGTTGATTGTATAAACACAAGTGTTACGTTTACATATGTAAATTTTCTTAATATTATACACTTAATGCATACATACAATTAGTAAATGTCAAATTATCCCGTTAACATTAGTTCCACTTTGGCGCTGCCGCAGCGCCAAAATAAATATTTCCCATCGCCTATACCTATATCATTTTATTTTATGGGACATCAATTATGAAGCGTTCGTCGCATACTAGATAAAAACTAATAACTAGAGATGGTTTAGCATTGAACGTCTATATACTCGTATACAACAGCACCAGTACTCTCAGGGCCTTTTTAGCAGATTTTCGGGCCGTAGGCAAAAAAAAATTCTCCTCCCCCCTCGTATAGTAGAAAACAAATACATATCTTTATATATTTATAATGTAAGTTTATTTATTAAAGAAAAACTAAAATTACCTACAAAGGGAATAAACTGATCAATTTATATAGTACTCGATACTAGTTTGGGGAGAAATCTTAGCAGGATATTTTGATAAGGTGTTATTCCACCCTAGGGTCGGCCAGCGATTTTGCGAGTCCTCGGGAATATGTTATTAGCAGGGCCCCAAAATATTTGTAAGAAAAGATTCTATTATCAAATATTCTTAGATATTATGTGAGCGCGGAACCTCAGACAGAATTCCGAAAAATCGACGCCTGAGCCGAGCTTTCCAATTTATTATCCACTAATCTAAGTTTAGGAAATAATGTCTGCATGAATTATACATTATAATGGGAAATTAAAAATAATTTTCTAGCATGTCAAAGCGGGCCTTAGGTCGTGGTTTCGTGGGCCTAAGCGGTAATAAGGCACTGAGTTCTCTGTATTAGAAAAGCATCACAGTTTGTATCTCGAGAATAAGTTTGTATCTAGAGACATAACTGGATTATAAAAAAAGTTCGTATCTCGAAAAGTTCGAATGTATAGCGGTTCGTAAGTAGAGGTACCATTGTATTTCTAATTGGTTTCAATATTGTGACAGTGCGAGTCTGCAAATTGAACTAACCCACTGACTAGTTTCGCTTCAATTCCGCATATCCCATTTACTATTTACAATAATAATGTATTTTTATCCCCCTAGCAAAAGTTCCTGCTGGAACATATCTACCGACAGTATTTTTTTTTATTAAAAAATTGTGCTATGCTTTACTTTATCAGTTTGATAGGGAGGTCATTTCGAGTGAAAAATGTCATTTGATCACAGGTGCTACTGTATCTATTTAAAAAACTACAAGAAATTAGTTTTGTCATTGGCATAGTAAATTTATCAATTTAATAGCAAGTTACCCATGAAAAACAAAATAAATCTATAGAAAATTATGCACAAACGGCACGAATTGTCTAATTCTAACGTTTGTTTAGCTTATTTATTTAATTGTTGTAAGACAATGACAATGGTAACCTAAAGTGACCTCCGCTTGGCCACGGTCCACGTATTTGGTTATTGAATTATTCGGGCGAAACGCTTTCTGGCGATTCTGTTTTTGAATATTCGGGATTAAAATGATCCTGTACATGCACATTCTGGCTTTGAATATTCTGGTTTTAAATATTCGGACGTTGAAGACATTCCCACTAGCTATCAGCATACAGCATACAGCATACACTGAACTGAAATCCCATTGAATGACAAATGCTGGCCCTGTTCGTTCGTCCATTTTTGTGTTGAAACGAACATAGCCGAATAGTCGTATACACTCTTCCCACTACTCACTTTTAAAATCTGCGCCATGGCCACTAGACGAAGCACACTTGACGAAATAATATTCGTTGTACCGTTGTTTGTCGATTCCTCCAACAGCCGGCATTCAATAGGCCTTCGCTATCATGGTAGATATGCGAATTTCACTCAATAATATATTTCAGTGGTAATAACACTGTTGCAAGCTTAAGTTGTTAAGAATGTAAACAGTTTTTCGAGAACTCGCGAGAATCAGAATTTGCTCAACGCTTCCGACAGTTACATGCGACAATTATTCCCTGTATTATAAACTAACTTAGAAGTCCTTTGCGCGAGATTTTCTCAGTGTATCTGTCAGCCTGATCGTGTGGGCATGTGGGCGCACCTCTAGTTACAGGTCGTTCTCAAGGCGGTCCACCTCAAGGTAGACCTCTCCGGTAATCCGTAGCGTGTGAAGCCGCCTTCAGTACTCTCGGGCTATGATTATTAGTAGTGCGCTTGCGTAAATACCAGAAACAAATGAACGCACGTATGCAATGCGCAGGGCCACAAACACAAACGCCACAAGGCAACAGTTGAATGTGAAACCACATGGTGCGCCAGCTCGAAAATGGACGTGTTAGAAGATATTGAAATAAAAGATATAAGCGACGAAGAACCAGAAGATGATAATAAAAAAGAAGGTCCGGCTTTTCCTGCGGAATCAAAATATGCGAGTATGAAAAATAAAATCCTGAGAAACGCGAAATATCAAAAGGACAAGCGTGAGCAAAAGAAGGTATGATTTTGAGGTTAACTTTGTTGTCAACTGTGTCATTTAAGAATAAATAATAAATCTGTGTGTGTGTTAATAATTATATTTTACAAATATGTTTGTTTTTAGGCAAAGCGTTTAGCAAGAAAGCAACGACAAAAGGAGGATGGTCCAAAACAACAACCACATACAATCGAAAGTCTTCGTGTTAAAGATGAAACAACTGTTGGTGATGTGAATGCTGACGATAATGAACTTCTTCGAGATGAATTAGATTGCGATGAATTCAGTAATTATTTTAGGAATGAATATGAACCTAAAATTTTAATAACTTATTCCGACAACCCTCTACGAGTAAGTTTATAACTTGAAATATTTTTTACAACAAATACCAATCCTTTCTTATTGTAGAAAACAAGAATATTTGGTCGTGAGTTGACGAGAATAATTCCTAATTCTGTTTCAAAGTTCAGGAATAGATCAAGTGTGAAAAAAATCGTAAAAAGTAGCATTCGCGAAGGTTATACAGATGTTCTCATAGTTAATGAAAATCAAAGGCAACCTAATGGTTTGTTGGCTATCCATTTACCTGATGGTCCTACAGCCCATTTTAAATTAAGCAATGTGAAAATTACAACTGAATTAAGAAGAAATCATAAAGAAATTTCTGAACATAAGCCCGAAGTTATTTTACAAAACTTTACTACGCGTTTGGGTCTAACGGTTGGTAGAATGTTTGGGGCTTGGTTTCATCATAGACCTGAATTTGAGGGCAGAAGAGCAGTTACATTTCATAATCAGAGAGATTATATTTTCTTCAGACACTACAAGTAAGTGACGACTACAAATATATAAAATATTTAATTGTTGAATCGCTTAAATATATGTAAAAGATAATATAATTTTTGTATTTAGTGAAATAAATTTTGTTATCTCTTTGTTTCAGATATCAATTTGATGAAGAAGGTAAAAGAACAAGACTAAAAGAATTAGGGCCGAGATTTACTCTAAAATTAAGATCATTGCAAAAGGGAACTTTCGATAGTAAGGCAGGTAATTATATGTGGATTATCGATGGCAAAAGGCATGAAGTTCAATCAAACAGACGTAAATTCTTTTTGTAATTTATATGAGAGTGATTTTATTATCATAGCACAAATAAAATATCATTTATATTTGTTCACCATGTCTATTTTCTGTACATATTTGTGTATAAGAGCAAAGTGAAATAATTTATTTGTGGCGGTCACAGACAGAAGTTTTGTTTCGTACTTAGCAGATGTATAAATAGATGTCAGTAGTTGTGCTGTTCTGTCGGAAATATTGAAGATGGCGACGACAGTCAATGTACGTCTGTGTTTTGCAGTCACCTATTTTATGTTTTTGTGTTTCTGATGTAAATTTTAAAGTGTTTTTAAATGTAATTATAAAGAAAAGTGAGTTTTAATATTATTTTTTTATCCGGGTGTGATTGTACGAGTGCGTGGGATTGTCAAACTGGAATTTTAGGCGTATGTTGATGTTTTGACAACTTTATTAATTATAACTGTTCATAACCGCAACGAGTTAATTATTGAATAACGTGAAAGGTGAATGTAATTATCGGTAAGTACTGTTTTGCTTGCACTTTATAAGTTCTTGTCTCATATTCTGATGGGTTATTTGTATACTGGCATTCAAATACAATGAGAAATTAACGTTTGGCTAACACAGGTAATCAGGGACAAACAGAAATAAAATTAGTTAGATGATGCAGGTTTAGGCTGCTGTTTACCTATGAATGAGTTGTTCTGCTTTGGTTCCGGTTCACATAGGCTGTTGCTGTACATATTTAGTATGAATTCATACACGAACCGGTTTTATTGTGATCTGTCCGTACTTCCAAATTTGAACGCGTCTTGTTTATATAACTTGCTTATTTATTTATTCTTGCTTCAAATTTATTCAGGCGGATAGTTTTATTTTAAAAGAAACTGTTTTGAATATAATTGTGGTCCCTTGCTCTCAATTTTCTTATTTGAACAACTTTTTTATTTTATATTAAACCTTTTATTACACGCAGATGTGTTTCTGAATAAATATTTCATTCATGAGTATATTTATCATTTTTTAATAACTGCCACGAAACTTGTATTAAACTATGGTAATATAAATTTTGTGCTGCGTTTAAAACTAAAAATTAGTTTTAATTCAAGTATGTACCTATATGCAGTCAAGTTTTAAAATAATAAAAAAGATAATTTGAATTCATTAGTTTATAGCTCATATTTACATTAAAATTTAACAAGTATATATTCAGTTAATTAAATAGCATTGAGTTCTATCAATTTAGACCAGTTTTACAATTTAATTTGTAATTTAAAGTACCTAGGTGCATATTATCTTTAATAAGATAAATATCGTAAAGTTAGTCATAAATAATCAATTACGATGAATACTACAAGGTAATATCTTCGTATGTCACAATATTACCGCAAAATACGAGGCAACTATTGTAATTAATTCATATAGGAGTATTTTTATTTGTTTGGCTTCATATTAAAGTTTCTCATTCATTAAAACATTCATTATTAATTATTCTTAATTCAAAGTTTGTTGGATCATTCAGTCATTTTAACTTCATAATTTTTTTATTTATTATTATTATTCTACAAATGTACTTGTAGAAATATTTTTCTTTTAATTATTTTTTTATAAAAATAATTTCTTATTAAGAAAAAATATCAAATTTTCATGTAGTAGTTCTCATAAAAGAATCCAATTAGATTCTCTAATTAGAATAGAACAGTTCTCATAAATTATGTTCTCACGCATTTTTTGAAGTTCATAGAATTTTATCTACAGTAAAGGTTTAATTAAAAGTTATAGTTTATTATTTATCTTAATATTTCTCTTTAACTGTTTAACATTTCTTTAAAACAAGTTTAAAACGTATGAGTCTATTATTCAGGTCTGCTCGTATTGTAATATAATGATTATAATTTAAGTTCAGTACTACATATTACTGTAGTATTCGTGATCATGGCTCATGTAAAAATTATTATAATTTGATAGGCAGATTAACTAATATTGAATTTTATTTATTTCATGTTTGCTATAACATGCACGAATATATTATGTATACATATTGCATAATGTAAGTGATTTAAATCTATGAAGAAAACATTATTGAAAGATTATTCATTGAATTCTTTGCTACAAAATATTCTTCCATATTTATAATTATGATTTGTATCATTCTAAAATGTATTTATACCTCGATTTATATACGAGGATTGTAGTTTGTGGTACTGTGGTGCACCATACCGATTTAAATGTCAATTTTGAAATGTTCATTATTGTTTCCCCAACTATTTTTCAGCAAAATAGTTAGTAAATAGTTTTTTGTATAAAAACAAATTCTGCATCTAATGATATACTAATTTATAATTTTCTATTATTCTGAACAGAAAAAATCGAAGAAACTGAAGGGGGTATCACACGTACGCAGATATCTGCAACTGATTTGACGCAACTTTTCAAAATACTCAACTCTTATTATCACACGTGCGCAGAGTTACATATATTTTAGGTTATTTACATATTTAAGGTTGGTAACGTTTTTCTACATGTCTCATATCCCATTTACTCTGAAACATCTCTAATTACATTTATCAACGTTTCCAAATATGTATCCAAATGAGTGTGGCACACATTTTTACCTTCCGTCACCTATAGGTAAGGAAGGTATTGTCTGATCAAAAAAAAACGGTGGCGAGTTTTCAATGAATAAGCACACTTTATGGTCTTTACAATAAGATTTTACTATTTTTACGACGATGTCTGTATGTGTGTGTGTGTATGTGACCGCGGTTTCGGCCGCGGTATCTCCAATACTAGTACTCCAAAAAATACAATTTTTACGTATTCCTCTTCCTTACAACCATATGCAGACTTGATTAGATTTTGATTATAATTGGTCAACCGGAAGTACACTCATTTGAAGATTTTAACAGTTTTTCTTGAAAAAACTCAGTTAAATGTTATTTAACTTAAAGAATATATTATTCTCTATACGATTTGATTGGTTTTATATTTCATATTCAACAGATATAGAGTTAATTAATTATAAACATATTAAACTTCATAAATCAGGCCGCTATGCTAACTTAACCATGGAAACTGCTAATACTTTTAGAAAATTTGAATTGACAGTTGTCAGTATCAATAAAAAGTAAATGAATGAAAGAATAAGGGAAATAACTCTAATGTTTCTAGAAAGATATAAGACAGACGATTACATTGGTTTGAACATGTCATGCGGAAGAATATGTTGGAAGAAAAATGAATAGCTTAGTATTAGAACGTGGAAGAAACAGAGGAAGACCAAATATAAGATGGAAGGACTGTATTGCAGAAGAGTTGAGAGAAAAGGTACTGAATGAGGACGACACGCAAAACAGCAATGAGTGGAAGAAGAAAATAAAATAGCGACCGCAAACTAATGGGAAAAACTAAAGAAGATGTCAGTGTCAAATGCAATCTTTTGCAAGCAAATTTATATATAGGGCGCGTGCAGTGACGTGACTTTGCTGATTTTGGCAAGCAGATATGGGGACCCGTGTCAAAATGACAGCAATTAATTACGTCCATAATTGACAAGTGTCATAATTTTTCATTCAAAATTTCAAGATTTTCTTATTTGTTCTTCTTCTTCTTCACAGATCCTTAATACCCTTTCATTGGGTGTCGGATATGGTTTGCTACTTCTCGTTCTTGACCCAATGTTTCCATGCTATCTGGTCCTTTGCTAGTTTTTCCATTTCCTCCATGTTTTTCCCTCTCCTTTTGCCTATCTCTTCTATTCGTCCCTCCCATGTTTTTCTTGGTCTTCCCCGTGTCCATACTTGTACTAGTGCTCTCATTTTTGTGTGTGTATCTGTAATTAATATTATGTCATTTGCGTACAATAAGTTATCTATCTTCACGGGCATCATTCTATTATAACCTACTATTGTATTTTACTTGTCTTTTATCTGGTGTTTTTCATTATTCTGTCCATTAGGATTATAAAAAGTAGAGGGCTTAAACTATCTCCTTGTTTGATTCCTTTTTCCATTTCGAAGCTCCTTGATATTTTGCCGTTCAGTTGTACTATGCCTCTTACATTTTCATAAATGCTCCTTATTATTACTCTCTGTATTTTACCAGGCGTTTCTATTTGCGTTAAGCATTTCCAGATATAGTTTCTGTTTACTGAGTCGAAAGCGGCCCTTAAGTCAATAAATGTTAGGTGTAATTCTTGTCCATTCTCTATTTTTCTTTTAATTATGTTTCTTAGTATGTGTAAGTTATCATTCGTTTGTTTGCCTATTCTATATGCCGCCTGTTCTTCTGCTAGCTTGTTATCGATTAGTTGTCTTAGTCTATTTTTTACTATTGCTGTGTATATATTAAAGCATGTGGATGAGAGGCATATTGCTCGATAGTTATCGCAATTAGTAGTCTCCTTTTTTGTGTATTGGTAAGATTATGTTTCTTTCCCATTGTTTAGGTATTTTTTCTGTCAT
Organism: Harpalus rufipes; assembly: GCA_951394225.1. Taxonomy (NCBI): domain Eukaryota; kingdom Metazoa; phylum Arthropoda; class Insecta; order Coleoptera; family Carabidae; genus Harpalus; species Harpalus rufipes. The sequence goes on along the minus strand of OX596277.1, from coordinate 42,785,991 downwards.
CCACGCTTTTTTACATATATCCAATAGCCATTCCTTGCCTATGTTCCCTAAGAACTTAATCATTTCAGGCTCTATTTTATCTTCTCCACTTGCTTTTCCAGTTTTTATTTTCCTAAGTGCCTCTTCTAGTTCATCCTCACTAATATCCTCTTTCACTGCCTCGTTATTTTCCTGGTTCATATTATCATTGTCTATATCATTTCGTATTGTGTCTTCCTTGAATTAATTTGAGTAATAATTTGACCACTGAAAATAAAAAATAGCGACCCCTAACGAATGGGGAAAGCTAAAGAAGAAGATGTCAGTGTCAAGTGTCATTTGCATAGTTTGTTTATGAAATAATTTTACTTGAAATTTAGAATCTTTTGCAAGAAAATTTATGTATGGAATTTTTACATAATACACAGGATTGACGGAAGGAATTGTGCTGGCCACATCAGATTTTTTAAACTTCACTTTTAAGTTCTATGGCGCATGCGTACATCGTTTGTATGCGCATATCTGCAACTTGTCTACGAAGTTTTCATGTTCGTAAACTAGTTGCATGAAACTAGTCTCTTTATCATACGCAAAAAGTTGCATGAAATAGACAAAGTTGCAGAAAATCTGTGACAAGTTCCGCGTATGTGCTTACGTATGATACCCCCTTAAGTGTAATATTAATCAACTATGGAATGATAAATAAATGCGCATGCAGACAGTTACTTATTTTATTTGCCATTTTATTTTTGACGTTAGTTTTAATTTTTAATAATAATTACAAACGTCAAACACAAAATGAAAATGTCATAGTAACTGTCAGTGTGTGATTTTGTTTATTAGTCAATGGTATCACGTATTTGTTGAACAGTAACAGTCGTGGTATAGTTCTTACCAAAATATACCATTACTGACTTCATTACACCCTCACAGCTGGAAAGTTATAAAAAGATTATAATGTTAAGAAAACCAGGGTTGTACTTAAATAAAACTATAACGTTTTTCTAATATTTAAAATAACATTAAAATCACTAATAGTACAGGTACACAATCAGTTACATTTATTTACAGAATAAACAAAACATTTATACATGCAAAATAAAAATAATACTATACAAAATTAAATCTAATTTATAAGTATATCAGAATCACTTTCAGTATTCTCGTCAGTTGAATCAGTAACATAACAAGAATTTGCACAACATTATTTACATTGAGATGAGAAATTGTTTTTCAATGTCCACAAAATTACACTGTGACATCAAGTTTCTTGCAAATAACAAAATTTCGGTAATTCCACCCTTACCATTAAGATACCGAAGTTATCCGCTGTTAAAGCGGTATACACCACAAGCAAGTCAATGACGGTATTTTTTGGCAAGAATTATAACAGTTCATGAATTTTTTCCTGTTATGGCAAATAGGAAATTATGAATCAAGATATCATTAGATGAAGATATTTTTCTATTCGAAAAACATTTAATTGTTTTGCTGAAAAATAATTAGGGTAGGGGAACGATATATACACATTTGAAGATTAATACTGGAATCCTTAAAGCGTCTTCCGGTGCACCATCTAACATCTTTTATAAGAGTACTGAAACGTTCACTATAATTTAACACCATATAGGTAAATAAAAGTGTATTGCAAAATATTAGTAACGGAAATGTAAATATTCCTTGTTAATGATTAAGTAATAAATAAATGGCATGTTATGTACACGCACACACATCACAATTGAAATGACAGGTCATAGGCAATTAAAATTAAGGTAAATAATAGTATATTATGTTATTAGGAGTAGAAAGCGGTCTTTTTGTGTTGAACCCAGCTAGGCAAGCTGGGTAAAACACAAAAAGGGCGTTCTGCTCCGAGTAACATATACTATTTTTTCTTCAAGTGTTTCAAAGAAAACTGGAGATTTTTTAAATATTATTCTAGAATTGTTTTAATTATAGCATTTGCAATTTCAGCCATAGTTGGCTGTGAACACTACAAAACACAAACGCAAACGATACAACTGTCAAATAACAATTTTTCAATATGGCCTGTGTTGTTGTGACGACTGCTGCCGCCAGCGGTGAACTAAGAAGCTAACATTTTTTTACTAGTACAAAAATGAACAACATTGTCGTACTAGTAATAAAATGAATATCTTCTACAGTGTGTGTATAGTAGCATAATATGAATATTATTGTACACTTGAAGAAAAATACTTTTTTAAAAGCCTGTAGTTCGAATACTGTGCGTTTCCGGATATGGGTTTGGTAGTAAAAGTCTATTTTGCATTCCTATATACCCTATAAATTTGTAACACGTATTCATTAACACCTTGCAGAAGAAATCTTTTATTATAATATGTAGTTATATTATTTAAATATAAATTTAGGTAGTATAGCATTCATTTTGAATCTGTGTTTGTTGTATAATTCAAATATGCTGTGTAAATCAACGATTTATGCTATGTGCAGTTATTACAATTCAGTTTCTGATGTATTTGATATTTTGTTTTTGTCTGTGTAAACTTTATTCCTATTTATTATTAATTAGTTTTAATCTATCTTTTACAACTCGGCTTACAGCCCAAAGCGTATTAATGCTTGAAGGTATTATATTTTATCTTTTAAAATAAACAAGATTTGTCTCAATAAATTGTTCCAATTTTTACTTTTTTTCGAGTATTTTAAGTTTGAAATTTTGTATGATGTTGAGAAACGTACTTCAAACTTGCGAAATATTAATTTAACATCCGTGGATTGCGGAAGAATACCTACTACGTGATTTAACCGCTGTAGGTATTTTATTATTTTCCAAAATCCTTAAAATAGTGAGAGGCGAGTGAGACCAACGCAGGAAATCGACACATTTCCTGTCAAATATTGCATGACCGGTTTTGTGCATGCAGGAATACAAATCTAACGCACTCTCAATTCGTTGATTTAAATTGACTATTACATCACTGAATATTCACTCGCCTGTTTATTCCAAGAAGAAAATTAGGAAATGAGTAAAGTTGAGGGTGTGTCACTACTCCAGAATAATTTTGAGTAACCGTAACAGGAGTAGAAATATAAATATTGGGTGATTCAGATTTAAGAGGTTTTCTATGTACACAAACTCTAAATAAAACTTGTTGTCTTATTCAGTTAGTCCTAGCACTCAAGTTCAAGTTCATCAGTTTTTTAATGGTACTTTACCTCGAAATATTTAGGATTGCGTTATTAAAATAATATATATCATTGTTTTAAATAATAATTGCACTTTGGAAGACATTTTTAATAAAATTAAAAAAAAAACACTAAACTTCCCCATGGGCTGCACTTGTTACAAAAATAACTATTTTCCTAGATGTGTTTTGTATCTGCACCTATCTAAGTATTTATATTTTTATGTTAATATTTAGTATTTTTGCTAATAAAATTGTATAAAATTCGACCAGGCACCTTTTTATAAAAATAATTTCGCCTCCGATGGTTTTGGCCTTGGTTCTCTGGGCGTCCTCTTTTTCAACTATTCAATTATAGTAACCCTAATATGTTGTGAACACTGAAATATATTATTGACTTAAATGTGCATACCTACTGTGATAGTGAAGGCCTATTGAATGCCGACTGCTGGAGGAATCGACAAACATCGGGACAATTTGTGAGTTGATGAATATCGCCGTATTCTTTCGCTGGGTCGGATCAGATCTAACTGATCATATGGATTAGATCAAATCAGGTCACGTGGACGCAGATAAATTTATTCAAAAGAACGCAAGTATTTGTCAAAATCAGTCGGAAAAAATGAATTTCAATTTTCTATATTTACCATTGTTTATTCTTGTTTAAATTTCTTTTAGAACCATAAATGTAATCTCTTGTCCTGATTGAATTATAAAATATGACAGATTCTTCCGACGCTTCCGCCATTTTTGAATCTTAAGTGATATGATCTTTCTAATCCAAGTTTTTGTTGGAGAGAAACCTTGGTTGAGACGTCCTCAACTACCTGAGTTAGGTGTGTTTTATAGACGTTCCTTCGGCAAACCTCAGCTGAGGAAGCTCTACCTCAAGGCGTCCTTGCCGGGGACACATGCGCAGTTTTAGGTTATAATTGGCGCGATTTGAAACACTGGTATATTTGAGGTATTGAGGTTATATTGTTAGAGTTTTTTATACATTGTAATAAACATAGATAATGGCAGAGGATAACTTTGACGACTATTTTGAGTTTGAGGAACATCGTGTAAGAGAACGATTTCGTTTACAAAAACTGAGCTATGAAAGTAAACATGCGTGCTCAAAATAAAGTAGGGTTAGAAAAGAACAGAACTGTACATAAAACAATATTTACAATAAAAACAAAAATGCATTACTAACGTGGGACCTGTTAGTCCCCACAGTTAAATTTAAAGAAACTAGAAGTTTTTTATAGTTATAAAACAACATTTATATTTTTTTATTTCTATTTTGTTATATAAATACAGAATTAATAATTCATGAAAAGTCTATTGGCAGTTGTAAAATACTAGGGATGATTATACATTAAAAAGTGCATACAATAAAATATTTTTTTATTTTTTCGGTAAATTTTATCTTATTCTAACATTTAATACTAAAAAGATGTTTTCAGAACGCGTCAGTTATAATTTACAATTGCGTATATGACTCTGCTAAAGAGCCTCAAGGAAGGCTTCAACCTACCTTGAGATAAGGAAGCGTTTTCGGGACTCAAGGAACGTTTATTGTACGGGTAAGGCGGCCTCAAGTCTTCCTTCGCCCAAGGAAGCCTTGAGGAGCGACTATTAATACGGGAATTGGTCTTAGGGTGGGGATACTGATCAGAATTCGAAAGAACATGCAATTTACTGATCCATGTAACATGGATCTGATCCAATGTAGCAAAAGAATACGGCTTATTATTTCGTTTAGTGCGCTCAGTTTATTGGCCATAGCACAGGTTTTAAATGTGAGTAGTAGGGAAGAGAGTATAACTATTCGGCTATGTTCGGTTCGATACGAATTTGCGCGTATCGGGCCAGCAATTGTTATTCAATGACCCTTCAGTTCAGCGTACGCTGATAGGTAGATTATGCGAGTTCCAGTCATTAATATATTTCAGTGGTTGTAAACAATTCTTTTGTAGTAATAATTGGAATTTTAAATTAAATTACAAACTGTCAATTTGAACATACAGTATTTTTTTTTTAAAGATGCCCGATCAAGGTCATCTACGAATTGTATGAATTAAGATTTTAGTTCCACCCATTTCGACAAGTTCAGTACTGTCGTTTAGCTAGTTTTTGTGAAAGTACATAAGATACTACTATTATTTTATTATTATAAAGATATATGTTACAGTAAAACATTCAAAACTAAGTCAACTGGTAAGTTTATTAGCAAATGTAAAACCAAATATGTGAAAAATGAGATACTGACAAAGTGTCAAGGTAATATATCTGAATTAATAAATAAACTAACGTTACAGCGAAAGTATTGTCAACAACTAGCAGCGTTTTAAAATGGAATGTTCTAACTTAGTCAACAATATGAATTTTTCTCCTATGTTTATCTGTACATTTATGTGTTTTAATTTTTGTATAATTATTTGTATTTATTAAACTTACATATTTTTTACCATGTAATTGGAGATTCTGTTGGGTAATAAAGTTATTATTATTAATAAAGACAACCGTGTTATATCCATGTTTATCGCACACACTTCGTGTTATGGCAAATGAGAGAGATAAATGTATACCAATTTGTTAATTCGCTCATGATACAAATGACCTTGATCGGATATCTTTAAAAAAAAACTGTATACGGTAAAAAAAAAAACTTTGTGGAGATTGAGATTACTAATATTTAGAACCAGAATTTTTTTGTCAATATTTTAGTAATTACAACGATTTTTTTTATCGTGTAATGATCTTTGTTTGAACGCCCACGGTTTGATACTTATGTAAAATAAAATAGAATTGGCAAGACGTGTTGTGCTGGCCACAATAAATTTTTACTCAAATTTTTGTGTATTTTAATTAAAAATATAGTACATATATGTCATTATGTTACATATGCCTTTGTTTTCTTCTAAATGAAAAATTTCACCTGTTCCCTGATAAATTTTCACCTGCATTTTTATGTCATAGTCTCTTAATTCACTCAGTTTTGAAGAATCTACAGTACAATGTAATTTTCATGTTGTTGTTTTATTCCTTCCAGAAGATTCAATACTCTATTGTGACCGATGAATATTCTAACAAATCGAACCCATATTTGATTCAATAAAACATTCATTTATCACACAAAATCTAATCCATGTGGTTCATTCGATTGCAACTTTATAATTTCTCAGGAAGTAATGAGTTAATGTCAACTGAGAACAGAGTAGCGAAAATTCTGAAATGCTTTTCGTGTTTTTTGAAATCCTAGGGTCAGAGTCCTGTGTTAAAACAACAACTAATGCTGTATATTAATATATTTCACTGTTTATTAAGTTATTGTTCTGAATCTGAGGTAGCCACAGTTTCAAATTAATTGTTTGAAACACATTATTTATTAGTTGATTTTAACCAACCTCCAACTTTAAAACTTAAAATTAAAAATGCAAAATTAGTCAACCAGTTTCATTTCTTTTTTAAATCAGATCATAAAACACTTTTTCTATAAAGTTTGTGACAAAGCTATTACACCACCCAAAAGACTTCGTTAATAGCTTATGATAGATTAGTACATTTTTTTTTTTAAGGTAGGTAGCAATAAACGATTGCTCGCGTTTAGCCGGGTTAGCGCTAGCCAGTGCTAAACTATAGCAAAATAATTGAACGGTTCGCTCGAATTTAGCGCTGATTTAGCGTTAGAAGAAATAGCTAGCGAAGAATATTTCGCTAGAACATTAAGCGAACTAGTGGGTAGCTGCATGCGTCATGTTTGGTTGCAACGAACATCACTTTGTAACCTAACCTTTGTAACAAATTTTCCACCTAGTCTGCCACTTTCAATTCTATAATAGAACTTACTTTAAACAGCGCTATGTTTAATAAATGAATACCGTTCAGTACGCATATAGCGCTAACAAATAGCACTAATTTTTTGCTAGGTTAACGCTTTCCCGGCTGAACGCGAGCAATGTTAAGAATTTTATTTTTATACAATTTTGAATTTAAAAGTAAGAATAAGAGTAATAAAGTTACAAAATAATAGAAAATAACGTAGTAGTTTGGTATTACAAAAATAAGGTTAGTTTGAATTTTCCAACGTCATATTAGTATCACTAAAAGACACCAAATTCCCTAAATTTTTAAACTACGATTTTTTATTTAAAAGTGACATAAAGAGCGTAAAGTGTATAAAGTATAAAGAACTTATTTCATAATTGTCGATTATTTTGTTCCGTCTCTCAAAATAAAATGACAATTACCTATATGACATTCCTTCTTTAATATACTATTATTTTAATTCTCAATCATGTAAAAACATACAGGGTGTTGACTGCGACACCGGAACATAGGACTTTAATATGCAAAATTACCTCAAAAATAGCGATAGCCATCATATTGAAACTAAAAATTAACAAGTGTTAGCGATTTATCTGTCAAGCTAGGTTAATTTATTCTTATTTTATTATTATTTGTTTAAATAAAGTAGTTATTTACGATATGTGTTAAATGTGACATTTTATTTTGTGAGAAGGAAGTTTGGAACACGACGCGAAGCGGTATGGTACAAACCTTCGAACAAAATAAAATCACTTTCAACACGTATATAATACACTATTTTTTCTACAAACACTATTTTTTCAAGTAAATTTATATTTCTAATAATTTTTTGACATATGATAAAAATGTTGTTGTTCCATTCGTCATTACCAAGGAAACTAATTCACTTCCCTGAAACACATTAAAATGCCTATTTTTAATCAGGGGTGAGATAACGTTAACGAATCGTTACGTTATTCCATAACGTTATAAAACAATTAATTAGTTATATAACGTTATAAATAACTTAATAAAAAAACATAATAACGATATGTAACGTCATAATATCGTTATATTTCTTTTGTTATTATAACATTACAATAACCGTATTTTTTTCAAATTTGTAATAAAAATTCATTAAAAATTAAAATTAAGAACAATGTATTAATAAAACTTATTCTAGAAATGAAAAAAGTGTTCAACATTTGAATGTGGTTACTAGTGACATCTAACACAGCCTACTCTGAGCTTCATATGAAAATTGAAAGAATATGAATTTCTCGAAAGTGGTAATAGATTATTTTTTTTTGAGGACGCTTATGAATTCTATGTACGAAAGTGCATCTAGAAAATGCAAGTTAAAATTTGGTTTGAATTCACATAAAAAAGTTGCAAGCAAAAAATGAAAATGTAAAAATTTACATTTTTACCCATATTTAGTGATCGATGCATTTTTTCCGAACAAATGAAACACCACTAAAATGGCCCACTAATGAGGCAACTTTTGTCTAATTTAACCTGCTTCGTAGCTCTTATGGTTCTCGACATCCCAATGCATTCGTACTTTAAATGGGACATACTGTAATCGTAATAATGTAATGTTAAGACGTTAATATTTAATAAAAAAAATCATAAAAACTTTTAGGCGACGCGGGCCGCAAGAACTGGCTTTAGGGGCTAATGCTGTCCGCGAGCCGTTTGTTTGACACCTTGCACCTTGTTATAAGTATATATTATTCATTTTTGAAAACGGCTTAATGGAAATTTCTTGACTGAGAACTGATATTTTCATCTTTGGTTTAAGTGTCAGTTAAAACGATAAATGTCACATCAAAATATTGACACTTATGTAATTTGGATAACTTATGCTATATTATCGATACATTTTTCATTTTCACTGATAGTTAAGTAAACAGACAGAGACGAAAATACCGGGTCTAAGGCCCGCTCCTACCACCTCTACCGACAAAAATGTTGCAAATTTGTTCTTACCACCTTTGGTCAGAGCTAACTGGAAGTTAAAACTGTTGTTCGCACCGTTTCTAATCTTGAGATTATTTTTTAACTAATGGTTAATAAATAGTCACTTTAACTAGAGGTGGTAAGATCGGATCTAAGAAATTTATAAAAAGCATGTTGATTAACAATTGATATCCAAATTTCTAAATGTAAAACTAGAATATATTTATGCAGATCTAATTTCGTACAATAGAAGTTTATTCTTAATTTGCATTTATGTGATAATTGTTACCATTCTTTTGTTCTCCTAATTTAAAAATTGATATTGAAATATAGTACAATATCAATTTAATCTAAATATTTCTTTAAATTAATTAGTAAATTATAAATGATTATAAAATTTTAAGTGCTCTTGAAATTAGGTATACAAATATTGGTTTCAAGGAAACTGCTTTGAAGCCGGTATAAATAGGCCTGGAATCTATAAACAAAAGTTAATTGGAGATAAAATAAGAACTCTTTACTAAAAGTTTACGAATTGCATTGTGGAGTTTAAATCGAGGTCTAAATATTTTTCCACTTTACATCCGTTGACCTTACATACCAGTTTTTTTTTATTCTTTTTATCAATTATACTTTTTATACAATTATATAATTACGCACAAAGACTAGTTACATAATACTTCAACATCTTTTTATCTTATGAATATTCATTGACATTTCGAATACGTTTATACCTTTGTCGTGTAAATTGAAAAGGCTTCCAACAAAACAATTTTGTAGCTGTGGTTGCGTACACAGCGGCGAAATGCTAATTCATGACTTACTGCGATCTTTATCGCTGTTCGCTGCATGACCGCAACGTGAACGTGGTTTTTATTGTTTTCGTGTCTTGGTACGAACTTCTACTATGCAACGATTTTACTTGTTTCAATAGAACTTAGTTTTGAGCAGGAAAAGTCACTATGAATTGTAATTTAAATTGGGTACGACTGCTTTGTTTGATTTTTTATTACAAATAGTTTTGTTTTTTAGTTTATTAATTATAAACTTAATAAAAAAGTTTTCTTTCTTTCATTGTCTGAAGAATTTTTATGTATGCAGTTGTATTTTATATTTCTATGTAAATAATTATAAGTAATTTATTTTTTCGTAAACATGTCAATAAATAATAGCCCGTATTTTGCTGTCACAATAAGATGAAACATTGTGTTTACATTTCTACTTAATATTTGTATTTAATATTCAAAAATGTTTATCTGCCTTGAGACAGTTTATTTCTCTGTCTGTCCTGTGAAAAGTATTTTTGTTTTAAATTGAATACCTATATGTATTATAGAATCCATGATCCTACGAATGAACTTTTTAGTATTATTAATTAGTATTCGTCAAGATGTAAAAAATTTAAAATATTTTTTCGACTAATCCATTAAAAGTAATCTTTTTAATGTTTGTTTTTAGTGTTAAAATAGTTATCTATCAAGTGTGTTAATGAAGGCGATTAATGATTGAGACATTTTAACGTGTAATATTATTTGGTTTACTTTCGTTGTTTCGTTGTATCCTTTTTTGCATTTATTTACATTTATTTATTATTATTATTATAATGTATTCCATTTTTCTATAAGGTGATAGCAGAAGGCTTGAAAGTTGTATCAATTTGGAATAGAGTAGATGGTTAGTAGACCAGGGCATCAAAATTTCAATTAATACCTTTTTTAAAGTCATCATTATGGAGTGAACGTATAATCAGACTATATGCTAATTTCTAGAATTGCAAATGGTTAAATTTTGTCGTAGTTGCACTGGAAAAAATCCAGTTATTTTTGTTCCCTAGCAAATTTTGGAACATTAAAATGTTTGGACTCTGTATTATCTTTCGCGTACTTCTATTTGGGCCTATTCTATCTCAGTTGTTAATTTTTAACAATTCGTTAAAAAAATTCTGCCCTCAAGTATGTTGGCATATAACAAAAACTTGGAATTTGTACAATAAAAAATGATACTTATTTCATTGTTATTGTAACTAAAACTGCATCGCGCCAATTACGCTCTTACTACCTTCTCATGCAAATAAGTATCTCTGAAACAAAACATTTATGAGATTTAGCTTACATGATTGTCCACTTATGTTGAGGTTTTTTTTTATTTAAATTTTAAAATTGGTTGTAGGAACATCATGCATAGAAATTTCAAGAAAATTCGTTAGTTACTCCTAAATTCTATTGAGTAACTATTATATCATCGCAGGAAACATAATACGTAAATACAGTATTAAATTTATGACAATTTTTTTAAATTATTGCTAAGTAAGGGGTTTCCAAGTCTACGGCTTTTAAAAAAATACTTATTGGATATCAGTCGTATATAAGTAATATTAAAGTAAATATAATCGTTAATTTTCTGATTTTTACTATTTTTAGTATCCTAATATCAAAATGAAACTTTATTTAAATCGAGCGCAGTATCAGCCATGTTGTGACGTTATGGACACTGGTAAATGCTATAGGCTAATGGCTGTTCGAATGTGCAAACCACGGCTTTGCTATGTTTAGCCATTTAATAAGTAATATTACTTATTAAATGGTTCAGCTCTAAAATGTATGTTCTCGCTGTAGGTGACGTCACACGCGGCATCGATTTTTTCGGTCCTCATTTATTGAAACTTTAATAATATTTTTCTGGCGTATTACTAATTTTTCATCAAAAATACAAAATACGGATCCAATATTTTATGTACAGATTACTATATTAAAAATCTGTTGTGGGCAGCACAATACCTCTCGCCACTTCCGTTTTTGGTTACATAAGTACTATATTTAGCATTTCTTGTATACCTATACCATACACCAAAGTTTTACTTATTACTATTCGTAATATTTTTTAAATTTTAAATTCATATGAAGAAATTTTGTCATACTCTTCTAATTTTTATAATATATCTATAATAAAAAAAATATATTTTGTCGGCTTTTCATTTCCTTTTGAGTTATAGCCCTCAAATACTTTTTATTTACCACATATTTACAAATTGTTACATTTTTATTTTATGTATTTAAACACGCAAACACCCAAACCCCTGGTGGGAATCGAACCCACGACCTCAGGATCCGAGCGGTGAAGGCCGCTTCGAGTGCTGCTCCGGCACTGTCGCAATACGTTCGACCACCGATAAAATATATCTATAATTTTAAATATTTAATTATTAATATAATACGAAATAATATATGTATATACCTCCCAGGAAAAGTCTTCAGTAATGTCTGCGAATTTCTGACACTTGATATTTATCTGTCAGTTACAAACATTTTAATTTTTCAATTTTTTACTTGGCATTATTTGAGCTGTGAGATTTATTACAACAGATTATTTTATATATTATATTCTTTTCTCTCTAAATCAATAAAATATATAAATGTATCAGATAGAGAATTTAATCTTTAATATTTTCAAAAAGTAAAATTTTCAAAAAAATAATATTTAGATTTTTTTAAGAATCTGCTACTTCCGGTTGTTCAATTGCTACCAAAACGTTTTCAACTCTTCCCATAAATGTCCGATATACATACGTAGTTAAACAGATATTAAGTCTTATTAATAGTTTTTCAGAAATCATCCTTCCAACATCCACACACACATACATCCACACACAAGACATCATCGTGAAAATGTTAAAAATCGGATTGTAGGGACCTTAAAACGTGCTTAATCATTAATATCTGGATATGCGATTTTCAGCATGAATCCAATACCTCTCTTAGTGAGAGGTAAAAAATGGAAAACACTTGAAAACGCCTATTCTCTACGATTTTCCTATGTTACCGATAAGATAATATGTATAGAGTTAGAGCGTAGTTTTTTAAATTTATTTTATTAATGCACTTTGAAAGCAGATAAATTTATATCTACAAAGTCTCAATTGACATGTGTCATATTCAACATTATACGCCAATGTATTTAAAAAGCAAATGATAGATTACTTTGCAGTACCAACCGTCACTTTTTACCTCGACAGTCGACACGCTAATCAATAACGATAATTTCCTCATGAACATCAAACAGACCTATAAATTTCCAATCGAGTCTTCATCCCCTATTAATTATCCCCTTTCACAATAAATTACAATTAACCCCCGTAACGGAAACTGTCGACCAAGTGGCCTACATTCACATACGGGGAGGTTGCGAATCAGCCTCATTTTGCAGACTACCCTGCTGGACAGAGCTGGTTAGGGGTGACTTGTTAACCCCCAACATCGCGTGCTTAAAGGTCATAATTACCTGTTGGTAATGTTGAACGAAGGGGAGGGGAATAAGTGTTTGAGAAACACGCCTTGCTAAATCCACATGTTTCTGGGGTAGTTTTTTCTTGTCGATACTGGTATATTTTTGTATAGCTAAGAGATTGTAAGTCATGTTGTTTTATTGGAAACATTAATGAAGGGTAGTTTTCCGTAATGTACAGAGTAGAACAAATTTAATTTCCTTATATGAAAAACTTTCTTATTATGCACGCTACAGAAAATTATGGCCGTATTCTGTACAAAACTGTAAGTCTTACAGATCTGTGATTAGGAAAAGTGGAGGAAATAAGTATACTATATTGAATTTATAATTTTTATTCATTTCTATGGTTGCAATCGATTTCGGGATTTCAAGGAATCCCATCAACAGGTATGATCAGCTGAAAATGTGTATTTAGTTTATACATAATAAATAAATATAAATAGAAAAGTTACATTGAAAAATTGTTGCAATATATAAAAGTTGATTTTTACAAAGTTTTAGTAAACATAATTAAGGAATATATTGTGAATATTTTAAAAATGTCATGAAAAAGTTTTACAAAAATTAATTTATAAAAAAGAAAATTTGTGAATCTGTAAAAAAATAACAAAAATACATGTATTTTTGTTGATTAATACCGGGGGGTTTATTTTATCAGTAAACATAGGATATATCATTAGCATAGTTACAGTATAAAATGATTGACAGCAATTTATTATAGCGTTTATTTTATAAGTAAACATAGGAATAATTAACATAGACTAAAATAAATATTAAATTATGAATTAAAGTAATGAGAAATTATTTATTTATGTTTATACACTTAAAAACTATATTATGGGCCGGTATTTCCAACTTCGGATAAATTGTGGAATAGTAAACCATAGAATAAATTTACTCGTAGAATAAATATAGGGATAAGTTAAAATGTGTATTTCCAAATGTTTTTATTCCATGGATTATTATTCCATAGTTAAAATGTTATGTGACTAACACATAACATAACTGTTACTGTCATTCTAATAAAAAATTGTAGAACTGACAGATTGATAAGAATTTATAATTATATTGCGGTTGAAAAATGTAATAAATATATAGAATGTAAGTAAAACAAGAAAGATATTCTTTCATTATTAATGAAATGAGAATATTAATTGAAATAGTTCAATTCACTATCCATGCCATTATTGGAGTGCCCGTGAGGTGACGTCTGATAAACGCCCGCACGGTACTAATATGTCATCATTACCGATATCTGCATGTAAAGCAAATTTATTATGCCGTGATCATAAATAAATAAGGAGAAAAAGTTTAGAAGAATATTGGATAAATTTTTGATATTGTCGTAGTTTTATTTATTCCTGTGTACAAAGCATCGCAGTGCTATTCTGCTATTAATAAGTGGAGCATTCGTGGTACTATATGATTTCTAAGGAAATATAAAATTTTCATGTATATTTTTTTTATCTTCCTAGTCTATACTTTCTTGACAACAAGTAAATTACCTACTTTTCTGAATTGTGAACTAATAAAAGCTGAATTTGATGTATCAGGTGCACAGTATTTTTAGATAAGGAAAAACGATTCTATATTATTCAAATTATTTAAATTTATTAATTTAGTGTCCCAACCATACAATACTCGTATAATAGATATACAATATACAACATAAACCTAAGGTACGAGACCAGATTCATAAGAGTGCAGTCGGTTTACATTATCAACTAATTATAAAATCTAGACAAATGGTTAGAATTTTGTCCAGATTTATCTTCTACCGAGTCCCTTTACTTTTGGTACAATAAAAACAACTTCGTAAAAATCCAATCATTCTTGTTTTAATACAAAATAATATGAGTATGAAATTGTATATAAAATATTTTTTTTACTACCACTACTGTAAGAGGGTCATTACTGAACAGACTACTAACAATGTAAGTTCGTGCTTATGAATAGTGTTACGTAATGAACACCAAATTTAAGTTGCCAGACTGATTGTCAAACTGTAAGAAATGATTAAAATTTGATAAATAAAATTTAAGATTTAAATATAATAGAATGAAATTTATCTGACATATACATATAAATACATATATTTTTTGAGTTATATTAATATTATATTATGTCAACAATACATATTTCATTTCAATCAAATTTGCAGTAGGAAACTATTTTTCATCGTACATCCCTACGCTTAGCATTAACCATGGTAACATCATTGCGCAGTTTTATTTTTGTAAATAAAACCCACCAAACTTTTTGACGTTTCGAACTGCTGCTTTTTTGTGTGATTACAAATACATTTACTGAGGTAATAATTATTATAAACAAAATTAGTTGATAATATTATTTGTAATTTGTAAGTAATGCATTAAAAAAATAATTAATTTATAACAATGTATCTGAATTTTGCTTCAATTTAGAAATATTAATGAGTGGTTGTAGAAAAAGTATAGTACATAATTCGAGATGTAAAGCAATTACTCACTCGTAAAATTACAAACTCGACGCTACGCGTCTCGTGTGTCAATCATTTTACTCGTACGTAATCTGCTTCTTACATCTCTCATTACGTAATATACTATTAAAACAATTTGACAGATGTTAAAAACTAAATATTTTTCAAAATTTAAATTACCTGATCTAATAATATAGAATCAATGAATATACATAATTAATTATTTCTTCACCATTATCGTCCACTGTCTTCAAAATCACTGTAGATAATTATATTGTATTAAATGTTAGATTTAACCACGGAATACATATTAATACGCTGTCAGATCGACCGATAAAATTTATTCCCAAGATAGCGTACTTATCCCAGGAATAAACAAAAAACAAGTTTGGAAATACAGAATTTTATATTTAACCCGAGTATAAAATTTATTCTAGGAATAAAAATATTTAACCGAACTTAGAAATACCGGCCCTAAACTAGCGAGGAATTTTTATTTTAACAAATACTCAAAATTTGCACTATTAACTTATTCTAAACAATATCCTAAACGATTATAAAAAGAATTAATTGCATTCGCTGGGGAGAAATATTTTGTGAAGCTGCACTAATTCTGTCACCATTGTACACATATTTTAAGTGTTCCCCAATGAAAAAAATCTGTTGTGGCCAGCACAATACCTCTCGCCACTTCCGTTTTTGGTTACATAAGTATAGGGCGCGATGTCATGTGACATTGTTGGCCCCGACAAGCAGATATGGGGGTTCGTGTCAAAAACATAGATATCAAATGTCAGAATTTTTCATCAAAAATTTCAAGATTTTCTAAATTCATGTAGTTTGTCATACTTGACGTAGACAAGCAAATATGCAGGGGGGTGAAACTGCATACAGAAACGTGATAACAAGTTTTCAATCTAGTAGCGTTTGGAAATACTTCCTGACCCTTTCATAGATGGCTTTAGTAGTACAGATTTTACAGGGATTCTCAAACTTTAATGTCAAAATACTATAAAATGGCAACATATGTTTGAGAACTGCTGTAAATTTCCCACAATTCTCTATTGCACCGTTCGAAATTCTTTGACATTTAAAACTGTTATTTGTGAATTTGTATCTTTATTGCAATATAGTACTTCATCATTCAATATATTTTCGGTAAGTATATTAATTTTCATACTAGGAGTATTATACGGGGGTGATATAAAATATAACAACAAATTAATAATATTTCAGAAGAAAATCACATGAAATATTTGTAACCCCTGCATAGTGAAAACACATTCTTGCAGAACTTGGCAGTGCCCAATAGAAGAAATGGTTTATGTAAGTGGATCAGGAGAATTTACATCATAGTGGTGCTTAGATATTTACACCGTAGAAGAGCAGCGAAATATTACATTATTAGGCGAAAGGACGTGAAGATTCATAAGATTTATCAAAGAATGTTGAAATAGTATGGGTCAGTCTTAAGAAAAAATGAGTATAGAAGAGGGTAGATTTGTTAAAAAGTGGACAAACATCGATAACGAGGTCAATGAAGCAGTGCATTTCTGGCAGACATTTAAAGTAACATCCCTTTTTTGAAATAATATAACCTCTTGTAATAATAATAATTCAAATTTTTGATACCTTGAGTAGTATGTTCTTATATTTCAATAGTTGTCGCCGTGTAGTTTGAGATTTGTAGTTATTTATTTATTATTTGATTTAAATAATGTAATGTATATATTTTAAAATAAAGACATTAACATATTAAGTACTGTATTTTTTTATAGTTCAACATATATTTCACATTTCTTGATAATGTCTTTAATAAATTATCTATTTTCGATAGATTTTTTATTAATTACATTATCAAGAAATAAAATTTAAAGTTTCGAATAATTCAAAATGAATTCATATTTCCCGCGACTTTCTCGGCTGTCAAATTTAGTTCTCTGACCTTTTCATAGACGGCACTAAAACTTGTTATCACGGTTTATAAGGGAGATACCCAATCTTCTACTATATGTTTTCCTTAATCTATGCAAATATGGAGGCCCTTGTCAAAATCACAGTTAGTAATTATTTACATAAATGTGAAATCTCATAATTTTACACGTGGTTAATTTGTCACCAAGAATATGGAATTTACTTGTCGAGGAAAATAAACCACATGGAATTGGAATATCATGAAATATTGGATGGAAAATTGACATTTGAGATATATGTATGTAATTACTAGCTGTCATTCTAACTCGGGCCCCCATATTTGCTTGTCAAGTCCAACAAAGTCACATGACTGCTCGCTTCCTATAAATTTCTCATGTCTTTTCTTTATGTTTAGATTATTTTTATAATTTTAATTTATTTTTTGTGGAAGTTTTCTCCTATACATCGAAATATTCCAAATTCTTCCAATTTCTTGACGGGATTTTTGATGGGTATATGTATATAGCTATAATTTTAAATATTTAATTGTTATACAACAAGAAATAGTAAACTTACCAATATCACAGAAATATTTTTCAATAATGTCAGATAAGCTTGTTCATTTAACGTAAAAGCGTAATTTGACGTTTTACTAATATGTTGTCAAAAAAGAATATCTAAGATTGATTTTCAGCTAAAATCTACGTAAAACCATATTCGTACTATGAAAAATTCTGAATCGGTTCTTATCCACTGTTATGTGTTTAGTTAAAATAGCTTGACCTTAAGTTCAAGCTTTAGAATTCAGCTGCCAATACCGCTCAAATAGGTTTACGAACTACTGTTGGTTTTTGACAATGACATTTTTCTGTCATTTACAAACATCTGATGGTTACCATAGAGGTGTTTAGGCTCTGAAATACGACAGATTATTTTATATATTACATTACTTTTTTATCTCAATATATGGAAGATATAATAAAATTTTAAAATGTATCGAATAGAGAATTTTATGTTCTTTAATACTAATAATAAAATTTTTCAAAAAAATAATATTTTTTAAGATACTACTACTTCTGGTTCTCCAATTGATACCAAAACCTATTCAACTCTTCCCATTATTGTTAGATTGAGGAATCCGTTATCAAAAAGGTCTTTAGTCTTATAGAATTTGAGAAATCGTGTCTCCAACAACCTCACACACACACACACACACATCCACACACACACACACACACACACACACACACACACACACACACACACACACACACACAGACACCATTGTAAAAATGTTAAAATCGAATTCTATGGACCTTAAATCGTGCTTACTCAATAAAATCTGGATATGCGATTTTTAGCATGAATCCAATACCTCTCTTAGCGAGAGGTAAAAATCATTTGGTGTAAGCTATAATTATTAAAGTTGTTGGGTAAAGTCTGGGTCGATTATTAAATGTAGCAGCAAATACATCTGAAACTTGATTATTTGATTTATACAATGTTATAATCTGCACTTTTTCTTCAATTGTAATAAAAACCATTTTGAAATGTGACAGTTTGACAAGTCTGACAACTATTCCCTATGTTTACTCATAAAATAAACTCTTCAATACTTGCTGTCATTTTGTAACTATGGTAATGAAATTACTCTATATTATACATAAAGTGGGAGCTGTCGTAGCGATTTTGTTTATTATTTACAGATTTTCAGTTTTGTACAGAATATGGCAATTAATGTAAATCTTTATCGACCAACTTTTCGAGACAAACTAAATAGAGTCGAGACATTTCTGCTATTTTCATTCGTTTTTGAGTAACGAACAAAAAACGTAAATTTAATGATTTTTTTTGTTCGATCGGGTTATTTTTAATGTTTACCGATAGGGTTTCCAAGGCAGTAAGATTTATTTACAAACTAATGATTTGTATCACTTACCGATCAGGAGGCGGAGGCGGTAAGTAAATAAAAACAACGATCAAAGGTTACTTTAAAAATGATAGCCAAAATGTTTTAATATGTCAAAATAATTTTCAAATCTTATATTCAGTACGTGCTCTTCTTCCGGTATCGGATATATTGGAAATCTCGACTTTGTGTCGATCTCCAAAATCATCCTCAACCAGTAGAAAGCACTTACTGTCCTTAATACTTAAAAAACTATAACATTTCCCTATAACTTTTTTTTGAGTGGATTAGTTTTATTACTGTCTATTAACTTAACAGTTAGTTACCGAAGAACGTCGCATCGGAAAATTGACATCTGTAAAGTTTACAACATACGCTATAATATAGATGCTATATTTTTCGTTTTAACTGACAGTTAATTTGACAGACAGTTTATCCAGTGATATTAGTTATTTATGTATCAAGACACTGAAGTTCTATTTTTTTTTTTGTCATGAATGAGGAACATATACCATATAAGTGCTAAAAAGGAACTTCAGTGTCGAGGTGCATATTAAATTTTATTCGAAATCGAAAAATTGTGAAAATGAATATTTATTTTTAAAGTGATTGTACAATAATTATCAGAAGGTTGACAACAGTACATTTGCATGAAATCGTCGTATAATGGATTACTTAAGTGTCGATTTTGAACTTTTAATAACGATTTTTTGTGCACTTTAGTGACGATTTTAAATAAAAATTATTATTTTAATGCCCGTTTGCACCGTTACAAGATGCACTTATTAATAAATGGAGCTTAAATTACTAAAAATCTTAGCACCATACCTTAAGTTCCAATTTATTTTTACTATGTGACGCTTATATTAAGCCGTACTTCATCAAACGCGTAATTGTATTAAGTGACACTTATATCCATTGTGACATTTCGTACTTTGTCAAACTCATAATATAAATGTTTTAAACGATATAGAATATGAATATGATGCTGCTGAGGAGAATGAATTGGATAAAAATAATTTAATAAACCATAAAATACCAAGGAGAGCGAATAGTAGATCAAATTTTAAACACATTGGATGACTTGAGATTGTAGCAACGATTTCGAAAAAGGAAAAAAAGTTATTATTTCCTGTGAAAAAATTCTCATAAGCTTGCGTATAGATTTATGCAACTGTTGGTTACCTTCCAAATGTGACATGTGGCAGATTTTGTAGGAATGTATTATCCGACTGTATCGCGAATAATTGTGATAATGCAGAAGCTCTGGCATCACTCTGACAATATAATTTATAAAATTTCCTTGAACAAGAGGTAAAGAAAATATACAAAATATTTTTTGAACTAGATGTGCTTCCTAAAATAGACTACACACATACCAAAATTCAGTACATTATAATACGTACCTTATAAATGTATATTATATAGATAATAGATACAGAAGATTTAAACTAATCTCAAGAGAAATATGTAATGGCATATTGTAAATGAAATGTCACTTCACGAAGGAGAATATAGGTAGAAAAAAAATCAAATTCCCAGATTAAGACGAACAAGTGAAGCTTAGTAAATTTTTCTGAAGTGGAACTCGTGCAAAGATGCTACTATTATAAGTGTTACTTATTTTTAACCTCTACTTAACTGTAACTTACACAGTGCAATGGTGCAAACGAGCATAAGACCCGGTTTTTTCACCTCTGGATAAAGTGTCACTTAACTGCCAGAATAAATGAGAATATCGCATCATTATTACAATGTAAATTGACAAAATTGTACACACGTCAAATATATGATGCGATATTTTTCTTTTATTTGGCAAATAAGTTAACTGACACTTTATCAAGAGCTGAAAAAACGGGCCTAAATTAATAAAATATTATACAGGTATTATTTTTTTCTCGATACCGATAATCGACTGATGAAATTGATCAAAGGATTCATGAAATGATCAGATCAACTTTCTTTATCTGTTACCTATTTCCAAAATGAAAATAAACATACATTGCAAAAAAAAATAATTTGATTTGATTGACTTTAGTTATTGTTCTAGTTTTGAGTATATTGTCGTTAGTAGATGATATAACGATCAAACCACCGTCGGAAATCATTTCACTGGGTTTGAGGGCTTTCAGGATTCGTCCTGAGGCTTGTCCTTAAAATTGTCTACTCATCCAGTTAAATTTGAGTTTGTCTAGTTGCATTAAGAAATTACTTTTTCCAGTATTGTGGTTACTCTTTGATCGACGCTATAAAATATCAATTTGTTTGGAAAAAATACATCCCCTTAATGTCTAAATTTAAGCATTAATATAGAAGTGTCAGCTTATTACCTACAGACCATTAAGCAAATCCATGCAGCTTATAAAAATCGGATTAGCTTATCAATCGCGGTGGCGTTACGTTGATCGAATTCACAGGCAGATGTTTCTTCACGCCGCGGTTTAATTGAAACAGTTGAAGCGTGATTTCTTAACTGGCCGCCAAGCGGCCATTGGCGCGTGAAATTTTCCGACACCGCAGTTGCCATATTGCACGCGACAGCTGACAGTCTGTCAGAAGAATGTTTCTTTTGTTTCGAACTAATGGACTGTAATATTTGGTCTTGGGCGTGAAGAAATTGTTGTCGGCTACGTATGTTTTGTTTTTTCTTTGTTTGTGGTTTCTGTCAAACATTACTTTACTTCAATGTTTTGTAGAATTACCAGCCTGATGATATAATTTGTCAGATTCAACAATATTCATTCGGGATTATTGTTTAGACTTACCACAAGTCTGTTTGGATATATGTATGTACGTGTCATAAATCTGCATGACAATTATATTTCTTCACTTTATGCTCAATGTCTGGGAATAAAATAATTTATGACCAGTTACTCGTTTATTTGAATGCAGTAGAGACCCTTTAATCCGAAACCACGTTAATCCGAACAACGGATAGAACGGATGTAATCCAAACAAGGACTCTTTAATCCGAACTGCGGGATCAAATTTCTCCAAATGCAACTAGCACATGTGATTCTTAATTGGCGGGTTGTGATAAGCATTTCTATTGAATATGGTGGATGTATGTATGTATGTATGTACATACATTGTTTCATAAATAATAATACATAATAATTCGGCGACTAGCGATCAAAGCCGCAATGAACGGTCGAAAACAGAAAAATTTATGATTTTTTTCAGAATTAATTATTTAGTAATATTTTTAATTCAACATGACGCTTACATCCCAAATACTGAATAATATGACATAGAAATATGAAGAGGTAATGTAAATACATACACAAGAAAATATATATGATATGGCCAGCACAATACCTTCCGTCAATCCTGTTTATTATGTATAAATTTTCTTGCAAAAGATTCTAAATTTCCAGTAAAATTATTTCATAAACAAACTACGCAAATTGCACTTGACACTGACATATTCTTCTTCTTCAGCTTTTCCCATTCGTTAGGGGTCGCTATTTTTTATTTTCTTCTACCATTTATTTCTGTTTTGTTGTCTGAAGTCTTCTTTCTGTTTTGCGTGTCGTTCTCATTCAGTTCCTTTTCTTTCAAGTCTTTCGCAATACAGTCCTTCCATCTTATCTTTGGTCTTTCTCTGTTTCTTCAACCTTCTATTACTAAGCTATTTATTCTTCTTCGAGTATATTCTTCATCTCTCCTCATGACATGTTCAAACCAATGTAATCGTCTCTCTTGTATCTTTCTAGAAACTTCTAATATTAAAGTTATTTCCCTGATTCTTTCATTCCTTGCCGTATCTTTCCGTGTCTTCCTCAGCATCCTCATCTCTGCCACATTCATTTACTTGTCATTGATATTGACATCTGCCAATTTGAATTATCTGAATATATTAGCAGTTTTCATGGTTAGCATAGCTGGCTGATTTATGAAATTTAATATCTTTATAATTCTTTAACTCTATATCTATTGAATATGAAGTATAAAATGCAATCAAATCGTATAGAGAATAATAAATTCTTTAAGTTATAATAACGTTAAATGTCAGTAAATGATATTTAAGAAAATATTCAAATGAGGGGACTTCCGGTTGACCAATTATAATGAAAATGTAATCACCTCTTCACCTGGATGTAAACTTGATGAATACGAAAAAATTAAAATTTTTGGAATCGGTATTGAAGTTATGCAATCCGAAATTTTCGTCACGCACACACACACATATATACACACAGCCACACATACATACATACATACAGACATGAACGTAAAAATGGTAAAATAGTATTATATGGACCCTAAAACCTGCTTATTCACTAAAAACTCATCAATCAATTTTTTGACCAAAGACCAATACCTTCCTTACCTAAAGGTGACGGAAGGTAAAAATAACATTGTATTCCTTATTCTGCCCTGTTAAGTATTAAAGTCGTATGTACATTTTAATCGATTTTTTAGTGTTTTATACATAATTCTTGCTAAATGCCGTATTTACGTTTCTCCAGCCTATGGTATAATGTATTAATGGTTTATCGTATCTACTAAAATTCACTGGGTGTTTAGAAAAGATTTATTATCTCTAAATAGTGTAATTTGCAGATACGACTTTTATGCTTAAAAAGGCAGTATAACAGATTTCAAGTAGACACCAACTGAATAAAACTAAGTTTAAATTTTAAATGTTAGTGGTGTAACTGATTATTAAAAATGAATTTAAAAATTATATTTATACTAAGAATATTTTTATTGAGACTTAGGCATAGGAAGAATCGAAGGATACACATTAAAAGTTTGTAATGTTACCATTTAACATTACAAGGACATCAACTTACGTAAAACGGAGAATGTACCATTTTTGAATTAGAATTTTAACAAAAATGAAAGTAATCCTTCTGAAAACTAATAAATTACTTTCAAATTCCCGTGGGTAATCATTTTCCATAAACGTTTAAAGGTAAATGCTACTAAAACACAGATTAACTAAGTCAAACACACGTAGGCATCCAGCTTCTTGTGTTGTGTTTAAATATGGCGATGAAAGTTTCTAAGAAGGAGGCACCTTGCAGTATGTTATGTGTCCACGTACGCGTTGCGTACGTCGGTGGGAATTAGAACTGACTGGATGCTGGTACGTTACTGGGTTAGTAGTACGATATACACACGTGCGTAATAATTGAAAACATATTCTGTTGCGTAGGTAATATGAAATATCAAAATTTTATGCAGTATTTGACCAAGATTAATTGTTTCAAAGAAAATGTAATTACGTAATACATATTACATAAATTAAAACTTCATTCGATTCTACATTATTACAAGTTTAGGGCTATGATCAATATTTTTTAGAATTTTATATATTTTTAATTTTAATATACATTACCTAACAGAAATATCCCAATAACAGATAGGAAAAGCAATAATTTTATTTTAAATATGTTCATAGTTACATGGTTCCCTTTGATAAAAAACATTTCACCATTCTTTCTTAAAAACCCCCTATGTCGTTTGGAATTCTTTCAAAATAATTATGAATTGTAGTACCAGTTTCTTCTCCAGATCTCCAGACCTACCCCATAAATTAGTCCAAAAATAATCAAAAGTCGCACATTGTCAAATTAGATGAATATGCATGGCGGGGGTTCGTTATTTTTTTTGCCACAAACTCAAGAAAATACTATGTTTAATTTCATATTTTCATCTGTACAATGATAGTTACTTTAAAAAATTGATGAACTAAGTTCTAACTTAACTTTCGCAACTTAATTTTAAAATGTGCAAATTTTGTTTTCCATGGCCTAACTGATTTTCTTACATTCAATAATTATTCTAGCCTGATCCTCGTATATGAGAAACAATAAATTTGTACTTCGATAGGCATTGCTGGGTCAATTTAAGAAGACTTCCAGTAAGTAGTTTGACAGCTTTCGCAGTTTTCAAGTTACTAGAAATTAATTTGAAAACTTGATAGTTTTTAAGTCTCCCAGAAACTATTTTAAAAGAATTTCGAAAGAAGATTGTTTGGGAGCTTCTAACAAGTGAAAGAAAGAATGATGAACACCCCTATTTTGTAAGAAAGTTGTGTGTCTTAGCAACTTGCTGTAGCAAATAACCAATAATAGCGAACATTGAATAAAACATGAAAATGACAGGTTTTACATTTGTTTCTATTGGTCAAAATTGCAACGTTGCTAAGACTTAACAACTTCCTTACAAAATAAGGCTGGAAATGTATTATTGTTGAAGGAAACTACTTTGAATATACAGGATATTTCTATATTTATGGATTAAACTTTAAGGGATGATAATACAGCTAAAAGTAAGTCAAAAAGTCTTAATCTGCAAAGTCCAATATTCAACTATTTCCGAGATATAGATCATCTAATTTATTGATTTTTCGTCTTTTTCCATTATCTTAATTTAAGATTTTGGTCAAATATTTATCTTTAAGAGGTCTTCTCGTATGTATTTTTAATTTAAATAAAATAAATAAATAAATATTTCATCACGGCATATTACCCATTGCTGGGTGTGCCAATCTGCTTTGTATACAGATTTCGGTAATGATGGAATATTTGTACCGTGTATATTATATATATATATATATATATATATATATATATATATATATATATATATATATATATTTATTTATATATATATATATATATATATATATATATATGTATGACAATCAGCTGATTTATTTTTTGAGAATTAGACTTTGCGGATTAAGACCTTTTGACTTGGTTTTAGCCGTATTATCACTCGTTAATGGATCCATAAGTATAGAAACACCATGTATTTTAAATAAAATTCTAAAAAATATGAACCATGTGCCTTATTCTCAATATTTTTGGCGTGGCCCTTGTATTAATTTATTGGGGCGAAAGAATTAGACAACAATACAAGGGATGTAGGGGTTTGATCCCAAGGTTTCTCTCCTTACATTTGTGATTAGGTTACCTCTAGAAATCTTGATTTTATTATACGAAACTCTCGTGACTTTCCGAACATCTTGACCCTTAAATCTTTATTTTATTGTTTTCTAGTCTGGAATCCACTGTACAAAAACTCTTATAAGTGCAATTGAAATTATACAGCGTAAATTCGCAACATATAGCTGGATCAAATTTTGATGACTTTTATTATACATATCTGCTTTACTCAAACTAGATATGCTCTCCCTAGAGAACAGACGCACCATGCAATCTTGTTCATTTACAAATTGCTCAATAATGTTATAGTGGATTCACTTACAAATTTTCATGTACCCAGAACTCATCATCCTCGCAACAAGGCAATATTTTCTATCAAAGCTGATAGAACAAACTATGAATTAAAAAACCCTTTAAGGCATTCTTGTATATCTTTTAACAATAGTAACTGTGATCTAATAGATATTTTTTGTGATTCTGTCAATTCTGTGTATTATGTACAAATTCCGTACATAAATTTTCTTGCAAAAGATTCTATATTTCCAGTAGAATTACTTCATAAACAAACTATGTAAATTGCACTTGACACTGATATTTTCTTTTTCTTGTTCTTTAGCTTTTCCTATTCATTAGGGGTCGCTATTCTTGATTTTCTTCTTCCACTCATTTCTATTTTGTGGACGTCATTCAGTTGCTTTTGTATCAGTCTTCCTTAATACAGTCCTTTCATGTTATCTTTGGTCTTCCTCTGTTTCTTCTACCTTCCTCTTCCAATATATTACTTTCTCTCCTAATGACATGTTCAAACCAATTTAATCGCCTCTCTTGTATTTTTCTAGAACCTTCTATCACTCGAGCCATTATCCTATCATTCCTTATCGTATCTTAACATAGTAGCTGTTTCCATGGTTATAGCATAGCAATTGAGGGTACTTCCGGTTGACTAATTATGACCAAAATCTAATCAGCTCTTCATATGGATGTAAAGAAAAGGAATACGAAAGATTTATAATTTTTAGAATCGTAGTGTTAGAGTTATCGTCTATGAAAAAGTAGTGACACATATACACACACACACACACACACACACACACACACACACACACACACACACACACACACACACACACAAACAAACAAACATACAGACATCATCGTAAAAATGGTAAAATCGTAATCTAGGGACCCTAAAATGTGGTTATTCACTAAAAACTTATCATCGATTTTTTTGACCAAAGAATACCTTCCGTACCTAAAGGTGACGGAAGGTAAAAAAAAACCTGTTACAATATTCTTCATTTCTGTAAAAAAAAATCTGTTGTGGCCAGCACAATACCTCTCGCCACTTCCTTTTTTTTGGTTACATAAGTATAGGGCACGAACAGTCATGTTACATTGTTGGCCTTAACAAGCAGATGTGGGGAGCCATTTCAGATAATGATAATTAGTAATTATGTACATAGATGTCAAATGTCAGAATTTTTCATTAAAAATTTCAAGATTTTCTAAATTCACGTAGTTAATTTGTCACCAGGAGGGTGGAATTTACTTGTCGAGAAAAATAAACCACATGGAATTTGAAAATCTAACATGGGCCTCATATCTGCTTGTCAAGTCACATGACTGCTCGCTCGCTAATGTATTTAACATTTCTTGTATACCTACACTCTACACCAAAAATTCTACTTACATCTATTCCATATATTTAGATTATTTTAAATTTAAATTCATTCTATGAAGAAATTTTGTCCTAGTCCTACTCTTCCAATATTTCGAGATGTTTCCAATTCATTGTCGGAAGTAACAGTATTTCTGAAGGGTATGTGTAATATACCTATAATGTTAAATATTTAACTATTAATACATTAAGAAATAATATAATGTATGTACTTCCCAGAAAAAGTCTTCAGTAATGTCTCCGGATTTCTGACACTGACATTTATCTGTCAGTTACAAACAATTTAAATTCTCAACTATTTTCCATGGCATTCTTTCGGCTGTAAAATTTATTACAACAGATTATTTTATATATTATATTTCTTTTATCTCTAAATCTATAGAATATATAATAAAATATTTAAATGTATCAGACAGAGAATTTAAATTTCTTTAGTTATTACCAAGAAAAAATTTCAAAAAATAATATTTAGAAGATTATTTTTCAAGAATCTTCTACTTCCGGTTGTCCAATTGTTACCAAAACCTTTTCAGATCTTCCCATGAATGTCCGATTGGGAAATACGTAATTAAACAAATATAAAGTCTTATGGTTTTTGAGTAATCGTCCTTCCAACATCCCACACACACACACACATACACACACACACACACATCCACACACACACACAGACATCATCGTAAAAATGTTAAAATCGGATTGTATGGTCCATACCTTAAACGTGCTTATTCAATAAAATCTGGATATGCGATTTTTAGCATGAATCCATTACCTCTCTTAGCGAGAGGTAAAAAGCACTTTAAATTACAATTTATGTCTGTACGTACCCTTTATTGTACATATTAATCTTTTATATGTATGTTACTTATATTTGTTATGTGTATTTTCTTGGTAGTACTCCATAATTGGGAATTTTGGTTCCTGTTGAATACTTACAAGAAATAATTAATAAATATCAAACAAAGAAATTTATATGTAACCTAATCAAAATTGACAAGAACAAACGTGAATTTTTCAAATAATCCGGCAGTTTGTGCTAGCGCAAGCTGTTTTACGTGCACTTGTATTATTGCATAATTTTGGAAAGTGCTTTAGTAACGTAGCGCGACAGTAGCACTATTTCGCAGCCAGCATCTCCCATTGACGACATTTATTAACTTTTTTTGTCATAAACAAATGTGTATTAGAAAAATGTATAGGAATTGCATCATACATTTGTGATATTTTAATTTCAATGTGTTGAGTAATTTATTACTACAGATGAAGTAATCCTGCCTACTGTGTCTCTTCCTTATACGTTAAAGTTTGTTTTTGTTTAACAGTTTTTATAAAGGCAATACATACCTGTTGTAACTGCGTCACATTTTTG
Organism: Harpalus rufipes; assembly: GCA_951394225.1. Lineage (NCBI taxonomy): Eukaryota > Metazoa > Arthropoda > Insecta > Coleoptera > Carabidae > Harpalus > Harpalus rufipes. The sequence goes on along the minus strand of OX596277.1, from coordinate 42,756,574 downwards.
CTTCTTGAAATACTTTTGTGTTTAGCGCATCAAAACACACATGGGTTATATGATTTATAGCCTGCAGCAAAAAATAAGGCAAAAGAATGCTGGAAAAAATCAACTATGTGAATAGCGCACGTATGGCGGCCCGCCTAAGATGAGTATATTGATGAATTATGGTTTCTCAAATTAGTTACTGAAAGTGTCACTATAATTTTGGAAATCGTAAACATGCGTCTACTTATTTTTATCACAGATATAATAATGTGATGCTAATAAGAAATCACATTAAATATAAAATATAGCTTTTCATTTCTTTAATTTAAAATAGTAGGTTGACATTTGGAATAAATAATGTATAAAATAAATATGTCACCATCAGGTAAATGCTCTTTTATGCTAGAAGGTATATAAAATTTATATTCCATTGGTCGTTTTACTCATTATTGGGTGCAATACTTTGATAATTTGCTATACGTATTTATCATTGTGAACGTTTGGCAGAAGTTATATCTTACGTTAATGACAGATAAGTGCTAAACTTAACAAAAACTTAGTTTTACAATTTGTACCATAGACTAAACCAACCTCATAGCGAGATTAGTCTATACTGTACGCTTTAAGAAATCACTATACCAGTGTTTCTCAAAGGTGTGCCGCGAAACCTTGCAAAAGGTAGAATTTTCAACTCTTACTAACATGAAAAATCAGACTGAAAGAGTGTGTCATATATCTCATATTAATTATACCTTTTTATAGACGTTTACTGGATCTCTTTCAAATATTTTAAGGATTAAAAATTATTTTCATATTTCGCGTTCACAAAGTGAATTTTGTATAACTGTTTTTGCCAAAAACAGAATGGCATTGAACAATTTTGTACAAAAGTTTTTGGGGATTTTTTCAATTGTATTACAGTGTCCAATTATAATAATCGTACTCGTATTACAATAAGGATCATTGTAATACTTGTCTTTCAATATACTATTTTTGTTTTTGTCAATTTTATTATACATGTTGTTCTAAAAATAAAGGTCATGGATTTAAAGGTGGATAATACATCTCAAAACAATAAACATATATCCGGAAATGCCTAGTTTCAGAGCTATAGCAATTTTAATATTTTATTTCTGACATATACAATTCACACTTTTAACATTTTGTTTTTCTTTATTTGTCCTAATTATTGTTATTGTTTGTTACAAACACAATTTTATCATAAATAATGTCTCTTTTTCCGAATTAGCAGATATGCTCACGTGATTCGGTAGACGCTAGACGTTTGTACGAGGAGAATTTTCCAAATCGGAGGATACTAAATAGAAGCTTCTTCGGGTCATTTGATCGTCGCCTAATTTATAATTGACTGTTTTACATTGTAAACGGCCACTATGATTTTATTGTAATGTTACAAGTATGAGTTGTATATGACAAATAAATTATTAAAATCGCTATAGCTCTGAAACTAGGCATTTCCGGATATATGTTTATATGAACTTTTCTTATTGTTTTGAGATGTATTATCCACCCTTAAATCCGTGATCTCTATTTTTTAAACACCCTATAAGGTAAAAGGGTGAACACGAGAATCTGCGACACAGTCATTCGACATGGGAGAACATTTTTTTTCGGGTATTATCTGTCCCACAAAACTTTTTGCGGTGCTTCTGAAGAAATTTGTAAGTTTCAAAAAATTTAAATTTATGCTTTTGGTGCCGGACTAAAACTAATTTAAAGACTTGGAAATTGGATTTAGTATGCGGGTATTTCTGCAAATTAATGTCGAATAAACTGTCAAACCAACATGTCAAAAAATAGGTATTTGACAGCAGTGTTTCATCAAGACAAGACTTCTGGTCTTGATGATCATTTCTTGTCTTGTCTTGATTTTCAAGACAAGAAAATAAAAATTTCTTGTCTTGCTCATTTCTTGGCGACTTGCTTCTTGTCTTGTTTCAAGATTTCTTGATATTTCTTGATTCTTGACGTTTTAGGGGAATCCCCTTTCTCTATCGCTTTATCCAATCCGAACGCTCAAGTGCAGCGTTGGCGTCTGCCATTGGCTGTTTTTAAATGTTACTATGATTTCGTCGCGTCGTGAAGGGCCGGACCCCGGGGTGTTCGGGGGCAACCTAATTAATTAACAGTCTAATCGCCAGTTTGTCAATATATTTTTATACTGTTTTTTTTTTTTTAATAAAGGCAACAGGCACTGAATAACTTTTTTATTTCATATGATGCATTACGACTACACAAACCAAATTAACATGTACCTATATAGTATTTAGTATTATTAAACAAAAATAGTTTCTAATATTTTTGAACTTTAACTTTACGTTGATGTACATTTTACATTTTTCAAAAAAAAAAATCATAATAGTTATAAACAAAAGATTTCTATATAAAAGTGTTATTATATAGAAATTCGATCCCATTCACGAGATATTGGGATATTTCTGAAGATATTTCACTACTTAATTGTAAATATTAGTTCTATTATCTATTTTCTAACTTATAAACTGTACGCGCATACGAATAAAATAAGGTCCGCATTCTTATTTACATATTCCAATAGAGCGATAAGGAAGTGGCTGTTTTTAGAGCAAAAAATCAAAAAATCAAATTACGCAGGAAATGGTTGATCATATGAGTAAAATGTTTTTATTATTTTATATATAAAATTGTTTGCTTAATTCAATAGTAAAATAAATATTATTTCATATAAAGTAAGTTACGGATTAATTCCAGTAAGACACTGTTTTGAAAGTATGTATTTTAGTTGAAACGGACATATCGGAATACTCTCAGATATGTATCAAATTTTGTAAAATAATATTGCATAGTTTTAAAAATAAAGATAGTGTAAACTCCCCATGGGATAGCCTCCGTGAGGTTCTATCATATACAGAATGTTAATGAATATTTACATGCTATAATTTCATAGGGTATGTAAAATAGACTGACTTTTACTAATAAACTCATATCCGGAAACGATTCGTTTTCGAATTACAAGCTCTTAAAAGAGTAATTATTATCTACCTAATTTTAGTTGGTTTTGACTTATGACGTCAATTATTAGTTTACATACCATTGATTTTTTAAAAATAATTTTATTCATTTTTTAATACATATTAATAATTGCTCAAATAATAACAATCAATTTCAATGTAAGCATTGCAACATACCTAACATATTTTGATACATTCGTTAAAAACCGTAGACAGAGTAATTATTTGTTTCGTTTACAAAACTAATAATTGAACTGACAGGTCATAGCCAACTAAAATAATAGTATTTTAAAAAACAAGCTTCATAAGTCAATCTGTTAACGCACATGTGAGTACCAGGTATATTTACCTGAAAATTTAGACTTATACCTTCAACTGTCACTTCGATTTCAATAAAATTATTTATTTTCAAAATCATAGTCAGAGATACAAAATTTTATATTTTAATTGTAACTGCGGATTTACATAATTAATTGTCAAGAAATCAAGATTTCTTGTCAAGAAATCTTGATTCTTGATGATACATTTTTGTCTTGTCTTGGGACATAAAATATACTTCTTGTCTTGGTCGTGTCTTGATTTCAAGACAAGATCAAGACAAGATCAAGAGTGTTTCTTGATTTTTGTGAAACACTATTTGACAGTTAATTTATGATCATTTGTTTTATTAATACATCTGTTTCTATAAACAAATATAATATCACGGCATATTATCTATTGCTGGATGTGCCAATCTGCTTTGTACACAGATTTCGGTAATGATGATGACATATTTGTACTGTGCGGGCGTTTACCAGGCGTCACCTCACGAGCACTCATTGTTGGCGTGTAGAGTGCACCATAGGGGGTCAATTTTGTGCCATTTAAAATTCGAAATATTTGGCGTCGGTCGGAATCAAACCAAACCCAGATTCGCAACCAGACACTGGAACGCGACCACGAGATCTGTTTCTATCACTTTAAATTAAGTTTACTGGACAATAAAGCCGTAAATTTAAATATTTTGACACTAAAAATTCTTATTTTCTTTTCTGTATAATAGTATATATAAATCTTCTCATAAAGTTGTACGAGACAAAATCTTTTTTCTCATGTTAAACTTGTTCACTCACCATATATCATGATTGTTTTTCTGGACAGTTTTGTTGACATTATTTTTCACTTAGTTTTTTTTTACTGCAACGTACTTACTTTCTTCGGAAAGTGTGTCGCAAAGTTAAAAGATTGAGAAACACTGCCCTAGACGTTCATTAAATCAGTAATTTTGTTAATAAGTATTGATGCCATACGTGGATCATGTTAGAATTATTGAGAGTGAGAAAATCAGGCCTTATAAAACAAAACTTGCACTATGATTTCAAACAGTTTTATCTCTGATTTGACAATTTGCGACTTTCGGTTATTATTTTGTATTTTAAACAAATTTGCGAAGTAGAAGGATGTCGTTTTCCAAAAGAATACAAGTGGAATGAAAAAATCTGATGTGGACACCACATGACTTCCTTGTACGATTATTAAACTATACATATTTTTTTAATAATTAAATTACAAAATATTGACAGGCTTAAGCCAAGCCCGAGAAATATTTTGATATAGAGCAAAAACTAATTCATTTACTACTATCATTCTTAAATTAACATTAATCTAACCCGGTTCTTTTTAAAGAGAGTTTTGATTACAACAAAGAAATATTTGATTACAACAAAGAATATGATTAATTTCACAATAAAAATATAATATTTGTTATTGTACGAATCATAAAATTGCACGTATTTAACGTAATTTGATATGAACTTTTTTTATGTTTTTGTCCTAATCCATAGCAAGCTTTATTACAAAAACAAAAAAGTATATAATTTTTAAATTTACATATCTCGCTTATACAAAGGGCTAATTTATTAATACTTGATGTGCTAGACGCAGAAAGTAATTCTCTAAAACTTTTATTTGAAGCATTTATTTCTAAAATCAAAATAAAATCATTTTATTCAAGAAAAACTGTTAACAACTTCAAGTAATGTACCACTTCCGGTTAGCCTATGTTAACCAATATCTATTATGTTATTTCGATTGACATAAAAGTCTTGTATACCAAATTTGATAAGTTTTGGATCATATTTTAAAATAGTTTTTTATTAAAATCTATTATAGGCTTCATGTAAAGTGCCACTTCTGGAAATTGTGTAATAACCAGAAAGGGAGGTGCACAACTAGATGTTATAGGAGTCCTAAATACAAAATTTCAACTTTCTACGGCTTACCGCTTTTGAGTTATGCGAGATACGTACGTACGTACAGACGTCACGACGAAATTAGTCAAAATGGATTCAGGGATGATCAAAATGGATATTTCCGCTGAAATCTGAAAACCGAAATTTTTCGCGATTACAATACTTCCTTTACTTACGTACAAGGAAGTAAAAATGGCGAAATGTATGTATTGTTGAAGGGAACACATATTTAAAATAAAATTCTAAAACATATGAACCATGAGTCTTTTCTTTTCAATAATTCTAGCGTGACCTTTATCCAATATCAAATATTGTAACCGTCTATGATCAATATTCTTTTGAAGTTTGTGGAGAGCATACATACTCGTAGTTTGTAGTGTAATAGATATACTTACCTCGATACCTACTGTTTTATTTAAAAATCTTCTCATTCGAAAGAACGGAAAGAACCATTCTGTTTCTTTTCTGGAAGTGTTCCGTTGTGGTATTTATAGCCCGGTGATGGTTAGTTGAGCAGGAACGTTGTTCTGTTATCGTCCGACTAACGCGCGACTATTTTAACCCTGCCCGAGCTCCGCGACAGTGAGTTCCGTTTCCAAGTAATGGCTCCAGCAGTCTTCCTCGTCGTTGCCGATGCCGCACCTAGCACCTTCTTATTGTACTCCTCTACGCATCTATCACGACGTATTAGCTTATTTTTAACTCGTAAAAAAGACCAAGGTGACAAGAGCCTAATTTTGTCAAGACGAAACAACTAAGTGAAAAAGTTTCATCTCAAAGAATATCAAACACTTCTTTTGATCTTTCTCATTTACTAATTATCTGATTCTACATATAAATGCTAGAAGATTTTAATTTTGAACTAAGATTTTATTAAATTGATTCACCTTTATCTATATTTGCCACTTACTGGGAAATAATCGTATCTCACATTTTTGTCAAAATTGAGATTAGTATATTCTACAACAAGTAATGGAATGGCCCATATTTTACACGAGCAAAAAGTATGCGAGTGTGGATTATGCCATTCCAAACGTATTGTAGACTAAACTTTCTCTAACAAGCTTTTAGATATTATACAAAAAATGTTGATTGATTAAATACAGTATATTATCAGATACCATCAAAATATATTTTTGACGCCAGTCCATAAAGTGCTTATAATACCATTCATATATTTCTTTTAATTTATTGGTAATAACTGGCCCACTATATCATTAGCAAGTTTCCTTATTTCTAGTCGCGTACATTCCATACTTATATCTTTATTGCCACTTAACATTTTTCTCTACAAAATATTATTTAGTTTTGTAAGTAGTAATATATTATTATTTAGATAAACATACTTCTCTAAAGATTTTCAAATGCTGTAAAAGTTAACAGAAAACTTCAAAATGTCAAACGCTAATTCAGAAATAAATAAATATAAAACAAAAAGACGTAACCGTAGCAACCGAACCGCGCTAATATACGGCTAAATAGATTCTTATATCTACGATATACACGGTTTGTTATAATGATTTTGGGTGATAGTATGATTGGTGATTAGAAGATGACTAGCAGTGTATTAATTTTGTCAATCGTTTATAGTTTATTTTAGAGAAAAAAACTTCCAATAGCAGTTATAGAAATTTAATTGTACGCAACTTTTATTTGAACGATTGACAGAGTTAATACATTGCTAGTCATCTTCTGCCTAATCATCTCCTAATCACCATTCATCCCAACGATTCCAACTTAATTTTTAGTTGTGGAATGTGTAGTTTCCAAAATAGTGTTGGAGAAAATGACTTTTGTCATACACCAGGAACTTATGTTGAAGAATCGGACGCTGGACGTGCGATTACTAGTTCATAATCATCATAAGATACAAATTCGTTTTTCCAAAGAACGATTTTATGTAAAGAGGTCTTTATCTAAGATTGTTAAACAAAATGACATTAAGAGGTAGAATATTGGTAAATCTTGAATTAAATTCTACTATTAAATTTGCAAAAGTTATAAAAATGAACATACAAAGAGGTATTCAACCATTCCAAAGAAATAGTAAACTTTAATAATTATAAGGTAGCATTCTTTAAATTACCTAATACCTAAGCAGATTGGCACACCCAGCAATGTATAATATGTCGTGATGATATATATTGTAATAAAAATGCTTAATTATTGTAAACGCAACGTCACTGGCTCTAATATATTATTATTGGAAAATTTCGGAGAAATCGGTCGATCTAGACCTACTAATCTTTATTTTTGTTCGATTTTAAATGTAGAACTAACTATAGCAACACTACTGTCATCCTAATGGCATTCTCAAAATGTTTCATGAAATAGATTGAAATACTATTTATTTTAAACATTTGTCTTTAATTCTGTATTCATTAGTAATTAATTTTACAAGGGAAAGAAGTTGTAATAAAAATAAATGAAATTATCCTAATACAGATAGTGCATAAGAATTTATAGTTAGAGAAGCATAACTCGGGCTGTGACACAAATAATTTCAAACATTCAAAAATACATATTTCGCTTAATAATTCGAATTTTAACACTACATTTTCACCAATTCTCTTTATATTTTTATATATTACAAAAAAAAAACGACAGTTTGGATTTTACAACATTTAGCTTTGTCTTTATCGTCAATAAGTTTTAAATCTGGATATGGGAAAGGTTACATTTGATTACATTGTTTCAATGTTATGAAAACTAAAACAAAAAGTAAAAATATAATTATCAATAAATAGACTATGAAAAAACAATAAAAATTTATTTGAAACATTTTTCTCAATTTCTAATAGTTACGAAGTTATTTGAAAATTAAATATTATCTAAACTCGCCACAACATTTAACTTAACACAATTATTTGATTAAAAAAAAAACACGTCTAAAATAACCTCTTAAAGGTAAACAAAAAGTCTCATTTGATCGAAGTCGTAACTATTATAGTTTTCGAGATAGCAGGGGTAAACCCCGTAAAAACTCATTTTCACTGCCTTATATCTCGGAAACTATTGAAGATCAGACCTATGTTGATTTAGCTTTTTTACTCATTTTGCCAGTATTATATGCCCTTAAAAACTTTTACCCTTTTTTAACATCCTCTAAATATTTGGCCTTTCGCTGAAAAGGTTTACAGGAATATCTTAATAATGTATTACGAACCATGGGCTTACAGTTCGAAGTTTGTAGCTATTTTTTGCAATGCCTGCAAAAATAGAAGAAAAAGAAAACTGAGTTTCAAAATTAACAGCTGTCAGATTGATATCAAAAATAAAATTTGTATAATGCATAATATTTACTTACCATCCACCGTGGATGGTAAGTATTTATTGTAACCACGGAAACCAAATATGCAATAAGAATTCCACTTACTGTGTCTAAATTCTGTTATTAATGGGTAACTTACAATACAGATATGGCAAAAATTTAATTTCTTTAGATGTCTCAGTATGTATTAAATGTACTGGGTGTTTACTTTTTGTTTCCGAACATAGGAAATTCAATGTTAAAAGGGATATTTCTATACCTTTTAATTTTAGAAAAAAGTTTAAAAGAATAATAGGAAGATTTAATCTAAAGAAAAAAAAATATATTACAAATTCTAATAATAATAGAATCAAAAGAAATGTCATAATTGTTAGATATGTAAGAAACAAGAAACATAAATTATTGTTTTATTTTTCATAGCACTCTGATAATTGACAACTCGTGTATTTTATTTTGTTTCTAACTTGTACATAAAAACAAATTGAACAACAAAATTTTAATACTGAATTTCCTATATTCGGAAAAAAGTAAACACCCGGTAGTAGTAATGTGTGAAGAATGTCTTATTATGTAACACTCTAAATTCTTATTGTATTTGTTAGCTTATTGAAGTTTTATTTTTCAGATCGAACGAAACACCGACACCAAGAACAAGATGAACAAAAATTCCACGGCCGACAGTCATAAGGTAGGATCCGTATACATTTTACTATTCAGATTTTTTTTTCTTTCACACTGTCTATGGAATTTCCTCTCCTACGAGAACAATATGCAATATTCGAAATAAGCGGAATACGAATAATTAAGTATTATGAACAATAAAATGCAGATCATTGATATGTTGCATGTTGCAATATGTTGCTTGTTGCAATATCATACTGAAAGTACAAAAAGAAAGTATAGGATGGAATTCTTTCTCACAAAATCACTTTTTCCAATATGGAAATTTAGAATGTTAAGTGATGCAAGAACTAACTGTATTTTGCAATTGAAATTGTGTTACACTGCTATTAAAAATAATCTAATGTTGAATGAAACAATATAATAATTTTTATTAATAGTATATTACTAACCAAGGTGGAAAATGTTTCATTACTGCCGAGGGCGAAGATAGCTAACCAAGGCGCGAAGCTCCGAGGTTAGCTATAGCCGAAGATATAATGACACTTTTCGCCGAGGTTTGTTTACTCTTTTATTCACAATCTAAAATTGAATAGTGAGTAATTGATGTTTAAATAATAATAATAATAATAATAATATAACCTCACATAAATAAACAAATGGTCTGAGCTTGTTCATTTACCATATGCCACTTGAAGTGTTAGTTTGATTTCTAATCTTAAATTTTAATTTCATATTTATCTAGACTTATTTATATTATTGTTATTATTTCGTATTATTCATTCAATTTCATTCGTTTCTTTACATAAAAATCTAAAAACGTTTTTTTACATGTAATACCTATCTGATATCTCAGGTTATATATTCACGCTATACTTTCCTACCTCTTGGAAAATGGGATTAACAGCTACCCAACTTTTTAAAAGTTGATTGTGAATAAAACTATTTTTAATGTTAAGGGACAATATTAGTTTTTTTTTAGAAATAAAATCACATTGTTAAAAAACTAAAGTACCTTTCGCAAGTTTCAATTTTTGTATTAAGTAAAAACTACTTATATAAATGGTCAAGGTTCAATCTTTCACTTCAATTTGAGAGTAAATTCGCATACATATTGTAATTCCGAATTTTTTCCCAACACAGGCGCTGAAAATGCAGTTTTAATTTTTTTTCTTTGACATTTGTTATTTTTATGGGGTTGCATTTGAGGTTGTTTAATACCAGTTTTGTTAAAAATGTAAACGTGAGTTAATGAAACCAATATAATGGTATAGTTAGTATAATAGTATAATCGATTTTTGTATTTTATCATGGTGCTGATAGATATTCATATCTACATTTCAGGAAAAAGTAAAGTCGTTATAAATAACATAAAGTTATACAAATCGAAACGAGTGCGACAGTATGAGTGACGATTTTCTAAAGCAACAAGCAGAAGTGAGCTAGGCATAAATAACCGGTAAAATTCTAGTTACGAATGGTATTTGGCATAACAATTCCTCGAAATATTTGTTTATTCATTTTTTTACTTTTAGTACCATTTCTTTTCTACATAATACTGAAATACTTGTCACTCAAAAAATTTTGACAGACGTCTAAGCTACGCCTAGTCGTGAAATTACAGCGGCAATTTTCACTAGTGAAAATTGTCAGTGTAATTTGAATATGATTGGTTCAATTCACTAAAATACTGTGATTTAATTGGATGACAGATTATGAGTGAAATTGTCACTAAAATTTTAAAACATATCTAGTTATAAATTGCATAATACATATTATTAATAAGAAATTTATTTATTTACATACATTCAGTTTTGATAGCTGTTTCATCAATTTCATTTGACTAATAAATGTGTTTTTAATTCATCTAAATTCCTATTCTTTAGTTATGTTGAGCAAATCATTACACAACACTGAAAGATGGCAAGAACAATAACAAGGTACAGATCAAAATGTTAATCTGGGGAAATGGAATACCATCAAGACGACGCGGTGTTAATACGTAACACTTCCATGTACAGATGCCGTATATAAAGCATTGCTCTAAGAATTGTACTAAATTTGGAGTACAAGTATAATTTTTGATAGTATTTACATATTTCATTATTGAAAATGCAATTTGCACATATAAATGAGAAATTTATAATAAATGAAAATGTAAAATGTATTGTAGTGTAAGTACAATAAAACTGCTCTAATAGTGCAATTTATTTTACACAAAATGTAAATAATTATTTTAATCAACTAGATGTAATTAATATCAATTTGACTTAAATAAAATCAAATACGATTTAAAATATTTTTACTCCATACAAGATGGAAATTTTCGCACTTTTGTTTTGAGAGTGTAAAGGGACTGTGAATGTACCTCATGCTTGAATTGCACTTTTGTATCGAAGTTTGCAGACTACGAATTTTGATTGTAAATTATTAAAATAACTTTTATTATTATTAAATTGAAGGCTAAGCATTTTTGTAACTTCAAACTGTAAAATCTTTTGTATCATGACCCTATCTTAATTTTCTGGAAACATTCCCAGAGTTCTCATGAAGCCACTTCTGCTCCAGGAGTCAGTTTCGTGATTTAATTTGCCGTGAGGTATCTTTTATCTAGGTAGCTACTTACGGCCACAACTAGACATTCACATACAATATGTTCCGAAGTTTCTTCGTCCCTTTTGCAGAGTCGACTGATACTGTTTTCAGCTATACGAATCCTATATAGATTTATTTCAGAGGATAGTGACTAGTAAAATATACCTGTGATAGTTTTAAGGTCTATTTTGTCGACTACTTTATATGGCTTGTAAAGAAGGTTGAGGCCTGTAAAACGATAAATTGGCTTCGTTTTTAGCGAGATTATCTGCTTTTTTATTCCGTAGAACTCCCTCATGCTTTGGTATTCACCACAATGATAGAATACCTTACTTGATTTACAGGTTTAAGTTGACGTAAAATTGCTCTGGAATCAAGTTTGGTTCTAAGTGAACCTTTAATAAGCAGAATTTCTTTGAAACTTCTAAAATATTTATGTATAGACCTTAGTTTAGAACAGTCACTACACATTTATCGATTAAACTAAAGCAATATATCCCGTAATCTTCAGCATCAAATTCTCATTCTCATCATCTTCGTCCTTTTCATCTTACCCCATCCTGACCTGAGTGTGTAGAATCTCCTCGTATGAGTCATCGGTCGTTTGTAAGGCGGGCACAGGGCATTGTCTAGCGTTGCTGTACTGCGTGTGATGCCAATGCAGTATGCAATGCAGTGGGTTCCTGCAACGGCAACACAAGCCCATCATACACACATGCATACATGAATACATTACTAGCAAAGCAAGAGAAGACACAGTATTACTAATAACATGGGATATCCGCTCAATGGAAGACGAAGACGAGATTCATTCATGACAATAAGACGATGAGTTTCGAATATTTACATTTTTCGATATTTTGAATTCATTATATGAATATATGAGTACACTTGTGGAATGGTGAAATAGAGAAAATTGTAAATTAGGAAATCTTAGGCCAATTTTTCACGTTCCATTAAATCAATTTTATAACATTGTTTCACCGCAAATAGTTTACGAAAAAGATGTAAAATTAATGCACGAGGTGTTGCAAAAAAAAATTAACATATCTTTTTACCATCCGTCACCTTTAGGTAAGGCAGGTAGTGTCTTTGGTTAAAAAAATCGATAGTGAGTTTTTAGTGAATAAGCACGTTTTAGGGTCCCTAAGATACGATTTTACGATGGTGTGTGTGCGTGCATATGTGCGTGTGTGCGTGCGTGTGTGTGACGATTTTTTCATAGAGGATATAATTCTTTCGTATTCCTTTTCTTTATACCCATATGAATAAGATCTGATTAGATTTTGGTTACAATTGGTCAACCGGAAGTACTCTCATTTGAAGATTTTAATAGTTTTTCTTGAAAAAACGTTAAATATATTTTTTTTTGACATTTAATGTTATTATAAATATTAAAGAATATTCTATTATCTATACGAATTGATTGCATTTTCTACTTCATATTCAATGGATATAGAGTTAAAAAAAAAAAATTTCTAGAAAGATACAGGAGAGACGATTACATTGGTTTAGACATGTCATGAGGAGAGATGAATAATATATTGGAAGAAGAATGAACAGCTTAGTAGTAGAAGGTAGAAGAAACAGAGAAAGACCAAAGAGAAGATGCGGAAGGATTGTATTGCGGAAGACTTGAGAGAAAAGGAACTGAATGAGGACGTCAAGCAAAATAGAAACGAGTGGATGAATAAAATCAAGAATAACGACCCCCAACGAGTGGGAAAAGCTAAAGAGGAAAAATTTGTCAGTGTCAAGTGCAATTTACCTAGTTTGTTTATGAAATAATTTTACTGAAAATATAGAATCATTTGCAAGAATATTTATGTATGGAATTTGTACATAATACAAAGAATTGACGGAAGGTAATGTGCTGGCCACAATAGATTTTTTATTCTGAAATTCGAATAAGTACATACTTTCTATAGTATTAGTAAATATGATTTTCTGTTAAAATGACACTGTCTGGGACGTCCAAGAAATTAGCTAATGACAATTGAAGAGATAAAGAATATTTCGTATTTCTTATTTAATTATAAAAATATTAATGCTTACAGCAAAATGATCTTCGTAAAATGAAACTTTGATTTTGTAATGCTTTTATCTTTACATGAGATAACCATATCATTCTTCTTTCTTCGTTATGAGGCACTACTAAAACATTTTTTTTTTTACTATTATTACTTCTATTTGGACATACTAACACAAAACTCTTTTCTACAACCATGTTTTAGTCTTTACAAAATATAAAAATCAGTAATATGGATATAACTAGTAGCCTAAATAGCTAGTATACAATTGACATCTGTCACGAATGTCATTCGTTTAAATTCTGTCGACGGGATGTGTAAGCCACTTTACAATAGTTAGTATTTTTCTGACGTCATCAGCCAACAGAAAAGGCGGCAATAAGTTCAACTTTGTGCAACTGTTTTTAGGGATTTTTTATTTGTGAAGTTGGTAACATACAGAGTCTAAGGTCAAACACATCTATTATTTTAGTTGCCAGTGCTCATGTAAAATTATTGTAGTTAGATTTTTTTTGTACAAAATACAAATAATTAAATCAAACTGTACCTACCGCAATTTTTTTTATTAAAATCCTAAGTATTTATTTTTATGAAAACACAATATATAGATAATTATAATTATTATTATAAAGTTTTAGCCAGGGTCATACGAAAATATTTGTTGTTTTGTCAAATTTTCGAGATATGACAAACTTTCTACAATCTTATAAGAATGTAGTGTATTCTCTGGAACTGTTTTGAATATTTTGGAATTATGCATATAGTTAGTTTCCTGATTTAAAAATATTTAAATGCACAAATTTACTAAAGAAAATTAATATGTATAACCAACAATAATTATTTTACTGTGTACTGTTCATTAAATATTTTGGTGATTAAGTTGGCAGCCATCACTAGAAAAAGCGACGGGATGCCCGGTACCCTTTTTAACTACTGTCTGCGAAAGCTTCCAACACATTTTGTTTTTGTTCGTCGAATTTTGATATGTCGTCTTCAGATGCTAAAAAGCAAACGAAAATGAGGCGATGAAAAAATCGACTGTGTATGAGTGGCACAAGCAAAAATTTCGCTTGGACAAAAGCAAGGAGAAAGTGATTAGGAGGTATTTTCTGATTACCAGGGCGTGATTCACCATAAATTCATTCCTCAAGGTTAAACTGTAGACGAGGAATTTTAGTGGAAAATCTTCAACGCCTAAGAGACGCAATAAGATGAAAAGTCCTGAAAATTGGGTAGGAAACGATTGGGTTTTGCAATATGACAACGCTCTGCTACATCTCTCCTTGATGTTGAAAAATTACCTTGCTAAGAATAGTGTCACACCCCTTCTATTCTTCCAACCTTAAACCAGTCGATTTTCACCTGTACCTACGCCTAAAAATGAAATTGAAGGAACAACGTTCTAATAAAACAGCAGAGGTGGTGGAAAATGCGACGAGGCAGCTGAAGCACTTTCAGAAAATGATTTTCAAAAGTGTACGAAAGGGGGATGTACTTCAAAAAAAATTATTGTAAAAATGCTATGCCTTTTTGTGATAAAATTTTATTGACCAATTCCGGGAACATTTTGACGCTTTCTCGTAATACGACTGTTATAAGTATAAAGTTGTCCTATATTTAAATTCGTAGTCGTATACGTAGAATTCTGCATTGTTGTTTAATTAAAAAATACTACATAAATAGTAGTGTAACTATATTAAATATATAAATAATATACATATTTACTTTTAAATATTTGCAATTTTTACCCATTCGAACAATGAAAGTGCTTAAATTATTGTTCTGACGTAAGTTAAAATTTACATTTTCTTTAAATGTATTTTGTAATATTTTGAACAGTTAGTAGTTAATGAACCAATTGTATATATCTGCATTGCATATGTGAACGAATATATCACGCTTTAATATTGAATAAAATGCGGAATTCATAAGTTTAATTCATTATACCTGGGTTTCCGGTAGAAAAAGTAGCCAAAGAAACACTGAGAACTGGCTAGTCAATATTCTCGACTAACACGCGAACTGATTATGATTAATAAATAAATGCAATCTATTTGCACACCTTCTTTTATTTGTCTAGCAAAAACATGCATTGCAATACGGTTTATTGAAATATATGACTTGCACTGCAGAGCGAAATTATTTGATCGCTAATTATGTATTTAGATTAATTATCATGAAGAATTACTTGCCTATTTACTTTTATTTTTGATAAGTGAACTCCTGCAGTGTAGGAATTGCAAGAAAAAAAGCCACTTAGAACGACGGGAATTTATACAATTATCCATTGAAGAAAACTTTGTATAGCACATTTTCCGTTATTATCTGTTTTAACTCCTTTGTGGATTATGGGGCGGGAATTTCATCTGAAGTTCATTTACAATTTTACTTGCATTTCGATAGTGCGAAAAGCCTTCTACATTCTCTCAAAGGACTTGCAGCTCATAGGAATGCATAACAAAATGCCAGCTCGAAGAATGACTCGGATTCAGGCCGGATCGAGCCTAAGCTCGAGATTGAGTGCTTCCGGCAATCCATAATTTCGATATTAGGCGAAATGTATGTCTTATCGCGTCAAACTTATACTATATAACACAGTATGTAAACTTAGTACATCATTGTTAATGCTTCTTCGGCAATTTAAAAGCAATATACTATACTATAAACTAATAGTTCAACACTGCATGTAAAAAATGAGACACTTCTTGTAAAATTCCTACAAGTATGTATGTTTATAGGAGAAGTTCGAAATTTTATACAACTTATTTAACGATCTTTTACGTAAGGGTTTTTAACCATAACCTTAACTTTTTGTGAAGTAAAATAACTTGATAGTGTCTCTTTTCTACTGGAATTTAAAGAACGTTGTTACTTATTAAATCATTTTGATCCTATTTAAAACCATCCATTTTCATTAAATTATTAAGAAAACTGTGTATTTGAAAACTCGATTTCTCAGACGAGATCAAGATCATATAAACACGGCTTGGCTTAACTTTTCCAAACGATGGGCTTGATACGGCCCGAAAAAAAAAAACATTTTTGCACGATCAATTTTTTTTTAAACTTTACCGATAGGGTTTCCAAGGCAGTAAGTTTTATTTACAAATTACTGATCAGTAAGTGATGTGACTGACCGGTAAGTGATGTGACTACCTACCGATCTGGAGGCGGTGAAAATTACATACATAAAAAATAAATGTACAATTTTTAAAGCTTTAACGATAACTAAACAACGATCATAGCTAACTTAAAAATGACAGCTATTTTTTTTAAATGTCAAAATAATTTTTAAATAATTCTAAACTTTAATTTGTTTTTATTGGGACGATCGTGCAAAAAATATAATAAGCATTGCGGGCATTAAGTGCTTCTTACTGGTATCGGATGTATTGGAGATCTCGACTTCGTCTCGATATCCAAACTAATCCTCAACCGGTAAGGTGCACTTACTGCCCTTAATACTTAAATAATTATTTCTACCCGACTTGACGATCAAGTGAGGTGATGCAAGATTTTTCATTTTTAACTTTATTTGATAGAGTAAGTAGTGAAAAAAAATAGACCCATATTTTTTATTTTTCCTCAAATCAATTTTTACTAATGAGAAAATTACAATTAAAATGACATTGTTCAAAAAGCGGCTGGTTTTAGCCGCCTTTCAATATCAAGGGCTACTTTGATTTTCACACTAGGTTTTAAACGTCTAAGTGACATTTAAAGATGACCTGTGGGTGAAACGTTGTTTTGTGCCATTGTGCCAAAATACTAGTGAAAATATATTCAATTCAATGCCTCACGTGCGTTTCTATAGCTAAACACACTTCCAGCGTCTAATCTCAAATCTTTACAAAGAAGCATAGCTGATATGAAGCGTGGATAACTTCAGGCCAAATGATAATTATATTTATAAAAATGAAAAGAATGATATTATATTAATATATTATAGAATATTTAGGTATGTAATTTTCAATTTATAGTCATATATTGTTTTCTTTTAGAAATTCTGTGTTCATATGATAAGTCTCTATGAAATGAGTCTGAACTTGCAGTTCTGAAACGTGACGTCACAAAATGGCTGGATTTTGCAATTTTTTTAAAATTATACTGTAAAACAATTTTATATAACAAATTTTTTTAATAAAAAATAATTTAATCATACAGTACGATAAATTAGACTATGTTTGTTCGATTTAAACAAAAAAAAAATATTGCATGGCGTCATTGAAATCGGGCGCAGGGTCAGGGCAAAATTCGATATTGAGTGCATCTTAGTGGCTCATAGACGGTAGTGTAGTATTTATATATATTCTGAGCTTTTAGTCCTTTCCAAACCACATAATCACAGTAGTAATTTCTGGTTAAGACTAATTTTGCAAGTCCGCGTCAGACGCGAAGTCCTCTTTTCCATATATTTAAATAGAGACGTTTTGGTAGATCGTGACTGTCGCATGCGACAATTTGCGTCAGGAGCGATCATTGCTTTTTTGAGCAGTATAGACGCTCACCAAAACGCGTCTTCGAGTGATGTAGTTTTGTTGTGAAGACTACATTATACTTATACATTGGATGAGCAATATGGCACGAAGAAGGGTGTTGTGTTTTAAGAAGAAGAAGATGGAGTTTTAGTTAAGAAGGTGGGAAAATTTGTGACATGAAATGTAATGCATTCTGAACATGGAATGCTGTTTTTTTTTCGATTAGTTAGTATATTGTTTTCAATTTCATCTAACAAATACATAGTTGCTAACTTCCTTTTCTTGTTACTTGTCATTGATCGAAAAGTACTGGGATTCAATTTTGTAACTTTAAATTCTATTAAATTTTAAATTCTGCTAAAATTGATATTTTCCGTACTCTTTATCGGACAGCAGAATTTGTGTCTTTGAATTTCATTAGTTTGTTTGCTCATGTAGATATGACTTCTAGGGAAACGGAGGGTCAATCCCAATTCTGGTAGAGTTACAAAATCAAGGCCCTGATTGAAAATTTGATGCTCAACTGGCTTTTTAGGAAAACAGAATCAAAAGCGCGCGTTTAATAGCACGTACTTGACACGAACTAGCAGTATGCGTGTGTATTAAACAATAAACCATTAATCCCGACTTTATTAACTTCATGGATGTATTAAAAATTTATGCAGTTCTTCTGACATAAGTTATCTAGTGATGATAGTGTGTATTTTTATTTTCCTATAAGTTTCCTGCAACTTCTTGTGGATTTACAAACAATATTCTCGATACCTTCTATAAATTATTTAATATTTATTATAGCACACTGGTTGAATATCATTAAATCTAACGAAACATGTCTTTAGCATGTATCGATTTCTTTGGAATTTGCGTGATTGGTAAACATCATATTTGAACTTTTTTCAAAACACAATAACAGGAAATCTTGGCTGTATGTTTACAGTCTTGAGACACAGTTTGGAAGTTCTCTTTATCATTCTAGAAGTTGTGAAAGTAAAGTTTGTTTTTTTTGTAGTACGACAGTGAACTCATTTAAGTTAACACTAACAGGCACTTTAAACTTTAACCAGAAATGAAAATACCGGACCATAATATTGTTTATTTAACTGAGAGTAAAATTTTAACTGGGAATTGTAAGATTGGCCCTTATATTTCATGTCACTAATTACATATTTTATGTTGTTGAAAAGACAGATACGTACCTATCTTTATTAACCAAATTTGAAAATTAACTTTTATGTATAAAACTTACGCCCAGTTGCATAAAATATTGTTAACTTTAATCATGTTAACTTTGACAAGGCTTTTTTTTCAATGTATTTTTAATACGTATCTATGGTTACAATGTGCAGTTAAACACATGATCAGCTATGGTGAAAATGATTAGACAGAAAACTCACCAGTATTAAAGAATTATTGTATATATTAATTAATTTACAATTATTTCTAAATCAATCCTTATTCCTTTTTCGGAATATAAAATTATTTGACAGAACATAGTCATTCTCAGTAGTGCCAACGTATGGTACGAAAATAAACTACAAATATATCAAATAATTTTATATTCCGTAAAAGGAATAACGATTCACTTAGAAATAATTGTAAATATCATTAATATATACATTACTTAATACTAGTACTTTTTTTCATCTTCTATTAAAAATAAATAACACCCAATAATTTCTACAGCTTATATTTCATTTTATAAAGTTTTTTGCAGGTTAATGACGTGAGTCTTCTGTCTAATCATTTTCACTATAACAAAGTTTTATGCAAAATTATATGACATTTTTCCGACACTCGTTATAACCTATTTTATTTTTACCTCTCGCTAAGAGAGGTATTGGATGCATGCTAAGTATCGCATATTCAGATTTTAGTGAATAAGCACGTTTTAAGGTCCCTAGAATTCGATTATAACATTTTTACGTTGATGTCTGTGTGTCAAAAATTCAGAGATAGTACTGTAGGCTTTTTCTGGGAACGGTATTTAATATTTCTTATTGTATTATTAATTATATATTTATAATTATAGGTATATATTACATGAACCCTTCAAAAATACCGCCAATCTCGTTAATAAATTGGAAAAACCTCGAACATTTAGAAGAAATGGAGAAAAATTGCTCATAGAATGAATTTAAAATTATAGAAAATACGTAAATATAAAGATTAGGTGTAATTTACGAGAAATGTTAAATACTTATATATACCACAATGGAAAGGGCGCGAGAGGTATTGTGGTGACCACAACAGATTTTTTGTATATAAATTTTATTCTTGCTATCTTTTTATTAGATTAACATTATTTACTTACATTTTAGTGAAATAGTTAATGTAACTATTCAGATACAATACAGTTGTTTAATATATAGTTATTAATTTGTTGGTATGGGATTTGAACCCACGATCTCGTGTTTATTAATTGAGCCACTTTCATCGTCTCTGCTTCCATTCAACAAATTATCAAAGTCAACTTCTTACATTGACAAATGAAATTAACCTATTTTTTAATTGCCGCTTTCTTAAATGTCTTCCTGAATAATTTATACTTACTGCTACCACCTACACTGGCATGGTAAAGAGCGGCGAACTAATGGGGCCCACCGCAGTAGCTGCGCCGCAGTGCGCGTCCACCTTCGATAAAGGGGCTCTTCATCACTAGCATTCCAATGCTGTATGCTATAAATATCCTGAGACCGTGATACGTACTCGAAAAGTGGAATAAATAGTAAAGAGTTTATAGACTGAAGTTAGATTAGGTTAGGAGTGTTTTGACAGGTGCAAAGAAAATGAGCTAGTAACAAAACATTAGAAGTGTGTTTTAAAGAAGTTCTTCCAAAATATGTAGAAATAACTTCATCACATATTTCTGGGCCTAAAATAAGACCATTTAACAAGGCTTGCCTATCTAGACAGAAAATTTTTAACCACAACGTCAATAACGGAAAATTACTATTTTTGGAAAGATACACCCAATAGTAATCTTTTCTGTATAACTGTATCTTTGTAATTTGTGATATCTGTTCAGAAAAAAATAAAATCTGAGTGACGGCATGACGGCAAGGTGCAATTTTTGAAACAAATTTAATTTAGCAGAATGCTCAAATGACAAACAACTAATTTTTAATCACAGTAACAATTGTTCATGTACTGTCCAATCTTCTCAAGTTGCTTAGTAGTAAACTGACATTATTGAATATTATTCTAACAATGGCAGTAAAATTCTCTGTCCATAGAGATTTTTTACCTCTCGCTAAGAGAGTGTGTGTGTGTGTGTGTGGGATGTTGGAAGGACGGTTACTCAAAAACTATAAGACTTAAAATTTGTTTAACAACGTATTTCCCAATCGGACATTCATGGGAAGATCTGAAAAGGTTTTGGTAATAATTGGACAACCGGAAGTAGAAGATTCTTGAAAAAAAATCTTCTAAATATTATTTTTTGAAAATTTTTCGTGGTAATATTAAAGAAAATTAAATTCTCTATCTGATACATTTAAATATTTTATTATATATTCCATAGATTTAGAGATAAAAGAAGTATAATATATAAAATAATCTGTTGTAATAAATTTGACAGCCGAAAGAATGCCATGAAAAATAGTTGATAATTTAAATTATTTGTAACTGACAGATAAATGTCAGTGTCAGAAATAATGAGTAATGAAAGAAAAATGTACTTGGAGAATCCCTTAGTTCTTGATCTGTGACTATTATGGAGATGACTAGTCTAGGTTGAAGGACTTAAATTTGTTTCAAACATTATGGGACAATGTACACCAGTACTATAGACTAGAGTAACTTTGAATTGCGAAAAAGCTATCAAATTCTTCTCAAGTAAGTTGTAAATATTGACAAAATTACACATCGATATAAGAATAATCGGAGTGCAATCTATCCGTCACTTTATTAAAGGGAATTAGTGTTATTTAGATATAACATGTATGAAAAAATAAAATGTAAAAGAAGATATGTAAGAATAGATGCACAATCCATATATACATTTTAGACCGCCCAAAATTAATGTTTTTACTAGAAGAATATGAAGAGAAAGTAAACAACGTTGTTCGAATTGAAAATTGCAGTTACCAGCCTAATATTTATATATGGTAAACTCTACTTTGTAATTTATTGTAACATAATTTATGGTAAAATATCTTCATGTTGAGACATGCTATTATTGAATAATAAAGAAGTTTATACGTCATAGATTTATATGAATATATTATTTGTATTTATAAAAATAATCTTTGCTTTATGCATAGGTACAGCCAGGTAAAATATACGGCGAGAGGTTATGTGCTGGCCACATCAGATTTTTTTTAAATTGCACATTATCACTGTTGATTTTTTTTGTCTAAATATATTACAAAAAACAAAAGAATGGTGTGGTTAAACTATCTCAACGTTATTTAAGAGACATCTGTATTTAAATTTTCATATTGCTCTATGTATTCAATATTTACGCCCACGATTTTATATACCGAATCAAAAAGGCATAAGAGAATTAAATTTAACTCTATAGAGCTCTTAGTTCTATTGTCTAGTTATATAAATTATAATCTTTTGTTTCATACTTCGAATACATAATAGTATATTATTAAATGAGCATGTAGCTAATGTTATTACTCATGAGAATGAAGTTTGCATCACGAGCCAAAAGGCGAGTGACGTAAATCATTCGAATGAGTAATAGCTATTATATGCGAATGAAATACTATACTTTATCCAAAATGGTCAAATAATAACATATCAGTGACATATTCGTATTTAAAAACTGACACTGACAAATGTATTTTTTTTTGTTTACATAGACAAATCTAGTTATCGCTGTTGTAACAAAATTATGAAGTGATTTGACATTTAACAGAAAATCTTAAAACTGACTATTCAGCAACAGTTTAAGCTTAAGAAGAAAAGAAATGTATGAAAACTGATAAAACTCTTCTTCTTATTCTTCACAGATCCTTAATACCCTTTATTGGGTGTCGGATATGGTTTGCTACTTTTCGTTCTTGACCCAATGTTTCCATGCTGTCCGGTCCTTTGCTAGTTTTTTCATTTCCTCCATGTTTTCCCTCTCCTTTTGCCTATCTCTTCTATTCGTCCCTCCCATGTTTTTCTTGGTCTTCCCCTTGTCCTTTTCCCTATATTTTTTGATTCTATTACTTTTTTAACTAGATTATCTTTCTTCATTCTTCTAATATGCCCAAACCAGTTCAGTTGTTTATTTTCTATTTTTCACAGTATTTAATCTTGATCTGCTTGTTGCCTGATGCTTTCATTGGTTTCTCTGTCCCGTTTTGTTTTCCCCATTATTTTCCTCAAGTACTTCATTTCTATTGCTGTTAGTTTTGATTCATGTTTTGTCTGTATTGTCCAGGACTCACTTCCGTAAGTAATTATTGGGATTACTACAGCGTTATATATCTTTAGTTTTATATCTGTTCCGATTTCTTTCTGTCCAAGTATTGTTTTATTAATTGCGTAGTACACATTATTTGCCTTCTTTATTCTGCTTGCTATATCTGTATCTATATTTCCATCCTGTGTTACTATACATCCTAGATATTCATAAGTTGATACTCTTTCCGTTGTTTGTCCACTTATTTCAACAATTCTTGTATTATCGTTCTGGGATTTGTCATTTATTATCATAGTTTTACTTTTTCCTATGTTGAATTCCATTCCCATCTTCTTTATTTCTTCTGCCCATACATGTACTAGTGCTCTCATTTAAACTAGTGTATCAGTTATTTAAAGTAATTTTGTTTATACTCTTTGAAAGGTAGGATTTGAATTTGACATAACGATTGAATAATATTATTCCATCAATATTATTAGCAACAGTAACCAAGGTCATTAATTGATAAAAAACGGTTGAATTATGGGTATATTATTTGACAGTTGTGGTTAATAGTATATTATTCAATGAGCATGTAATGTATGCTATTACTCACAAGAATAAAGTTTGCATCAGGAGCCGGAAGGCGAGTGATGTAAATCATTCGAGTGAGTAATAGCCATTACATGCGAATAGAATACTATACTTCATCCACAACTGTCAAATAATAATAATATACTGTTATTATAAAATTAGAAATAACCTAACAAATTTTAGAAAATTGTTTGTTTATAACCATAAATATAGTTAGCGTTGATTATTGGTTATTTGTTTTAACAAAATTATGAAGTGATTTGACATTTAGCTACATTTTAAGCTTAAGAAAATAAAACTACAAAAAATGAGAAAACTAGTATAATTTAGGCTTTTTATGTGGAAAAAATACTTATTAAAAGTAATTTGTTTGTATTTTTTGTAAGGTAAGATTTGAATTTGACATAACGATTGAATAATATTATTCCATCGAACTGTAAATATTATTCAATTAGCAACAGTAACCAAGGTCATTAATTGATAAAAATTGATTGAATTATGGGTATATTATTTGACAGTTGTGGATAAAACAAATTAATATATAGTGGTAAGCAAATTCTCCTTTGTAATGAATTTGTTTGAGTGCATGTACAAAATGAATAATTACAATTTGCTTATCTGTTGCAGTGTTTAGTCTGAACTTTAGCGTTAATGTATGAATGAATTAATTATTTAAGGCGGCTGTTTATCACAGAAAGTGTAGGAATTTAATTAAGTCTACCCTCACATTGTCTTCGTTTTAAATAGGAACAGGGTTGGATTTCAGGAAATATATTTTCTTGAGAAAAGACTCCGTCTCTTAATAACCAACATTTTAATTACAATAACGATGTTTACATGTTTCCTTATGAAAAACAAATTTGATCGTAGCATGATAAGCAAGAAGTAAGAGTTATTTATAGTAATTGTGAGACTTTAATTATTGTACTTTTAGAAGCACTCAAAGAAAAGAAAACAAATACAATAAAGTAATTATTTTTTAATATGACGTAAATTAAATTAGAATGAATTGTAAGCGTTGGTATTTTTTTTATTTGGAATAAAAATAGCATCGAAGCAAGCAGTGTTTCATTCTGAAAGCACTTGTACATATCACGCATATGGATTTCCAGTTTCGCTTTCCATAATAATTGCATTTTTGTTTAATTGGCGTGGTGGGTCTCGGTCTCGGTGTGCCATGAGCGCATGAGCCAGTGCTGCGCTGGGCGACAGTGACGCGACAACGTACATTTCCTCAGAGGGGCATTATCGTAGGTTCACACATAATTCATTTTTTCCTATGTTAATTAGGTATATTAGTCTAAACTACGCATATCTATTAAGCAGAATAAAATAATTATTTGTTTTACAAGTCAAAGTCGAGTTCTTGAATTTTGTCGAGACCCACTGTCGTCGTCTGTCATCAGGGAGGGTAAAAATAAATCTGAATTATTTTATTTACACTGGGCAATAAAATGATACTTTTTGCAACCAACAAAGAGAATAAAACCCTATTGCCTATTAACTGTCAATAAAATCATACTTTCAATGCCAATTGGCGAAAAACTAAATTTTCTACTAAAAATAAGTAAGGCATCATATTTATTTTAATAACAATTCGAAAATATTTTTATCCTTAATATAAAAATTCTTGCTCGATTAGGGGTATGCTAACATAAAATCTGCACAAAGTTTAGTTTTTTTAATATTCTTTAAAACGTAATAATACGTGGAGCAATTTTAAATTGGTTTGAAGTTTACATTAGTCTGATACCTAAAACAATATCATTTTCCTTTGAGTTGTTTACAAAAACTAAAATCTCAAGAAAGAAAATGATCGAAGACAAGTCGTTGGCTATTTTTATTTAAAACATAGATTATAGGAAAAAAAATCACTCACCGTCAATCATTTTATTCTAATGGGAATACCACCAAAAGAGATGACAACAGATAATCACTATAAAGAATAAGATAGTTGTAGAAAAGCTAGGAAAATGGATGAAAATAAGAAAAAGAAGCTTCAGATGGAATCTATTGGAAAAGCTAAACAATCTTTATAAAAATTAGGTAGAATTCAAAATTGCACATATGTACGTAAACATGTATTTTATAAAAAAGGATTATAATATTAAGGAACAGTAACTCTGTATTAAAGTATAGCAAAGTGCAATTTTTAATAAATCAGAAAAACTTGCTGCATCTGAAGCATTGGAATAAGAATTTTGTAATTATCGATGTCGAATTCTAAAAACTTCACGTTAGATGATAGTGCAGGAAATAAAAATTATTTTATAAACAAGGTATTCATGGTCCGACAGAATATAAATTTAAGCGACATACAAAATTTCATATAAAGAATTAAAAATACACTTCGTCACTTCAAAAAGGAGAATGTTTTAATAATATTAGCTGGACTAATAAATGAGATCAGCGGCGGATTTTTGTGCAGATTATGTTATTTTTTGTTAACACACCCTTAATTATTAGGGCTCGATTCTTTCTTTCTCTTATTATGAGTTGTTTCGTCAATACATTTAAACTAGAACATCTTCGAAAATACTAGAAAATTAAAAAAGTATTATACAGTTCATTTCAATTTCAGAACTTCTAATCGTAACAATGTGGAATTATTTTTTGCATTTTTTTTACGATTTTTACCTCTCGCTAAGAGAAGTATTGCATTCATGCTAAAAATCGCATATCCAGATTTTATTGAATAAGCACGTTTTAAGATCCCTACAATCCGATTTTAACATTTTTACGATGATGTCTGTGTGTGTGTGTGTGTGTGTGTGTGTGTGTGTGTGTGGATGTATGTGTGTGTGTGTGTATGTATGTAGGATGTTGGAAGGACGATTACTCAAAAACTATAAGACTTTAAATTTGTTTAACTTCGTATTTCCCAATCGGACATTCATGGGAAGATCTGAAAAGGTTTTGGTAACAATTGGACAACCGGAAGTAGAAGATTTTTGAAAAAAAATCTTCTAAATAATATTTTTTGAAAATTTTTCTTGGTAATATTAAAGAAAATTAAATTCTCTATCTGATACATTTAAATATTTTATTATACATTCTATAGATTTAGAGATAAAAGAAATATAATATATAAAATAATCTGTTATAATAAATTTTATAGCCGAAAGAATGCCATGGAAAATTTAAATTGTAACTGACAGATAAATGTCAGTGTCAGAAATCCGAAGACATTCCTGAAGACTTTTTCTGGGAAGTACATACATTACCTATATTATTTCTTAATGTATTAATAGTTAAAAATTAAAAAATAAAAGGTATACTACATATATCCTTCAAAAATACTGTCAATCCTGACAATGAATTGGAAACATTTCGAAATATTAGAAGACAAACTTTCTTCATAAAATGAATTTAAAATTGAACAATCTAAATATAAGGAATAGATATACGTAAGTAGAATTTTTCGTGTAGCGTGTAGGTATACAAGAAATGTTAAATAAAGGGCGCGAGTAGTCATGTGATTTTGTTGGCCTTGACAAGCAGATATGTGGGCCCATGTCAGAATGATAGCTAGTAATTATGTATATAGATGTCAAGTATTAAAATTTCTCATTCTAAATTTAGTGATTTTCCAATTCCATGTGGTTTATTTTCCTCGACAAGTAAATTCCACACTACTGGTGACAAATTAACTACGTGTATTTAGAAAATCTTGAAATACTGAATGAAAAATTGACAACTGACATCCATGTACATAATTACTAATTATCATTCTGAAACGGGCCCCCACATCTGCTTGTCAAGGCCAACAATGTAACATAACTGTTCGCGCCCTATACTTATGTAACAAAAAAAGGAAGTGGCGAGAGGTATTGTACTGGCCACAACAGATTTTTTTTCCTTTAACTTTCATAAATAAATTGATTTTATGCTTGTATTCTTCTTATTTTAAAAAATAGACTGTTTTCTGTACTTCAGAAACACTACAGAAAGAAATTAATGACAACTCAACGTCAAAAGCACAGAAGGGGAAAATTTGAATGTACTAAATTAAATTATGAAATTACTTATGTTTGATTAAAATTTCATTATCTACATTTGAATTTTTAAAAATATGTATAAAAGTTGTAAACAATTACCATAGCCATTATGATAGGTCTGTTCTGAAGCATCATGAGTCGAACTCTATAGGGCGAGACATGTGAAGCGAACTAATAAGGCCATAAATACATTCTAAACAAGAAGCATTTTAAAAGCAAACAATTTCAGATAATTTTTATATCTGCCACATTGACAAACATTTTAAATGAAGCGATGCAAATGGTAAATTAACATTTATAGGCTTAATATTAAATAATTGTATGTATTTTATAATTTTCCAATATTTAAAAGATAATTAATATTTAAAAAAATGCCATTTCAAAACAGATATTGGTACGTGTTTTCAGCCTAGGCTGTAAAGACATAACTACCGGACGTGTTTCTAAGTTAGTCAACTATTGCTACACCAGTTCGGTATACAAAAAACATAACAGTAACTGCTCTACTTGTCGAATGTATAGAATATTATGAAATTAGAAGCTTTTTCCCATTTCTTTGATTAATATTAATTATTGGCTATGAGCTGAAATATGGGAACGCAAAGTACTGTGGAGAATATCCGTAGGAATTAAAGAAGAAAATCTATGGAGGAGAAGAACAAATAGAGAACTGGAAGAGATATATGAAGAACCGGATATTACAACACGAGTTAAAATGCAGAGAATAAGGTGGTTGGGCCATGTCGAAAGAATGACAAAAGAAAGAACGCCGAAGTGTATTATTAACAGACAACAAGATGGAAAAAAAGAAGATAGGCAGACCAAAAGGAAGATGGCTAGAAGAGGTAAAAAAGGACCTAATTGCAATAGGACAGAGGAATTGGAAAGCCAAAGTCAACAACCGCGAGGAGTGGAGAAGAGTGGTTAGCCAAGCCCAGGGCCTGCAAGGCCTGCCGAGCTAATATATATTGGCTATGAGCTTTTACATACTAGATTAGAACTTGACGAAAATGTAATCATTACGTATCACGGTACCTAATAAAATTGACATAAATAAGGGTTTCATTTTATTTTTTATGTATTGTTTCGCACTTTATTATACATTTTGGATTTAAGTGGTGATTTGATGAGGATGAGACAAATATTCTTACTATATTTTAAATTTTTTTACATTTTAATCTTCGCTGATGAGGATGATGTAAGGACACACACACACACAATCTCACACACGCATGCACGCGCACACACACCCACAACCATATCTTACCCGGGATTCAAACTAGGACCCTTGGGTCGTGAATTGGCTACGTTACCCGCTACACCACGAGAGTCGGTGACATAAATCCTGGTCAATATAAAAATGTAATCATTCAGGATGATTTCTCTGCTATTATGATGTCAAATTATTGCAACACAGTACGTAATAAAATTGAAATAATTAAGGGTTAATTTCTCAACTGTTTCTGTAGTTTAGCTATTAACAATTAGAAATTGGCTGCAATCCAATTTTTATTTGTTTCGTGTTTTCTAATTACCTGCAGTGTCTTAAATGTATAACCTATAATAATAGTATATTGTGTTATTAGGAGTAACAGTGATACTTTGTGTGGCGAGCGTGGAAGTTGTACGACGAGCGAAGCGTGTCGGACAATTGCACGCGAGGCACACAATGACACTTTTACTCCGAATGACACATTACATTTCTTCAAACGTAGATATTTAAAGAAAAATATCTAATACAGACGTTACATTTTACGTAAATTATGTTTGCGATTTCAATTGCCCTGTAGCTATGGATACTTATTTGTTCACTTTTTGTTATAAACATTAAAGTGAAAATTTTCACGTTGTGACGTTTAAATAAAAACTGCAATTTTATATCATTCTTGTGTAATTATGTCGGAATTTGAAGTATTATAATATACGCCCTGAAGTTGTTCAATTGGATGGAAATCTAACAGTGTGACTGAAAGATAAGTCCAGGAATCACTGCAAAATAATAAAAACTTTTTTTATCACTTTAATTCTAAATATTCTTATGTTCATTACCGTACCTGTTATTGTAATCTGTAAGTCTGCTATTGTTTAATATGTTATTTCCTTAAAAGTAAGCTCTGTTTCTATTTCAATTCATAGGTTATTTATTTAAATTTGACAGCTATTGATGGTATTTAGTAACTTTATTCTTAGGTTACCTAGTGTGTTATAGTGACATTTAGGGCGATATTACAGGTTTATTTTTTACAAGTTACTTCTTATTCGTTGACTCTGTATAGTTTGTATGGATATTTATTTATTTTATTTCTACGCCGGTGGCGTAGAAATTAGCTACTTGTACTCCGGCGGCGTAGAAATTAAACTTTTACCTTGTGAATCAAGTCACAAACGATGACTTTTATGACGTTTGAAGAAAAATTATCAAATACATCAATCAAGGATTTCCAGACATTTTCTGACTCGTTTAATAACGATGTTGCTCTCTCGAGTTCATCTTGATGTTCTTTTATGCGAGCAGCAATATTCAAAATACAATGAATTTGTGTAACTCATTTGCTCACTTCTGTTTTGTGCATTTAACTTTTCAACCAGCCTCACATACGGGCGCAAAATCATAATAGTTCGGTCTAAAACTATGAATATTTTATTAAATATACAATTCCAGCTTAACTTAAGAACAAAAACAAAAGAGTTTTGATAACAATTAGGCTTTAAACTAAATTCAATTAACTTTAACACACGAATCAAAATGGTTCGGCCACTATTTTAATATTGTTTTGCGACTTTTTTATCGACTATACCGGCTTTAATTCTGTTAGGCATTGTATCATTTTACTTTGCACACTCATCAAGTTCAATATTATCCTATACTAGTTGCAATAACACTTTTAATTTATTTATTGTCCGGACTACTTGAAATCCACTTTAGAGTAGGAATATTAAGATTTCAAAGCCAGGATTTAACAGTTTTTGCCGTATGACACGGGGCACAGTCCTGTTGAAATAAGTAGCTCCCTTCGACTGACTGGCGTAAAGGAATCGATGGTAAAAAATCATACTTAATTATATTTGTCAGCGTTAATAGTGCCATTTTGAAAATGTAGCTACTACTAATACTAATAATTCTTTTTAACAGAGAAATCGAATGCGTTATAAAACTTATATCCTATTTGTTTACCTTTCCTTGTAGTGGTAGATACCGAAATGTGTTTTCCGATCATTTCCCGCCATTGTCCGGAAATATCTTAAGCATTTGATCGGCGATTTTGTTTCACAATTTTCCTTAAAGCTCGATTATCAGCATTATAAGTGGACGGTGGACGACCAGTTTTTTTCTTTCCATATTTCCATTTTCTTTAAAGAAATTAATAATACCTTGTACTCTGGATCGCGGAATCGAATGTGGAATCGAAATTTTTCGTGCTAAAATGCCGTCCATATGGGCATTAATTATGGATTTTCTTTAATCTTGACTATGGTTTACCACAAGCCATTTTAATGTAAAAACTTATCACTTACAATAAATATCAAACACTTGATTTCAACAATGTATCAATCACAGATCACACTATACTGAAAGATGTGAAAGTCGCGTATAATATTGCGTTACCGTGTACCCCTATGAATATACTTCGAACTAAAATGCAAAAGGTGGATTTAGTAGCTTATGGAAATTTATTATTATAAAAAATTTATAGACACATACACAATTTGAAATAATAACCACTGATTTAACTGTATATAAATATTTATTTTGTGTATTCAGAATAATTTAAATAATTCATAATTTCAAATTACATATGTATGAAAGATTACCTATTATCATTATTTTATCTTAAAGTTTGTTCGCGGTTCTTTTAGCCGCTTGTAAAATTATTCTTTGGTTTGAACATGTGGTAGTTTAAAATTGAATTTGAAGTTTATATAGATTTCAACCAAATATTATTTTCTAATCTTGGTTGATGAGATACAGTGACTGATTCTTTTTGGTTCGCAGCAGATATTTAAATATTTCCCTGCACATCCTATGCCATTCCTCTCTTTATTACCTGATGGTTACTCATTTAAATCTTTAAATAATTACAAATTTCCATTAGTGTTCGAAGTAATACTTCAAGAGACCAAACTTAACTTACCGCTCTTTAAAATATAAGCAAAGCAATAAATTAACCCTTGCAGTTTCCATTTTTTCATACATGAATATATTTATTTTCGTTTGATTATGGTTTCAACACGGTTTCAATTCAATTAATTTATTTCATTTACATGAAATGTGTCATTCACGGCTGAATTCACCATAAATACGTTGATTAATAATCAACTGATTAAGGAATTAAGCTGATCTGTAGATCAATGTATGTTCTAATTCACCAATTTGATTTCTAAATGAAGGAATCATGATCAACAGATTTACAGTTTTGTTTTGGTTTTTGACAATTAATGTAGCTGACTTGTAATTTTATTCGTGTAATTGTACTTTCCGTTAAAAAGGTATTAATATGTAAGTTTTTAATTTATTTATATAACTACATTTATTTATGTTAACAACTGTTAAACTGTTTATTTATATCACCGAGTTCATATCTGGTTGCTGGTATATATGAGACTATCTCCCGCTGTTCTCCCGACGGTATTTATACAGCCCCTATCATTCTAGAACTCTTCTAAAGCGACAATGACCCGTATACAAAGGAATGAGGTCACGGCGCAATTAACCTGTCTCAGCGCGTCGGGGATTGTATTATCGCTCTGGTACGTTCTTTCGAAGGGATTACGTCATTGTTCGCGAACATGCTATCAGTAGCGGCGCAAGCATAGTTTTCTTTCAGGGGCGCACGTCACAATATACGAGTATTTCTATTTTGATATAGGTAGAATTACACTGATTCCAATAAAGGAGTGTTTTTAAATATAGCGGAAATGAAAGTTATAAAAGTATATCTAAAAATAATAAAACC
Source organism: Harpalus rufipes (assembly GCA_951394225.1). NCBI lineage: Eukaryota > Metazoa > Arthropoda > Insecta > Coleoptera > Carabidae > Harpalus > Harpalus rufipes. Next base: position 42,723,470 of record OX596277.1, on the reverse strand, counting down.
AATGCGGTTTTAAATAAAGATATAGAAGAAGTATGATTCATGGAATATGACGAATCAGTTGATCATTGATTTTGATTAGTAGATTAGCTTGATTTTTAATGGTGAATTGGATTGATGCAGAATCAGTGTTGATCTGTGGATCAACTCATGATTAAGGAATGGTGAATTCGGCCGTAAGTCATTTTTAAAACATTTTCAACGGTTGGCATGGTAATGAAAAGTTATATTAGCGCCAAATTCTCCCCTATCAACATACTTGAAACTACAACAGTTGATTCATGCACCGCCTACTTTGTGAAAATTTGTGGTCGAACTATTCTGATTTTTATGTTATAATTCGTTTAATTTAGTTTAAAACCTAATTGTTATCGAAACTATTAATTTAAGCTCAAATTGTATATTTTACGGTAATATAATTTTTGTAAGATTAAAATATGTATCGAGTTTTTTGTAATAAAATGTAATATCATTAAGGTAAAATATTGTACCGGCCGAACTAATATGATTTTAAGCTCATACAATGGTCTGATAAAGCAAGGCGATATGTGGAATTGTTTATAATTTTTTAACAGGTTATTGTTTGACAGTTAAAATGTCCTGGGCTACTTCATTCAACTTAAAATTTTAAGACTAACTAAAAAACAAAAATCGGATTATAACTTTTAGGGCTTTTTAGTCATATATTTATGTGTAGTTTGGCACGTTTCTCCTAACTCATCCTATACATTAATTAAGTTTCTTTCAAAAAACCGCAAATAACCTGAAATTTGGAATAAATGTTAACACCAAATTAATATATATTTTAGTATAATTTTAGCGATGCTTGTTAAGATTGTCCCCGTCGAACCAATCAGGTTCTCCGCTAGTGTGTGTTACCTCCCGACCGTATTTAATTAACGCTAAACAGTCGTTAACCTTAGGTAATTAATGTGTGTAACAACAGTGGTGCGCTAGCCGGGATCTGCCTTTAATTGCCTGTAATTACACGGCGAGTGTCGCACGCACTTCGATCCTGCTGCAATGCACTGCAACTGCAAGATTCACCAGACGCAGCACCCGTTACCACGTGGGAGAAATTCTTACATTGTTCTACACTATGAAAATATGTACTCACTTCATAAATCATCATTAAGGAATTAAGTATTTACGAAAAATATGTTATCATAACTTTCATCCATATATTGGATTTGACAATCTAAAACCTACAATATCTATCTATATATTTTTCTCACATACTATAGCATTAAAAGTGAGTTAGTTAACTTGGTAATGACGAATGGAACAATAAATCGACATTTTTAATAAAATAGTGTTTGTAAAAAAAATAGTTTATGATATACTTGTTAAATATGATTTTATTTTGTTCGAAGGGTTGGACTACTCCGTTTCGCGCCGTGTTCCGAATTTCCTTTTGATAAAATAAAATATCACTAACACATATCATAAATAACAATTTTTAATTATCTAAACAACTTTTGCGCTATTTATTTACAAGTTGATAAGTGATTTCCAGTGTCCAGTGAAATGAACTATGTATTTGAACATTTAGGCACTAGATGGAAATAGTGATTATGCACAAAATTATAAACATTATTAATTTTCATTTTAAAAAAAATGTGTAAAACAATTGTATACCTCCGAAAGACTGAAAAGTGTAAAATAAAAAAAAATCAAAAACAAGCTTTTATTATGTACTGAAATGGAAAAATTAAAATTTCTTAAGCTTTTTTCCTAAGTATAAAAACGTCGGCGTAAATATTGAATACATGAAGAGCAATATAAATAGTTACAAAAGACATTTTAATATTTACGGTCACGCTTTTATTTACTGAGGCAGAAAGCCTACAGGAAAATAGTTTAATTTTTTATAATAACATAAATTTCGAAAAACTAACATTTGAAGGTTTTTTTCGAAGAAAAACTATTTTGAGCATCAAGTAAATGCCATTTCCGATTATCTAATTTACACCAAAATCTAATGGCTTCTTTCCATATTAGAATAAGGTAGAAATACAAGGTTTCAAAATTTTCTGAATGATAGTATTTGAGTTAGAGCGTAAAGAGGATCCACACACACACACGCACACACACACACATACACGCGCACGCACGCACACACACACACGCACACGCATTATTTGAGTTAGGGCGTAAAGAGGATACATGCGCAAATACACACACACATAAACACAGACATCATTGTGAAAATGTTAAAATTAGATTCAACGGACCTTAAAACGTGGTTATTTACCAAAAATCTTGATATGCGATTTTTAGCACGATCCCTAGGACCTTCCTTACCAAGGGTAGTGGGAGGTAAAAATAGACGACAAAGTATATCTATTACTTTTCTTTATAAAATTATACTCAATAAATTTGATTCCCCATATCTTCTCTCTAAGTTAAACTTTTATACCCCTCGAATTAGCTCTAGATTAAATTTTATTTTCTATTTACCATGTGCGCGTACAAACCCACACACATAATGTGCAATAATTATAACTTGATTTCCGTTTACACTGACATATATTTTTAGTACTGTTAAAATATTGTTAGATTCTTTATCAAATGAATGATACCTGTATTCTATTTATAAAACATGTGTAGGTATTATGATTTATATTATATTTTGTATTGTATTAATTTTCGTAAGTCCTTAACTATGTATATGTTATTTTTTTATAATTGTATGAACATTGTTTTCCTGTTATTGGGCTTTCGTCTGTTGGAAATAAATATATTATTATTATATTTGCTACTTGTTACATTTATATGCATTCCATATTGGAATTATTTAAAGAAAAAAATAATTTTAATAACACATATCCTTGCTTTTAAACTTCATAATATAATTTCATTTCATATGATTATTTGGGATATTTTTTATTTTTAAATTTTAGTTAGTTCTCGAAAACCAGTAAAAAGGCTCTTAGTGAAGTTGTAATATTAAAATCTTCTTTTTTTAAGTGAATTCATCTGTAAGCTGGAATGTGCTGTGTTGTTATTTCAAGATCTTATAATCTAAATATAAGACTAAACATAATAAAATAAAATTACGTACCTGTAAATGTAGCCAAAGTAATAACTTAGTAAATATTACAAGTTACATTCACATACAACGGGCTTAGTAACTGTAAACTTTACATTTAATTCGCAAATTAAATTAAATTCAAATGAATTTTGCAATAGGCTTACGTTTACTATTTTTATGCCAAACAACAATAATAGTCCCTTGAATTGACAATTTTAAAATATATATAAATAGATAACTTATAAATTTAATATAATTTTACGTCCTCTTATTAATACCGAGTTGCACCAACAAGACAAATTTTAGGCGACCCTTAAACACAAAAATGATAATAGAAATTTTTACAGCAATGCATGAACCTTCATTTGACATTTCATTTCGATTCGATAGTGTCTATCTAAGACAGAGGTGCGCAAACTATTTATTTTCGCGACCCCTTTTCATAAACAAAATTTCTACGCGACACGTGATTCCTATTTTTTTTACTAATCAGGAAATACACTGACCGGCAAAGAGAATCGACCACTTTGAATTTTTTTAATAAAAGTCTTCTTAATCGGATATTTTACAACTAAATAGAGAACTGAGCTGATTGTTTTTACTTATCAATGATTTAAGATGCTTATTTCATTCTAAAATACATACATAAATAAATAAATAAATAAAATAAATATTTCATCACGGCATATTACCCATTGCTGGGTGTGCCAATCTGCTTCGTATACATACATGTGAAAATAAAGTAGCTCAGAAATTAATTTAATTTATAAAAGAAACAGAAACAAGTCAAATCGATTTTTTTCTAAATTCTAAAAAACAAAGGTGGCTTCATATTAATGGACCTCTTAATGAAACTTCTTAGATTTTATCATAAATAAAAGATAAGAAACCATGTGTAGTCTACTGCTGCGTGATTTAAGGTAAGATGTTAATGCTGTTAAGTAGTGAATCTAGTCTGTTAAAATTAAAACTAGAGGTATTTTAGAATTAAATAAGCAAGTTAAATCATTGATAATTGAAAACAATCAGCTCAGCTTCTTATTTAGTTGTAAAACATCCGGTTAAGGGGACTTTTATAAAAAAATAATTAAAATAGCCGATTTTTTTTACTAGTCAGTGTATAATACACATTCAATTTTGGGGAATTCCGCGACCCCCAAAAATTGCCACGGCCAAGGGGTCGCGACTCACGGGTCGCCAACCTCTAATCTAAGGAACGCTTAACTCTTTCGCTGCCACCTCATTTTCGTCATACTACAGTCGGATGGCGGTATTTTTTTGTAATATTTATTCTTTTTGTACTTAGACGTTACAGATGACACTAATTTGTTGTATTTTAATTTTTTTATTGTTTATATATTGTGGTAGGGATGAACGTGAGTGAGACGTAGGCAGCTGACTTTAATATTCAACCTCTGATGCTAATCGACGTGCTAACGCGTTTAGTATTGTCCGGACCGTTAAAAATAAATATAGTAAATAGAAATGAAACAAATAGTAATAAAGATATTAAAATATATATTTCTTATTACGAGTATATAAGTTATGAAAGTACAAAAATTAAATAGAAATATATAAATTTTTAATGAAATACAAAAAATAGCAATATAGAAAAAAAACATTACCGATTTTGAAAGTCTGATTCTTTTTCGGGTTGTTGGGCCGTGGTCTAATAGGTGATTTACAACCTAACGTTTCGTCTAACAACTAATAAGACAAAAAAATCGTCTGAAGATGCCTAACACAATGTTAGGCGACACGCTAAATTGTAAATCACCTATTAGACCGCGGCCCAACAACCCGAAATTAGGCTTTCATAGACCCCGGCCATGAAAGCTTAAGTATTTATTTATTACAGTTTTTATTTCGAACTACAGAAGAAAATTAATTCATCTAATTGTGTATTATAATTTTTGTTGTTTTGTTTCTGAAATATCGTTAGCATAAAGTAATCATTTTCGAGTAAAAAATATATAATTTTGTATATGTATATACCATAAAAATGAAGAAAAAATCCGATTATAGCAAACCGCACTTAAATATAATAAATTCGAACATGTAGCCATTCATTGACAAAGCTATAGCTAGCTGCAAAGCCTAAAGAATGAGGTTATGAAAAAAGAAATAATTGTATCTTTTCTGTTTAAATTGAACAAGTATAGTCTAATTTATCGTTCTGTATGATTAAATTATTTTTTACATTTTTGTTGTATAAAATCATTTTAAAGTTAATAAGTTGCAAAAACCAGCCATGTTGTGACGTCAGACGTGAGCGGTTCACACTACAAGTTTTAGACTTATTTCATAGACTTATCATATGAACACAGAATTTCTCAAAGAAAAAATCTGATGTGGCCAGCACATTACCTTCCGTCAATTGTAAAAATTCCACACAGAAAGTTTTTTTTTTTTGCAAAAGATTCTATATTTCCAGTGTATTACCTACGTCAGTTCTATGTAATTTGTACAAATTCCATATAGAAAGTTTCTAGCAAATGATTCTCCCGTAACATTATAACAGAAACATACTATGTCAATCGAACTTGACATTGACATTTTTCAATTAGAATTTTCTTAATATAGTAACTGTTTCCATGATTATACCATAGCTGTCTCCTTTATGAAATTTAATTTTTTATATTTTTTTAACTCTTTATTCATTGAATATGAAGTAATCAATTCGTAAAGAGAATAAAATATTCTTTAATATTTATAATAACATTAAATGTGAAAAAAATGTTACTTAACAGCGTTTTTTCAAGAAAAACTGTTTAAACCTTCAAATGAGGATACTTCCGGTTGATCAATTATAACCAATAACTAATCAAGTCTGTATACTGATGTAAAATTGTAATTTGTGAAATTTTAGTATTGGAGTTATCACGGCCGAAATTATAGTCACACACACGCATGCACGCACGCGTACTCTCATACACACATACACACACACACACAATACTGGTCTAATATTTTTCATTAGTCTATCAATTAAAGTTAAAAAATGAAAAATCGTGCATGACCTCATTACATGCATCACTAATGCGTCGTAGGCACCCTGGTAGTGGCATTCTCTGACGCGTCAGCGAAAGAGTTAATATTTAAATTACTTTGGTGCAACCAGTGTTGAGAAGAATACTCCCAGTAATAAGTATTGTAATAGACCGCTACATTATACATATATGTATTGCAAGTGAAAGAAAATAAAAATAATTTTTTCTACTACCACTACTGTAAGAGGGTCATTACTGAACAGACTACTAACAATGTAAGTTCGTGCTTATGAATAGTGTTACGTAACGAAATTTCATTACGTAACACTGTTACGTAATGAACAGCAAATTTAAATTGGCAGGACTGATTGTCAAACTGTAAGAAATGATTAAAATTTGATAAATAAAATTTAAGATTTAAATATAATAGAATGAAATTTATCTGACATATACATATAAATACATATTTTTTTGGGTTATTATATTAATATTATATTATGTCAGCAATACATATTTCATTTCAATCAAATATGCAGTAGGGAACTATTTTTCATCGTATATCCCTACGCCTAACAGTAACCATGGTAACATCGTTGCGCAGTTTTATTTTTATAAATAAAACTCACCAAACTTTTTGACGTTTCGAACTGATGTTTTTTTTGTGTGATTACAAATACATATACAGAGGTAATAATTATTATTATAAACAAAATTAGTTGATAATATTATTTGTAATTTGTAAGTAATGCAATAAAAAAATAATTAATTTATAACTATGTATCTGAATTTTGCTTCAATTTAGAAATATTAATGAGTGGTCGTAGAAAAAGTATAGTACATAATTCGAGATGTAAAGCAATTACTCACTCGTAAAATTACAAACTCGACGCTACGCGTCTCGTGTGTCAATCGTTTTACTCGTACGTAATCTGCTTCATACATCTCTCATTACGTAATATACTATTACATATTGATAAAAATATAGTGTATATTTTGTAACTTTCCGAGAAAGTGGCAAGCCTTTTGTGAATATAAATATTAGTTTAAGATAGATAAGATAACAGTTTATTTTGTGTAGCATCGTTTTGGAAAAATACTGTTATTGTTGTAATTCCTTAAGTGTAAACATGTTGGCATTGCAAATTAAAATTTACAACTATAGCCTTCGTATATTAAAATTTATGAAGTTTACATTGTTATATGGTTTTTATGTAACCATGTGTAAAAACTAATATGACTTCATTCTTCGTCTATACATCTTAATAATTGTTCGTTAATCGGGACATTCTTTTATACTACTCGTATACACATGGTCATAGTCATACTATAATTTACATTTACGACAGGATTGCTTTACGTACGCATACGCTTTTCTTACATCTCTGAACTGCATTAGACGCAAAATATGATACAAAAAATATTGGGAATATAGTTGTAATTTTTCTTTTATTGTTTACAAAATTATACTTATAGTAGTAAATTTAATAGTTATTTATCATATGGGCTTTTTGAGAAGGATGTTTGGGACACGGTACGCAGCGGAGTGGCCCAACCTTTCGAAGACTTTGACGCTGCTACTTTTAACATTAAAAACAAACGAATTAATACACAAAAAGTATTTTAGTGAATTTTAATATTTTTATATAGTAAGCAATGACGTTCTAAATGATATTTGAAAAAAAATCTGAAATGAGTTAGTTAAAAATGAAAAAATGCTAATGAAACTGAAGATAATAAATTCAAAAATAAAAATATAATATCTAAATGAAAAACTACAATATACATCTTCGCTTGACCTGTGTTTTTTTTTAATGACAATATACCATTAAACTTGGCAACTTTTGTCTAATAGCCAGCTTATGACTTCTTTTATTTTACTTCTTTAGAGACACTACCTCTCCTGCAAAATCATTATTTCAGCTTAGTGTGTGAGTGACTATTGCGCCATTTAATGTATTTACTTCTGAAATTTATTGAATTATTCCCGTATATATTTTCCTTTTAACCTAACCAATTATCCTCTCATTTCTCAACACCTCCGTGTGATTTTCTGTCACTTGTCTTGCATGCCGGTCACGTGTGGTGTGACACAGCATTGACAGCGCCACGTCCGCTATGCGTGTGTTGTGTCTCGAGCGGAGACGTCTTCCGTTTGCACCAGAAAGTGTCCGACTCCATGTCCGGTGCCGGTGCCGCAGCGCAGACACTCCCGCTCCCGGTCCCAATAACATCCTGCTACTGTCTGCCTATCACTAGCTGCTGGACGTGGTGATGTCATCATGGGAAACAAAAGTACGTGCATGATGGTTGATGGTATCTGTCTGTGTGATTTGGATTTTCTTATAGATTTTCAGAGTTGATAAAGAGTCTAGTGTTAAAGAAATACCATACCGTTACTTTGATTTAACAGAACTAAAAGCAAAACTGAAAAGGTGTCGGCGGCCGTTAGATTTATAACGGATGCATCACAGCATCAGGAGAGCTGCAAATATCTAAATTTTATGTCATTACGAAAAAATTTGAACGTTACATGGCCGATATATAAATAACAGACTTGGTTGATTATATAAACTTCTGCCCCGTCCTTTATTTGCTTTGTATTGGCCTAATGAAGTTAATAACTACGAGGGTAGTCTCAGAAGTACCCGACATAACAAAGAAAACACAATAAATTTGGGAAAAAATATCTTTATTTCTCTACATAGTCTCCTTTGAGCTCGATATACTTTTCCCAGTGATGTTCAATAGCTTCGATACCCTGTTTATAGGAAGAATAGTCGAGCTCATTAAAATAACCGTCAATCGCAGACTTCACCTCTTCATTGTTGGCAAATCTTTTATCACCGAACCATTTTCAAGTTTGGAAACATAAAATAATACGAGGGGGTTAAATCTGGGTGAGGAAGCAATTCGAATATTAACTCATTGATTTTAGCCATCGCGATAACGGATGTGTAAACTGGTGCATTGTTTTGATGAAACAATACTTTCTTTTTCGCCAAATGCGGCCGTTTTTCTTGATTTCATCACTCAAACGCTGTAATAAGTTCGGATAATACTCGCCGTTGATTGTTTTCCCTTTTTGATGATAATCAATGAAAATTATCCCACGCGCATCCCAAAAAGTTTTCCGCTATGACCTTGCCTGCAGATGGAACTGTCTTCGCCTTCTTTGTAGCCGATTCTCCCCTTCCAGTTCATTGTTTTGACTGTTCCTTCATCTCGACAGTGATGGACCCGTGTTTTATCCATAGTTATTCATGTCTGCTAGCTTGCGCATTTTCAGTCGACGGTCATCCAATACCATTTTGTGAATTTTCTTCGCCATTTCTGGCGTGGTCACCTCATTTGGTCGACCACTACGATGTTCGTCTTAGCAGCTCGTGCGGCCTTGGTTTAACTCTGACACCCAATATTTTACCCTTGTAAACGGAGGAGCAGACTCCCCCAGAGTAGAATCTAGCTCCGCCTTGATATTGGTTGGACTGAGGCCTTTCAAATGAAAGTATTGTATCACATAACGATGACCAATTTTATCCATATTTACAAATTCACTGACAGCGTTCACTATTGATGCCTGTCAAACAAATACTAAACAACGTAGCGTCGTCAATCTTCAATAAGCTTTATAAGCTACAAAAGTCATTTTTTTCAAACAACAACCATCATCAGGTCCTGTACTTCTGGGACTACCCTCGTTTTGTTCTCTTAAATTATTTACAAAAATATTTAACAGACTGGAAATTGTTATGCGATTCCATGGCAAAAGTAGTTTTGTCGGTTTGTTGAAATTACTTTCAGCAAATTTTATGAGCTAGCAAGAGCAGGAATTGATAAGAAAAGTAATAAATCTACATTGTTCAATGAAGATATTCCCCAAAGATTTGCTTTTACGTTTCCGGATAATGACATAAATGTTTTTGTTATCATAGAATCATAGATCTTTGAAGATGGTATTTCACTTCCAAGAATTTCAGTTACATATATTAATTAAAACTTAGATGCACTAGTAACAAAAAATGAAAAATATGTTTACCATAAATTTTAAACTACATTCAAGGTTTGTATCTTCTTGAAAATAGAATACCATAAAAGGGAAAAAATGTTCATCTCATTTAATTCTTATTTTAAAAAAAAAACATATTTCAAACACATTTTAAAATTCCCTTTCAGAAAAAAGTTATAGCCAAAAGTTGAAATTGTCAAATTTACGTATTTTGTTCCTAACTCGACAACAAATGAAAATGTCTTTACATCAATAATTGTATTTGTCTCAAAAAGTTGGCCCATAAAAACCTATATTAAATTTCTTTAGCTTACATAATAAAAATGTTGTCGAATGCATTTTACTTAAGAGAAAGGTTAATGTAGGTTTATAAAATTCTTAACAATTTTCTTGTAAATTCCAAAACTGAAAATGTCGGTGAAAAATATGCTAGTGATTTGTCAGTTATTTTTATAGTGTAAATCTAACGTTTAATTTTACACCACGTATTTAAAAAAAACAGGTTCTAGAGATAAATTAGACTAAAAGAGTTGTTAAAAGTGTCCTCCTACTCTATTTTTCAACGTTCTTCTCCACGATTTGGAGTCATGGTGTCACTTAAAAGTATGTGATTTTACTCATTAAGTTAAATACGAACAATTTAGTTCATTATATTGAAAAGAGAACAATCATGAACTAATATGTTAAATTCCTGTATAATGTTTTTCATATGTTTTTATTTCTATATTTGTAGCGAAGATGCAGAGAATGTAGAAAAATATTCATCTTTGTTAACTTTCATACAAGTGTCTAAGTTTATAACATAACTAATAAATCTAAATAAAACTATATTATCTTACAAGTTTGAATAAGTTGTTGATAAGTTTCTCAAAGTTTTCCAGTAACTTGTTTAAGTTGTTCAGATTTATGACAACAATCATATTTATTGTTCTTCTTTTATCAATTCCCAAAGCACTAGATATTTTTGAGTAAACAAAATAAGTATAACAAATTTTGATAGATGTCCAATTTGTTATTTAAAATCATATGACATCATTTGCTAAATATATATCTTTTAATTTATAATAATCATTTGTATAACAATGAAAATCTCTTTCTACAGAATGTCATAGAAAAAACTACGTACATATTTGTCTCCATATCATCGACGAAAATAGCCACATAGTAGACAGCTGGTCAGACAGTGGGCTGAAAGTGTGAATAGTGAGTCTGGAAGTTTCAGGAAACGGACGAGGATTTCGTGGAACTTTGAAACTGGATCCCCTCATACTCATTATCATGTCTGCTGACGTTCATGCTCACATTGTACGCAGGAATGTAGTGAATGAAAATATTTGTCAACTCACTACATGAAGAATAAAAATTTTATGGGGACACTGAACCTCATTTTGCAAGGGTAATATGAAAAAATGTGGAGAAGATTCAATATAGATATTAATTTACAATGAAATTTATGTTTACGGCACATAACTTTTTATATGAATTTTTTAAAAGTTTTATTTTAGAACTATGTTCGAGGGTGATTTGGATTATTATCTACCTAGCCATGGAGGAAAACAATTGAATGTAATGTAATATTTAGTAGCTTCTAACATCCTTCGTTCAATTAAAATCGCAACCTTTTTGATGTATTGTAAGCTGTAATAACAAAGCTTATATGATCCACGTATGATGTACATTTATTAAGGACGTTTCGGGCCCATCTTCAGCTAAATGGTGAAATTACAATAATTTTGATTGCATTTTACAATAACTTTAAAATTGTATTAGATACATGCGTCTAATTTAGCTACGTTGTACATATATATTTAATTTGGTTCACGAAAGATGACTCTTCAAGGTCACTTGTCCGAAGAAAGAATTCACAGCATTTTATACAGTAGTAGCTTAGCAACATTTCATGTTAGACGGAGAAAGATTATTTGACGTATGTCTATGTAATTAATGTTGTGTGACAGTTATATAATTATCTAATACACTTCCCTCTGTGCTAATGTTTACCCAGTGACGTTGACATTTAAATCAAATTATTAATCTATGGTTTATGTCAAGTCCATGTTTTTGTTTTGCAAAAACATAGGTGATGAATATAAAATCTTTATGGAAGCCATTATTTAGAAAGAAACATAATTTTCAAATATATTACACCTATTTTATTCAGTTAAAATGTATCCAGAAATATTTCATTTTTGCACGTGCATATAAAATGCAGTGAAGTTATCATATGACTTATACATGACCTTGAATAGTCATCTTTCGTGAACCAAACTATATACAGCATTTCTACCTGTTTCCGATTCAATTCGGAGTTGATGAAATACTGATATTTTCTTTCATACTTACTTTCAAATTATAAAACTTTTTCAATTTGAGCCAAACAAATATTACAGTGATTTAGCAGCACAAATCTTTTGTTTTTCAGCAAGTTAGATGACTGCATTGTTCTTAAGAATAATCGGTTAAACAGAGGTGTGTTGTATTGCCGGTAAAACAACAGTTTGACATTTTGTATAGTTTGACTTTTTATTATTTACAAGTAGAATTTTTTCTAATTTTGAAATTAATGATGGAAGAAGACGATATTCTTGTTACCGTTTTGGTATTTTGTACAAATTAACGAAACATGGTGAAAACACAGACCATACAAAATTACGCTATAATTTTCGATCACATGTCATTTACAAATGTACCTTTCCTATTGGTTGTCCTTAAACCGTAGACCGTAGAAGTTAAAATTTGGTGAACTTTTCGGTTACTATCTGAGGACTTGTAGCGGTTTAAAATTCACGCTATAACATTTTTGCTCCAGAATCTTATTGCCCTATACGTACCTTCCTATCATATAAATATAGTTTTCCTCTTCGCATTGTTACTATTACTCGGTCCATCCTTCGTGTATCTTTATATTTTTATAGTGTTTCGTCCATCTTCATTCGGCTAAACTTCTTTTTGAGTATGTTGGCACGTGGTTGATGCTCGGCGTGATTTAGTTTCGACGCGGGTGGAGTACCCGATTGTTGTTTAGAACCAGTTTTTGGTCTGGCCATTGTGGCAGATTAGTACGACATCGGGGGTGCTCGAATAACATTCCAATATTGTGTATTTTGGTGAGTGTCACGAGCATCTTTTTCGAGTCCTGGAAGTCATCTCTCCTCGGTGGATTTGCGACTCTGCCGTCAGCGTCGCCATTGTTATAGACACCTTCTACATTGTGCTCAGTGGCTGTCCGTCCGCCGTCACCATCACCCTACTCCATCGCTTACAATTCCCCCGAACACGCCATTTAGACAAATACCTTTTTACCTCTCGCTAAGAGAGTTATTGGATTCATGCTAAAAATCGCATATCCAGATTTTATTGAATAAGCACGATTTAAGGTCCATAGAATCCGATTTTAACATTTTTACAATGATGTCTGTGTGTGTGTGTGTGTGTGTGTGTGTGTGTGTGTGTGTGTGGCTGTGTGTGTGTGTGTGTGAGGTTGTTGGAGACACGATTTCTCAAATTCTATAAGACTAAAGACCTGTATAACTACGGATTTCTCAATTTAACAGTTATGGGAAGAGTTGAATAGGTTCTGGTAACAATTGGACAACCGGATGTGGTAGTTTCTAAAAAGAAAAATTCTAAATATTATTTTTTGAAAATTTGTTACTACAAATATTAAAGATAATTAAATTCTCAATCTGACACATTTAATTTTTTTATTATATCTCGTATTGGTTTGGAGATATAGTATATAATAATATAGAATAATCTGTTGTAATAAATCTCGTTGCCCGAAAAACCGTTGCGATATTCAAATTTTTGTAATTGACAAATAAATGCAAAATGTCAGTGTCAGATTTTTCTGGGATTTATGAGTACATTTAATATTATTGTATTATTAATTTAATATATATTTAAATTACAGGTATGTTAATATTACATATATCCTTAATCCTAATACCGTCAAAGAATTTGAAGTATTTTGAACATATTAGAATAGTAGGATAAAATTTCTCATAGAACGAAAGAAGAGAAACAATTTCAATTATTTGTGTGTATACAAGAAATGTTAAATTCGTTACGTATAGGGCGCGAGCAGTCATGTGACTTTGTTGGCCTTAGCAAGCAGATATGAGGATCCGTATCAGAATGACGGCTAGTAGTTATTTACATAGATGTCACAATTGTCATATGTCATACTTTTTCATTCAAAATTTCAAAATATTCTGATGTTTATTTGTCATCCATTGACGAGGAAAATAATCCACATGGATTTGGAAAATCATAATGTTTCGGATGAAAAATTATGATACTGGACACCTATGTATATTACTAGCTCTCATTCTGACACGGGCCCCCATATCTGCTTGCCAAGGCCACCAAAGTCACATAACTGCTCGCGCCCTATGCAACATAAACTGAAAATGGCGAGAGGTATTGTGCTGGCCACAACAGATTTTTTAATATCGTTTTTCCTCTTTTTGTTAATTTTTTTTTTTGCGAGGAAATAACTTAAGAGTTCAATTGTTACTTAGGAGGACTGTTGTTACTGTATCCTCGCAGTAATTATTATTTGGTGCTTCATTGTTGAGAGTAGTATGTTTATGAACTTTTGTGTAATTTGGAGATTTTTTTATTCATTTTTAGAGTCAATTGAATATTTTAATATTTCTTATTATTGTGGATGTAAATTAGAGCTTTCAGCTCATTGTAAACATTATTGTCGCAAATTTATTTTATGAAAAAATGTATTTTCGATATTACAATGTTGCCCATTGTTGTAACTTGTAACTCTGGAACGTGCGTGCGCTCCATTTGGCATGTACCTGCCCGCGCTACGAAGTTGATCAATTTCACGCTGCGTAAGGCTAGGCGCTGACATGCAATTTTCAATAACGCAACTGATTCGCAACAGTTTGCTCATCCAAAGGTTAAACTGCGCTAACATAAGCAATTAAACCATGAGGTGAGCACACATGGAACTAAATTGTTTGGTTTCGATATGGATTTTATTTATTTCGGGTCGTTTTATCAATGACGTTTAAATTTTAATCTTCGTTTAAATAAAAAATTTAGAGAAGATTTCAAGTAATGTGATCAATACTTATGTATTGCTGTAATTATTTATTGTTATTGTCTTTATATTATCGAATTTATAATTCAATTCGTAATTTCAAAAATAATTAATTCAGGATAAATATATATTTTTTTAACTTGTTCCATTGTAGAAAACATTTTTTCTTGCGGAGCACCAAAATTAATTATAAATAACAATATACTATATGGTGTCAATAACTGTAAAATCTTTTCATTGTGCAACAATGTGGTTGCAAGTGAGCTCAGACGTATTTGAATATACAGGACACAAAGAAATTACACATGGTTTCGCAATTGTTCAGTTTGTGACAAAACACAAATTTTTAAGTTGGCCAAATTTGCAGTTGCATGTGTGCGCACAGTCATATAAACCCTTGGCAGTCACTCATGCAATCAAACTATTTCGCAACTGAAAATTGCATGTCAGCGCCTAGCCTTAGTGTTATTCTTGCGCTCGAAACTGGGTTATGAGACTCCGGGTACAGCATCAGTAGCGGCGCTCGTATACTCTTAACTCAGGGGCGCACGTCACACTATTAAAATATATACAAAAATGACAGTTGTTGAACCTCAAAATTAAACTTGTACGTCGTGAGGTGGACCGTGCGAAATGCTTTGTGATAAATCACTATTAAACTCCAGGAACATATAACAGATAAGTTGTATTTATTTGAAACTTAATTATTTATTAGCAATGAAGGGTTATAGTTCACAATATTATTAAGAAACACATCATGAAATAATTAACAGCCTGTTGCATGTAACATGTTTTCTCTCTGTCAGGGCTTGCTCTCTACTTGTTCGCGCCTGTCCGTTGCGGTCCCTCTCCCCGCATGCGCACGCAGTTTGTCCTATATGTTTTGTACGCGCAGGCAGGGGCATACTTAAAATTTTCTACATGCTTCGTTTGGGCTGATGTTTGTTATTTTAACGGTCCTGATTCGAATCAACCATAGCAACAATCAATGCAAAGCTGCCTGGCTGTTTCTTTGGTCTCATCATTGCGATATAACTATCGTACAGTAAATTTATGAAAGATGTGCGATCAAGGTCATCTACGAATTGTATGGATTAAGATTTTGTTTCGCTCATTCTGACAAATTCAGTAGTGTCGTGTGCATAGTTTTTATGATGGTACCAAAGATACTACTGTTCTTTTATTATTATAAAAATATATGTTACAGTAAAAGCATTCAAAATTCAAAAATAAGTCAATTGGTAATTTTATTAGCGAATGTAAAACCAAATATGTTAAAAATAAGATACTGATTAGATTACTGACAGTGTCAATGTCAGTGACACTGACAGAAAATAACGTTAATCGTACGGCTATGAATCAAGGTAATGTATCTGAATTAATAAATAAACTTACGTTACAGCGAAAGTATTATCAACAACGAGCATCATTTTTAAATGGAATGTTCTCGAACCAATATGAATTTTTGAAAGTTAAACGTGTTATATCCATCCTTATCTCACACGCTTATAGCCTTTGTAAAGGAGGGAGATAAATGTATGTCAATTTGTTAATTCGTTTATGATATAAATGACCTTGATCGCGCATCTTTCGAAATTTTTACTGTACATTGTATGATATTCATACTTTATAGTGTACGATATTTTCAACTTTCATAAGTTGTGTCGATATCTATTATTTTCTGAAGTTGTCGTGTAAAAAACATTTTTTTGCATATATAAAAATGACCTTTTGTTAGTTAAACAATTTGTGTTATAGATTTTTCAAAAACAATTAAAGATAACATTACTAACAATGCATTATTATTCTGAGCCTGTTGCAAGACCAGAAATTAATTTTCATAATTCGTAAACAAAGAAATAAATTATAATCATAATTCACATAATTTGCCATAAATCATTTTTATATACTTCCATTATAAAAACTTTACCAGGCATAAAAATAAACTTTGTAACTCCATTGTATTGTTTCACAGAACACGAGTCTAAATTTCAATCTCCCTTCAAGTGCACTGATCAGGGGTGTAACAAGTATAAAAAAATTAAAAGGGCTCAAAATGTTTGCTGAGACTTGATCGAAAGAAAAATATAGACAATAATATTGAATAAATGACAAAATAATTAGAAGCAGGTATAGAAATAGAACACAAGATTGAGTTCAGCACAGAACACTTTTCTTCTATTGAAAATTTGTGGGCTGCTGCTATAGATACATATACCTACCTATAGGGAAGAGATATTTAATGAAATGCGTGAAAATAATCAAGTATTAAATATAGGTACATAAATATATGTAAATATATTCACCTCCATAATATTATATTAAATATTTAATTATAATAAGCATATGTAGATAAATCTCGGTACCTAGACGATGTATTATTACACTTCTAAGCGCTTACTACTTATCTTGGGCAATTTCGAACTAATATTACATGAGAATAAATACAGAATATTAATGCACTGTAAAGAAGTACATACAAGTATATTATTTTTATGCAGTTTTCGGTAATAATGAGGTGTAAATATTGACGTACAATAGCTAAAAAAGGAAGAGATAATTTATGACCTTTATTTTCTGCACCAAATTTGAACATACTCGTACGGTGCTACACATATTTTTCTTTTAATAAATATAGAATATACCTTGCATACTTGTCTCTGCACCGGCTTTTATGCGCAGTAGAGTCAATATCTGTATTTTTGATAAAAATAAAATATGTTTAAAATAACTTTTGTGGTCAATAATTAGATATATGCGTGGGTAGAGTGCATACACGTTTAGAATAAGCCGGCTACGTCATCATTTGTTTCCGCTGACCACTCTATCAAAGAAAAGTTCAGTGGTGTGTACAATATTAATTTTTCTCTATTAATATTTTTTTATTAATAGAAATCATTATTTTTAATTCAAATATGGATTTTTTTTATTGAATCCCCATTACAATGAAAAATTAGTACAAGATAATATTCTTAAATTTACGACCTGAAATATACGCTTTATAACGTCGCGTAATTAGCTCCCAGTTTTAATCTAAACTGACGAGCCTATGAATTCGGATCCTAGTCAATTATTTTTATTTATTTATTTATTTTCATATATGCTCTACAGAATATATATCCCAATTACAGAACAAAAGAAAATGATAAATTTAAATACATTTAGTGTACAGGTTAAATATTAAATATAATAAAGAAATAATTACAAAGAAAACAAACAATATATAAATATATATGAAGATAAACAACAATATGTAATATAAATTACATGAAATTCTTACATTAAATTTAATTATCGATTTTATTTAGTAGTTCAGTCAGTATGTACGTGAATGTCACTTTCTTTCCACTTGCCGCGTATTTGACGCTTGATGACGCAGTTGGCTTGTTCTTATTGTGTACGCACTTTAATAATCAATTTAATAAAAAAAAAACTACATAAGAGTCCAAGGTTTGATTGCCACTGGTAGCCTGTGTCATTCAATATTTCTTTTAATACAAAGGCAAGTAATTTATATCTGGGCGTGAGACCAACAAGTGTTATATGGTTTTATTTTGTTGTTTCGTTCTTTTGTATGCATTCATTTACTTGAAAATGGATTCCGGTTTTTAAAAAGGGCGACAGTAGGTTTGTCAATAGAGTGAATATGTGACGCTGATGTTAAGTCAATGTTTAGGTAATAATAAAAAAGGTAAGAAGTAATAACTTTTTTTAAACTTTGATAGTCCTTTGCGAATCATCAATGAACAATTTCGAATCATTCTCCTTGTTCTTCGGACATTTAAATCATTGCTGTCAACAGGGCCGGATTTAGGGGTGGGCAAGGTGGGCGATGGCCCACCCCAAAGTTTGCAAGGGGCGGCAATTCACAAAAAAAAATTACTTGACATAGTATTTAATTCTATTACTTCACTATTACATTTTCATTTTTATTTAACCTAAAAAATATTAGTACCATGGACTCTATGACTATGAGAAATAATATTAATATAGGTAAAATGTGTTAAAAAATACCTAACACGGAGTAGGCTATGAACAAAGAAACTTATCTGATCATTAATCAATCCAAAAGTCAAGTTGTCAAAAATTGATCTTGAAATGTAATTTTAAAGAGAAAAGATCATAAAGAAGGAAACAGTATATTGCCATTTGCCGTTTTCTAATTTAATTCCATTTCTAAAAAAATATTCAAAAAGAAAAGCTTTGATTTCATTTTGACAATATCTCGTATCAAATTGACATTTAATAAAATACTTTTAAGCTGACATACATTTCTTTGTTGATAGCCTACTTCAAGTTAGGTTATCTTCAAACACACTATATATAGAGCGTTTATTTTAAATGGGCCACCATTGCTATCTCGAGAATTATAAGAGCTACAAAGACGACTAAATGGGTAAATAATTTAAAGAAAAGATATTTTTTTTCAATCAATGGTTTTAAAAATATAGGACCTAACTTTTTTATTTTAAATAAGAACATATATTTTTTATTTGCTCATTCGTTAGATTCTGAATTCAGTAGTATATTTTTATACATTTACATTTTACGATTTTTCGTGAAAAATGCATGTAAAATTTTATATTAATTTGATTAAAATATGGCTATAAGAGTGTCACAAGTGAAAAAAAATAATATACAACTGTATATTATGGTGTAGAGGGGGGGAAAGCGGCATTTTTAGATCTTGCCCACCCCAAATTTTGTTCTAGATCCGGCCCTGGCTGTCAAAAAAATTCGTTGCATTTGTTCGTTTTGATGAACTGCAAACTGAACAAAGCGTTGATGAACGTTTCTGCAATCGGGCGCTTATGCAGTTTTAAGCTCTAATTTTAATGAATTTGTTGCTTAGTAGAGACGTGGAGCGCCCCATTTGTACTCGAAAAAAAAGAAAAAAATTGTAAATCATCTGTTCCATTTTGAGATATTCGTTCTATACACTCATTCACAAATTGATTGAAACAGTCTATTAAATTTAATGTTTGTTTTATACAAAAAAAAAAAACATCATAGTCAAATTTGAAAAACCATTTCTCCGTCCCTGCTCTGTATTGTGCGTCCTGCGTCCCTTGTTGAGATTCATCCCTCGAATTACGGATCCCGGATACAAATTGCGAAGTTTTAAAAGCAATTCTGCGTATGCGACCGACTGCTCGATATAAATCATGGACATGTGCCTGGTCTAGTAAGAGGAACCGCCACACAGGACATTCTACTAGGGGTAGCAATTTGAATATTGGGGCAAAAATAAATCGTTTCTGACAAATGTGCGTTGTACGTTTCGGGAAGTATGGCTGTCGCAGAACACGCTAAGCAGGATTGTGGGATCCGACATATGCTAGAATGAGAGGTTAGGTTTACATCTGAGGGTCGTAATGCGCCACTTTAGTTGATTTTTGAGTGTTTCACAAAGGAAATGAAATGGAAAAATGATTGTTTGGTGTCAAATTATGATATAAGATAGCTTTTCACAACAGACACTAAAGCTATATCAATAGAAGTAATGGATATGCTTTTTTCTAAAATCTTGCGAGAAATAAGTGTTCTTAAAATAAAAATGGATGCATCCCATATTTGTAAGGAAAATAATTAAAATTTAAGATTTTAATTTAAGGAATAGGGAATAAAACATAAAGTATAAATGTGTGCTCATATATTGCACCGTTTACTCAGTTTTGAGATAAAACATAAACATAAGAAATGACCAAGGTTTATTTCTTATGTTTTATCCTTGAGTATTATGTCAAAAGATGCCCACTTAAAGTGTTCTGACGGCATGTGGAGTTTTATAACCTAAAAATAAAACGGAAGAACATAACTTCTTTGTATTGACTTAAATAATACAAAAAAATAGTGTATTGTAGGATAAAAGTCATTCGAATTTCAAGGATAAAATAAAAAAAGAAAACGTTTGGAGCAGTATTGTAGAAGAAATTAACTGATTAGTGTAAACATAGTTTTCGTTCTGTGATTGGTTGAAACTTATGCTTTATGTAAATTGCATAAATTAACTTTATCACTATGTGTTATGTATTATCACAATGTTTTATTTTTATCCTTATGAAAAGCTACATTAACCAGCCTTATTGTCATGATCGCTTAAAAATACCATTTATAGTTTCCCAAGTAGTGGATGATAATTATATTAGAAAAAATATTGTTTGCAACACATGCTGAAAATTCCATTCAATTCCGAAATGAGCATTCGTTTTAAAATCATAAATTTCCCGCACTTGTTACAAAAATAACTTATCATTTCTGAAGAAAGAGTAGCAGTAATATTTATTCTGACGGACACAACTGATTGATTTATTTTAAAGATTGCCGTTGTTTATGTATCTAAAAATTTAATTATTTATGGATGATTATTAAAATGAATAATAATAGAAACTTTGTCATACACTCTAAGCAACACTTTTCTAGTATGAATCAAACAATAGTATATTGTACTAAGAACGGTAAGGACAGTTTACCGATCGAACACATTATTTGGGGACTGAGCGAAGCGAAGGCTTCAATTTTATCTGAGATCGATAATTCCTTAACGTTCGTTATGCTTATAACATTTTTTGCTCGATCGCCGCACAAAATTAAGAAAAAAAAGATTTTAAAATTATTTTGATATATTAAAAAAAATTAGTTGTCATTTTTAAAGTAAGTTTTGGTCGTTGTTTTTATTGATTTAACGCCTCGCCTCCTTCATCACTTACCGAGTTGATTTACATTACTTATCGTTCAGTAATTTGTAAATAAAACCTACTGCCTTGCCTTGGAAACCCTATCGGTAAACATTAAAAAAAACCGATCGTGCAAAAACGTATAAAGATAAGGATGCATTGATATAAAAAAAAATCTGATGTGGACACCACACGACTTCCTTGTACGATTATTAAACTATACATATTTTTTTAATAACTAAATTACAAAACATTAATTTTAACTTCAAAACGGTAAGATATATAGCGACCATAATCTAATCCGGTTCTTTTTAAAGAGAGTTTTGATTACAACAAAGAAATATTTGATTGCAACAATGAATATGACTAATTTCGCAATAAAAATATAATATTTGTTATTGTACGAATCATAAAATTGCACGTATTTAACGTAATTTGACATGAACATTTTTTTTTTTGTCCTAATCCATAGCAAGCTTTATTACAAAAACAAAAAAGGTTTAAATTTACATATCTCGCTTATACAAAAGGCTAATTTAATAATACTTGATGTGCTAGACGCAGAAATTAATTCTCTAAAACTTTTATTTGAAGCATTTATTTATAAAATTAAAATAAAATCATTTTATTCAAGAAAAACTGTTAACAACTTCAAGTAATGTACCACTTCCGGTTAGCCTATTTTAACTAAAATCTATTACATATGTTATTTCGATTGACATAAAAGTCTTGTATACCAAATTTGAAAAGTTTTGGATTATATTTTAAAACAGTGTTTCATTAAAATCTATTATAGGCCTCATGTACACAACTAGATGTTATAGCAGTCCTAAATACAAAATTTCAACTTTCTACGGCTTACCGTTTTTGAGTTATGCGAGATACGTACGTACGTACAGACGTCACGACGAAATTAGTCAAAATGGATTCAGGGATGATCAAAATGGATATTTCCGCTGAAATCTGAAAACCGAAATTTTTCGCGATTACAATACTTCCTTTACTTACGTACAAGGAAGTAAAAACAGGCTCACTGTTTCACTGTTAACATTATAGTATCTAGGACGAAAAGTGAATCTTTAAAGTATGAGCAAGTTATTTGTAATTACTTATAAGTACCTTAAAGACACTTTTCGTCTGAGGTACATATTGGTTTCTAGTTATTAAATTATTCAAAGAAATATACAGCAATTTGTAGCAGTATGAGTTTTGTATAAGTAGGCTAAGTTGCAATTGTTCGAAAATCGTAACAAAATTCTGACAGATTGACCGAATGAAATTGAATTTTTCTGGCACCGTTAACATTCTTATTCATTATATATAAGCTGCTGAGGTTAAGAACAATTTAATGTCGCATAAATAAAGGATTCAGTATGATGGTGAAATTTTAAAGTACTAAAACATTAAAATGATATTTTAAAGTTCTAAAACTTTAATGTTTCACTTTTTGTTTTATAAATCGTTCAAAAAACGTTGCTTTAAAAACCTGTATGACATAAAAAATATTATATTCGTTTCTTTTACTATAGGTACCTATTAATTGTTAATATGGATTAGTCATAAAACAAATATTGAATTGTATATATGGCCCACCAATTTTTGTTGGGCAACGCCATGCTATAGAGTGTATGATACAGATTAATAATTTTTTAAATATATGTATTTTAAATTAAAATTTTCTGATTTATAAAAAAGAAATAATATCAATATTTAAGTTTGAATAACCTATTTTACATACACAACTTCTCCATCACACTTGAATCACTCTTGGATTCAAACCAAACATGAGTTTTAAATTTCCTCACTCAATATCAATTATCCCTCTTACCTGAGGCTGAGGACCTCTTATTCCAACCACGTGCTGGGCTGAGTGCATCTGCCGGTCCACGTGTGCATGTATGTACAGACTACACATGGACATATGTGCTACCTCAGCAACAGCCTCAGCCTGATAGACGGAAAGGAAACTTAGGAAGGATCCACTTATGATGTTTACTATACACGCCACATTTGGATACGTCATGAAGAGAACAACAATAATTAGTTACCAGTCGCCGAGGTAAAGACTTGGAGAAAATATTTTGGTAGGAGTGACAAATTGAAAGGTTATTGAAAATGAAAGTAGTTTTTTAATCATACTATTGTTTATTATTGATAAATAATTGGGTGAAAACAACTCATTAACATAAATTATACTCGTATTAAATAGATCAACGCAATATATTTCATCAATCACAATATTTTACAATGTAAAGTTTTGACGTAGCTGCAGCTACCTTTTTGGGTTGAAACTATATTCAACGCAACGCCAAGGTTGAACAATTCCTCCTTTTTAAAGATCGATGCTCCAATCTCTGTTTAAGGTACGAAACTTGCCTCATTCCCAGTTAGACACGAAATGTCCTTTCATATAGTGGGATGCAATGCAGATTCGCGACCAGACACTCAGGCACGCGGCCAAATTAATAAAAAAAAATGGCGAAAAGTATTGTGTTGGTCACATCACATTTTTATATATATTTCGAATGACATTAATATCAAAGAGTGAGAATTTTTCTCTGTTGTACAAAACGATTGTTCGCGACTTTTACATAGCTTGTAGCTGTCATTAATTTCGTTCCCTAAAATTCTGCTGATGTGGCATGCTATTCTGTGGGTCCTAATAGAATTTTCTGCAAGCAAATAAAATCGATGTTGTACTGTTAAATGACACCGTAAAAGAAAACACGAATGAAACTGCAAGTTTATTTATCCTTGGTTCCAATATCAACCCCTGCCACCAGCGTCGTGTCGTTCCTAAAGGGCTGAATGCTGCATTATATAAATAGCGGCAATACGTTGAGGGGTGTCCGCCCCCCTGGGCGACAGACACCCTGATCTCATTTCAGATTAAGATTGTGATCAGTTAGTAGCTGTTTAAGATAGCTGCGTCATACCCACGCTGCACGCCGTCTTCGATCCAACACAAGAATAGATCAATTATACCCCGTTTATAAAACAGATTGTTTTGATCTGAAAAGAATATACCGTAGATTTGGTTGTTCAGCCACAAAAGAATCGTATATGTCACACTTGAAAGGTTATTTCGGTGCCTGTCACCATAGACGAATCAATTTAGAAAAGATGATTTCACTAAAAGAATAAATAAGTGGGGTTATATTATAATTTTAAAGCGGCTAGATGCTGTTAGAACTAGATGTGAAATTTTGCAAAAATTTAAGAAGGATGCTTCTTGTTAAAATGATTATATGATGAATAATGGAACTTCCTTAAAGATGGTGTTAATCTGATTGCCAAATATATTTTCAAAGCATTGTTCTATTGTTTCCAAATTAAAAGAAAATACGTTTCAATGTATAAATTATTCACACAAAAATATACCGTGCAATATGAATTATTTTTCGAGCGTTTAATTTGATCCCTTTCAGTAAGAGTGTCAACAGACATTATCATGAATAGGAGAATAGTTAGACTAATAGGGCTATTTTGTAACATCGTTATGACATAACGAATCGGTAAAACGTTATATCGTCATGGTAATAACGAAAATCGTTTAATAGGCTTATTCTGTAAACGATCGTTATGACATTTTTCATTGTTAAATCGTTATCATAACGATAATCGTTAAAGTGGTATTCTGTAAACAATAATTTAATTCTACATAACGAAAAAAAGATACCGATATCGTAATTTCTTAACGATTGGAAAAATCATTCGTTATCTAAACGTTTTGTCAATAATTCAGTATTTTTATTCATGTCAAAATAAAATTGCTATTATGTTGAACAGTGATCTCAAAAACCAGTCATATTACAGTTTTCTGCGAGGTAATATTAAAATAATTTAATAAGTTTTTATTCGTAGCGCATAGCGCAAGCTTCCCAATTTGTCTACAGATGGTAGTAGTTGTTCTAGCATAACCTACAAAAAGAAAAATAATGGTCCGACAGCTGACAGGTTGTCAGCAGACTCCAACCAGAACTAATTTAACCTAGAAGTTTTGTGAGTTATATTGAATTATTTTAGATATTTCATTTAAAATTATAATTTGATTTTAGAAAATAAAGTTCTTAACTTGATCCCAAGATTATTATTTTTCAAAATATGTTACATAATACGGATACGAAGATAACGATTATCGTTAAGTAGAAATAACGATTTTCATAATAACGATTTCGTTATGGTAACGATTCGATTTTACAGATTAGGCTTGTAAGTTTCCTTTTTTCCGCCTTCTAGAGGTAAGGTAAATGTGACAAAAAACCTTTTGTTTAAAAACACATCTAATTTATTTACTAGCATGTTTCGGAAATTGTACAATTCCCATCTCCAGCATACAGTTCACAAAACATCGGTACAAAAACATGAAAAACATTAAAATTTGGTTACATAATATTGATGTCTAGGCCGCCCTTGCATATATAACATCCCCGAGGGGTGCGAAAATATCTTCACCTCCATACTAAGGTTGTGAGGGAGTAAAGCGACAAAATTATGATGGTTATAATCTTAAACCACCTTTTTAAATGGAAAATTGAAAAATAATCGGACACGCAGTCTAGTGAAAAAATATTTATTTCCTAGCCTACGTTTCGACTGTAACTACAGTCTTCTTCTAGCCTTGAAGAAGACTGTAGTTACAGTCGAAACGTAGGCCAGGACTGCGTGTCCGATTATTTTCCAATTTTCCATTCTACTTCCAGTCGATTATCGTATTCACACCTTTTTAAACTTTAAATGAACGACAAGGAAAGATTTTAGCCGCAATCTTCAATATGATCGGTAAGACGACTCAGTCTTGCCAAGGGTAGCGAGAGATAAAAATTTACATTTTGATAGGCGAACGAACGATTTTTATGTTCATAAAAAGCCATTGTTCTTCAATATAAGTCGCTATCAAATAAGATAGTGTCCGAAGCACCAACTCTGTAATTTTGAAAGTCCAGTTTTTCTTGCTGGAAAAAGGTTTCATACATGATTAATTGTGCTTCTAACGACCCGGTTTCAATTCTGACCGAAATCGAAATTAGCTTAAAAGTGATTCAGGTGCTTTCTTTACGACTGTTTTAAAGCTGTGAGAGGGAGGTGACGCCTGCTAAGTTAATTGCCATACCTGGAAATGTAACATAAGCCATGAATATTCAGGTTGTCCCACGAAAGAAAATCAATACTTACACAAAATTTAAACCACATATTCCTTAAACAATTTTAAGCAAAAAGCGTTATAATAAGCATGTGCCAACCTCTTTAAGATGATCCTAGAGGAGTTTATTTTGGTCTCTAGTTTGAAAACGGTTCCAAATTTTGAAACACTGCATATTTACTACGTATACTCATATAAGGCCATTATTTTCCAATTATTTTCAGATTGTTCACAACCACAATACTCCTTGTTTGTTTACTGAAGAGTTGTGGAGATTTCTTATCTCTGATGATTTTTTAAACTCAATTTGAAAAATCTCTTAATTTTATCGGCATTCGATAAAATGTTTCATAATTGTAGGTTTTAAAAATAAAGATCATAATATATGACACCTCTAAAACCATTTTCAAGTGGAAATGAGATAGAGCATCGGGTACATGTTTATTGGAACTTTTTTGCTTAAAATTGTTTAAAGAATATTATGAGTTTTAAGTATAGATATTCTTTCGTGGAACATTCTGTAGAAGTATGTATTTATTTTTATAATTGACTTAGCAGTAACAGTTCCGCACTGACTGTTTCAATGTTTAATACACATTTTTAATTCAGCATTACTAGGATTTTATTAAATTTATTACACATTTCTTAATCTCTCATTCATCTGTGGCGGGAACTAAATTAATTATAAGTTGTTCATTATGCGGTGATGAAGGCGGAAGTAATTTTTTACGTATACCGTTATTATACAAATGTGTGGATAAGAATATTTCTCCTTAGATATAAAAAAATGCTGTATAAACATCTCAAATTACCTCAAGCTACATAGTTTCCTTCCCTTATCCTATTTTAAAACTTTTTTGCGCACTTCCTTGATGTAAGATTTTCCTTTATGACCTGTCGTAATTTCTGAACATAAAAATAATTATTGGACATATGATCCTAATCTATGCATATCATACATTATAAACTAGAAAAGTTGAAGAAAAATCAAGGACGCAGTTTTAAATAATTTAATATTGACCTCATAATTAAATATTCCATGCAGAGAAAGAAGTTATAATAATGTAATTAAAAATAGGAATAAATATTTGAAGTCCAATAATGAAAGGTAAATGGAAGACTTGTAGAAAACTACTGTTCTTTCTCTTATAAATTATTCAACAGACAACTACAATATGCTGAAGAAGTAATTTATTTATACATTTTAAAGACAATAAAGATGAAACTCAGTATTAAAAACACATTAAAGGAACCAATTGAATTAGTTACCCATTTATATTCTCAGAAACTGTAAGATATACAGGTATTTAACTAATTATTTTTAATTATTAATATTTTAAAACTGCTAAATAATTACTTATATAATAATTAAAGAATTAAACATGTGTATTTCAATAATTTATTATATGTTTTATTTAGCTATATATTTTTCACACTTTATTTATATCTTTACTATATGTTTTATCTTTCATGGCCGGTTGCACCAACGTTACTTAAATATTAAGCATTCATTAAATTGGTAATATTGCATCGAAATAAAATGTCAGAAATATTGCACTGCTCTCTAAACTTCGATTTGCTTTTTTTTGTTTAAAGGGCGCTTAAAATTTAAGCTTTGTTGTTGCAACCGGGCAACAAAAGTATATCTTTTATGTGCACGTTCAAAAAAATATTCTATTTCTTTAGAGTTAAAAAATATACGACAATTTAATAGTTATTCTGTAACAAATAAGGAATGGAAATAAGGGCCATGATTTCCATAAATTTATTTAACTAATAAATAAATTTCATGTAGTTTCATCTGTTAATAACTATCATGTACCGTAACTTTATTTGACAAATAACTTATCAGTTCAACTTCCTAATAAAGTTAGTAAATTTGTATTTTCGATCTGATGGAAGGTATTTCATTACACTTTATTATAATTTTATTGGTATGGTATATGTACAATGTACATAGCTCAACTTGAACTAAAATAGTATTTCAAAATTAAATTATATATTTATCTTGAAGATCTTGATGATTCATAAGAAATATATCACATTTCATTCAAAACGTTTTTATTTCTATATTTACACCTTCAGTTTGGGAAATGAATTCCAGTGTATTTTTTCCCCATATTTCATTCGTCATTTTTCTAATAGATGCATCTTTTGCGTTATTTCCCATTATCTTGATGTATTTAACACAAGTATCCATTCATTACATCGTATTCCTATTTTGAAAAACTAAAATTACCTAGCTGTTCTATTTCTTTTCAGAAATGCTATAAGCTTAAAATATTTACTTATATCTTTATTATTTTTTTATGTTTACCATTGTTTTGACCATGGAGTAATGTGATCACACAGAGTGGACGATTTCCATACTCTTAGACATCTCCTCGAACTTCATTGGTAATAAGTCAAAAGTTGCTCTATTCGCTTTTTCTTCAATATCATGCGGAATAAATTCTTCTTCTTTTATATCCATTTTACACGAAATGTAACAAACTTATTATCACACAATCTTTTTTTTGTTTAACTGACAACGAAACAATGGTTGTCCATAAGCCATACGATCTTTGAATTAATTATTTTTATTTGTCAGTTGTATTACTTTTTATCATTTTTAACCTATTTTTAATAGTGTTTGTAGGAAAAATATTGTATGATATTCGTGTTAAAAGTGATTTTATTTTGTTCGAAGAATTGGAACACGAAGCAGAGCACACTTCCTTCTTACAAAATAAAATGACACTTTTAACTCTAATATCATAAATAGCTATTATACATAACATGAATCTCATTTTCATAACGTATATGATTATTGGTCATAAGAAAAATAAACTAAAAAGTAAAGTAAAACAAGAGCAAAAATAAAGATCACAATAAAATGAACTTCAGAATATAATGCAAAAAAACGGTGACAAAGCCTTAAAATAATAGATAAATATTAGATGAGCCATCTATTATTTTTTTTACACCTACAGCTACTTAATCACAAATACGATATACACAAGAATTAAATGTCGCTACTCGTGCTGTCTTTAGAAAAGTATTTTTCTTATTTCGAATTGAATACCATAGTTAGAATGAATACAAATTATATACCTACTCGTATTAGTGTTTTTTCGTGGGTATTTTGGTTTTGGTAATTCTCTTTAGTATACGTGCAAGTGTCGTCATATGCGTTTCACATAACAGTGGTTAGTAGAACGGTTTCTTATTCCCCACACTCACCATCTATCAAACCTCGTTGCATAAAAATTAGGGAAGATCCGAACATCTGCGAGCGGAACGGAAGTAGGCGTGCAATTCTTCTCCAAATGAAAAGAATCAGGAACGCGCGCTCCCGAAAAAATCGTATTCATACAACACTTGAAGTGGCAGTGGCTATGGCGGTTCAACCGGTGCCTCTGCACCCTTGCGAAACAAGGCGGTGTTGAAACTCCAGACAACACAAAACACTGCATGCGACGCCAAGTCGAACTCCTTGTTGCTAACGTCTTTGTTGAAGACTTCTTCAACTCTCAAGATTCTGCTTTGTGTGCATATGAACGGTATAAATAAATCCAATCTTGAAGGAGTTAAAGACGGAATATTGTTCAAAGAAAGGAAAAGTTAAAATGAAATGTTTCAATTATATTTATTTGTTATTTGCTAGTTGTATATAATAATATATTTGAACTTCAGTGATTATGGTAATATTTATATAGCTATCAAGTGTGTTCATAGGGGCGATTAATAATTATTTCTGTATAATTTATCTAGCCATGAAAGAAAACAATCGAATGTAGTGTAATATTCTATTAAGTTGCGTCTTATATCTCCACTTCATTTGTATTACTGAAACTTTCATCTTTCATAATGTCAAAACTAAAATGTTTTCATTCGTTCTTACATTGGCTATCCTCAATTGATACCGGCTTGCTTGCACCAAAGTTTTTATTTGAAATCAAAGTAAATTATAGTAAAATCGGTGGTGAAATCGGCCGTAAGAGTATAACTTAGCTTCATTTCCTTGTACTCACACAAGCTGAAAATCCAAATTATTTTGAACTAAACATTTTATTTTATTTTTATAACCATTTAACAGGAAGAAACATATACAAACATCCATGCCTTAGTAGTGTTTCACGAGATTCTTGTATTGCTTTCTTGCATCAAGAACAAGAAGTTGGTTGCAAAAACAAGACAAGAACAATAACAAGATTTATTGTTAAGAAATTTGCAAGAAGTAAGATATTTGTTTTATGTATACATACAAAACATAAATGTTATAATACGCCGATTTTAAGACTGCGGGACCTGGTAGAACAAAATGATAATGTAGTATATGTAATTTAAGACTCAATTTTATTGTTTAACCGTTTGGCACAGTAACGTGAGTAATAAATGATAAAATACAAAAACTTAATTATTTGTGTAAATAAACTTAAAAATGCAAAAGTATAGTAAAAATAATCTATTTATGAGCACGACTGTTTATATATCGCTCATAGTATTCCGTGAATTTAGGCATAATATGCTTCTGGCAGATTCAGAATTCAACCGATTTCGGTGTTTTCTATTGACCAGCGATGATTTTGAAAACAGTCTTTCTGATGGAACAGAAGTTGCTGTAGTATTGAATATGTACTGTAAAATTTTTGAAAGATGTCCGATCAAGGGCACCTGTATCGCGAACGAATTAACAAATAGGCATACATTTATCTGTAAGAGTGTGTGATAAGGATGGATATAACACGCTTGTCTTTCAAAAATTCATATTGTTTCGACTAAGTTAGGACATTCCATTTATAAACGATGCTCGTTGTTGATAATACTTTCGCTGTAACGTAAGTTTATTTATTAATTCAGATACATTACCTGGATTCATAGCCGTACTGACATTGTGTCAGTATCTTATTTTTAACATATTTGGTTTTACATTTGCTTATAAACTTACTAGTTGACTTATTTTTGAATTTTGAATTCTTTTCCTGTAATATATGTATATATATATATATATATATATATATATATATATATATATATATATATATATATATATATATATATATATATAGGTATATATTATAATAATAAAATAACAGTAGTATCTTGCGTACCCTCATAAAAACTAAGCAAACGACAATACTGAATTTGTCATGATGGGCGGAGCAAAAATCTGAATTCATACAATTCGTATACAACCTTGATCGGACATCTTTCAAAAATTTTACTGTACTTGGCTATTTTAGATAACATTAGTATACGTACTCATGGTACCCCCACCAGTCAAGAATATTTGTTTTTTCATCGGCACTTCTAGAGCTAAAATAATCATTAAGTGCTTGTCTCCATCCGGATGTGCAAGAAATTGTTTCGTGTTTGGTTTTATTAAATAGCTGACCAAAATTTAAGTAGTCTTCATTGCAGATGCTGAAAGTACTTTCTTCTGTACTGGAGGTGGGGTTTGAGGCAGTGTTACTTCAGCAAAATAATAACCTTTATAAATTTGTTCAAATTACTGGATGGCGCTACTAAGGAGCTCGGTGCCCACGCTATCAAGAACAAAAATTAGCAAGAGTCTTTCTAGAAAGGCAAGAATTAAGCCTATAAGAAATTTGCATGACAAGTTGTTTCATTTCTTGTTATGCTTAGTAAGACAAGAAATTAATGAGCATGACAAGAAATCTTGCTTTGTACATCACTATGCCTTAGTCAGATTCGAACCCGGGATCCCTAGCTTACATATGACTAGGAACCGTTACTCTAACCATTGGGACATTCGGGCTCGAATAGTAAAAAGTACGATAGTCATTTGCGATCCTTAGTTTTTATTACAACTCATGTTGCAGTGTTAAAATATTACATTGTTGAAACACTGAGCCCAACATTTATTGGGAATTTCCGCAAATCAATGTTCGCTGTTCGGCAGCTGCCTAGCGAACAGGAGTTCGAATAAAAATTAAAGAACTATAAAGCCTCCAGTATTATCCTAAATTAGAACTGGAATTTCTCATGCAATGAAAATATTTCCTTGTAGCTTGAGTTTCTTGTATTGGTGAATTACGAAAGAGTCTAATTTTTTCCTATCAGATTTATGTATAACGAATAAAATAAAACACTATTTTAAATAAGTTCTCAATCTTGACAAATAATATAATAAATTTTTCTTTGATCTTCTTCTACCTTTATACTTATATTTTAGTAATATAATTCACCCTTCTTCTTGTTAAACAACCTTGATAAGTAATGCAGTAATGCTTAAGCTTTTGTATAAAACATACAAACACGATTATTCACTTGAATAGCTATTATCCAGTCACGTGCGACACTGCTAACGTGCTACAACCCTAAAGCTAAGATTTTGTCGAGTGCACCCTTCTAAAAAGCACACATGTATGTACACTCTTCGCCCCTGTTGCTCACTCCAAGGTGAAGAGGAAACTTCCAGTTTGGAAGCTAAGAAATGCTAAAGTTGTTTTATCTAAAAAGAACTTGCATGCTATTTGAGGTGTACTACTTTAACAAAATCGATAATGCTAATTCGCAGTAAGAAATTTGCTTCCTGTTTAGATAGTGTCAGATTAGTCTTGATGTAAAATAATGCTGGAATATATAATTTTTTGCTGGACAACGGATAGTAAGCGGTCTGATTCGAATACGTTTTATTTGCTTTTAGGATAATGATAATAACGTCTGCTGTAAAATAAGGTAGTTATTTACCTTTTACTGCATTTTTATCCTTTTATTTTTAACGAGGGCAAAGATATAATCTTTTTTAATATTTTAAATATTTTTTATGTTTTCACCAAATCGATATACACTAAACGAATAAAATAACTTTTTTGTGTCTCCGTCTGGTATAAATAGTATTACATGACTCCAAATCGTCCGGAAACACTTATTTTCATCGTCTAGGCCGGCAAAAGGAGTTGGCATTACTGTTTTGGTGATATGCCATTTTAGGACTATTTTCAACACAAGACTTTGTAAAATGTTTACAACTTTTACGACTAAATCTTTAATTATTGTAACTTAAATGACTAAATTTTGTCATATAAATAATAATATGCTATCATCTCGTATAGGTTAATTATAAGTTCTAACTTTATGACTAGCTTGTTTTGTAACTAAAAACTGCAACTAACTTCACGTGATACTATTATAAGTTACGCCATTTAAAATATGCGAAAGTATATAAAATATATAACTAATATTTTGTATGATATAAAAGGACTACACATTTTAAGCTCAAACGTAAGTAATTATAATTAAACTTGCAATGCAAAACCTATAAAAATATGTTAATTTTTTAGGTTATGTAAAATAAATATAAAGATATATATACAAAGAATTTATGGAGAAATCAGCGCAAAAATCTCGTGTATTACACCTGTAGAAACTGTTTTGCGAGTGTTCTGCAGTTTCTGGACTAGCGATACAAATAACTACTACGTCCTCATTCAAGAAAACTAATACATTTTTTAATGTAAACGGTAGAAAAAATGAAATATAGTACATTTTTCACGCTTCTATTGTAGCCGTAGAAATATTTTTTTATGCAACTCGTGACTAGTAGTTTTCCTACACGAAGGATTAGCACATTCACCATAAACATGTTTCACTTTATGTGATTGTCATCAAAAATTTGAAAATTTGGCATTAAAATTCAGGGACTAAGAACGAAACGAAAACGGAATAACGAAATAAATCGAAATTTTTATAGAAACGAAAACGAAATATTTTTTTCTTCCATGATTGAAAACAATATAATTAATATCGGTTACCGGTTTTAACCGTTATTTTATTTAATATTTAATTTTATTTAGAGCAAATACTTTACAATATTATTGAATATCCAGATATCTTACAGGGTTCGTCACAGGAGGGTTACTTTGTTTGTAACCCGAAATACAATTTACAACAGTGTCTAGCTTTCTCTCTTGAAAAATGGAATATTTAATCCACTATTGCTTTGTCTGTCTAGTGATGTTCCTGTCATTTTGACATTAATTAATTAAATATGGTATCAAGTGTCTATGGTCATTAGTATTTTGTGTTTCTAACACACGGACTTTCAAAGAAACTCTATCGTGACTAACCCTGTTATGTGTTAAGTTAAACGGTATACTCGTAGTTTAATCTTGTGAACACTGACTGCGATAAATTTCATTTGCACACACTGGCGGTATTCGTCTTCTTAGTTACGTTAAGTACTAATATACGATAAAAAATGTTTTGTTTAATTTTTTACAAAAATATAACAATATATTACAAATATAATGTTTGCAATTGTTTTATTAATCAACAATTAATTTAAAACATTATATTTGCTTTAAATCAAAAAGAAACAGGACTAATCGGTTTTGCATTTGAATTCACGAAAACGATTTTTTTTAATAAAAAAGTAAACGAGTGGAAACGAAATATTGCGTTTTCGTTCCGAGTGGAAACAAATCAAATAATTTTAGTTTTTAGCCACTGTTAAAATTTATTTTTTCTTCAAGCGTATTATAATATTTATATTATGCTACTGTACACACACTATAGCTGGGTTCAACACAAAAAGACCGCTTTCTACTCCTAATAACATAATATACTATTATTGACAGTTGGTAGGCAATAAAATTTTACTTTCTCTGCCGGAGGTAATGCAAAACAATGACAACGCCGATAAATACCACCGTGGCAGTGAATCTGCTACTTTTTTGTCTGGTTAAACAAATAACTTATTTATCCTACACCCATTGGAATGTACGGGTATGTGGGTATTGAATTTCAGCAGGAGTTTCTCAGTTTAATTTCAAAATTTACGGAATAAGGAAATACATTAATAACCATATTTTTAAAATCTCATACATAATTAACACTAGTAACTTATTCATTTTATTTATATTATTCAAACGCTGAAATTATAATATTTCCTGTACATTATTTCTCTGTGCATAATATTTATCATTTCACCATTTGTTACAAAATGAATAAATTTCATAAAGGAAGAAATTCCGTACCATATGTTCCTCTGATGCACACGTGCCGGCTTAGCTCCAGGAAATAGGAAACCGACCGAATTCACATTCGAAAACATTTTAAATCTGCGTTAACGAGTTATTTTTTGCGGCAATCCTCCAGTAGTCAGGAAATTATGCATACCTCGGGTGTTATTAGCAAGGGGGCCCTTGTTTCCTTACCTTGCCACTACACCAGCTGCGGTAGAAGCCCACAACTCACCTAGGGGTAGATTCGAGTATTATAGATTTCTTCATATTTGTCTAGAGTTAAATGACA
The DNA here is from genome assembly GCA_951394225.1 of Harpalus rufipes. Classification (NCBI taxonomy): domain Eukaryota; kingdom Metazoa; phylum Arthropoda; class Insecta; order Coleoptera; family Carabidae; genus Harpalus; species Harpalus rufipes. Next base: position 42,687,300 of record OX596277.1, on the reverse strand, counting down.
CGCAACGATTGCGGATGTAAGTATTTTTAGATCAGATAAAAAGTGTTATTTGATTCCTTAATTTGTCAGTTTTTATCTCTTGAAAAATATGAAAGTATTTCTAGAGGTATTTTGGATTAGGCAGTTTAAAGAGCCGCTGGTAGAATGAGCTTTTACTGTTTTAAACATTTTTTCGATAAAATTAAATAGTAGGTAATACTCTCATTTACTTATCGTTTGGAATTCATTATTTATTTTGACAAATAAATACAAGTTAGCATATTATATATGATTTGCTTTCTTCTAATCTAAGAAACAATCTTTTATATACAGGATGTAACACCAAAACCGACCACCGTCATTTCCTTTATTATTATAGTTACAGAAAAATATTATAGAAAAAAGTTACATGAGACCAAGGGAGACATTTCATTAAACCAGTGGTTCTAAAGTTGCAACACAAAGTTATATTTTTTAAATGGTATTATACATATTTTTATGCATATTCGATAGTGTATTTCAATCATATATTAGTGTTATATCCTTACATAATAAAAATATTGAAAAAAAACGCGCTTGAAATTTAAATTAATTTGATTTTTATAGTCATTTTTCAGTAGGCTATGTATAAAAAACAAAAACTGCTATTTGTCAATTTGAATTATTTAGGATAGAAATCAAATAGGACACTATTTATAACGTTGTTAACAAATATTTGTTTGATTTTAATTTAAGCTCAATTGTTCTTCATTCAGCCTACTGAAAAATAGCTATAAAAATCAAATTTATTTAAATTTCAATTCAATTTTTCTCAATATTTTTGTTATGTAAGGATATAAAATATCACATGGTTGAATTTAGAAAAAAATAATAGAATGGGTCTAAAAAATATATATCATCCCATTTAAAAAAATATAACTTTGTGTTGTAACTTGAGAACCGCTGGTTTAAAATAATATTTTCTTCTCCCTTGGTTTCTTCCAACTTTGTTCTAAAGTATTTTTTTTGTAACTATAATAATAAAAAAATAATGGCGGTGATCGGTTTTGGTGTTACACCCTGTATACTAAGGAACCTTAGAAAGACTATCAGACTGCCAAACACATTTCAGTGAAAAATTTAAAAATCAAACAATCATAACTAGATAGTTTTGCTAACTAGATAATCCCAAACTATCTAGTTTCAAGATATTTTTACTATAGATTTTTTTTTTTCAAAAGTATTGGCCTAGTTTACATGCCATGTTGTGAGTAGATTATCCTAACCTGACCAAAAATTCTGTTATTGTGTATTTACACCATTACACTGTAAATATTTTTGCAAGGTCAAGTTTAATTTCGTTAAAATTTGGTAAGATGTATCGCCTTTAAAACTAGAATTGCTAAATTAACCTAACATATTGAAATATGTGAATTAAACACAAGAATAATTCATACAAATTATTTTTTCTGTAAAATAACTTACTTTAATCAAGTTGTGTATAGAGCGCGTGCATGTGACGTCATGGGTAATTAAAAATGTCAGCCTGGTGGACCAGCAAACCAAGCTGACATAAAGGAATATGTTTAAAATGCCGTAATTTTGTGCTATGGTTGGATTTTCCGAAAGAGTGACAGTAGTGACGGATTACCAATTATAAATTTGCATCAGAAAAAGATTTTGGAGAAAGAATTATAACTTTAGGAGTTGAAAGAGGCTAAAATGGATAGATAAATAAATCAGTGTTTAAAGTAAAATTAAAAGATGATTAGTAATTTCATTGTTGGTTCAATCTGCCATTAATATATAAATTGGAAACGCTATTGCAAAACGCATTGTACCTCATTCTAATAAAAATCATGTTATTGTAATTTATACGCAGAATTTTGGTGTTAACGGCTAGTAAGAACGGCACAATACTACTGATGTATCAAAATATTTTAATCACATTTCTGGCATATCGTTTTGACTCAACTGCCTGCCTTGTATAATACCTGTTGCTTTGGGAAATACTGTTGTCAAAAACTTGTCACTTTCATACTTACTGAGCCACACGAATATACGACTGCAATAGCGTTGAAACCAAAAACCAACTAAGACAATGTCTATATATCCGATTTAATTACATGCTTTCTACAGGGTGGGGCAGAAAAACCTATCCGATTTCAAAACGTTATAAAATTAAAACCACTCAACTTGTCAAAAAAATTTTTTATTAACATATCGCAAATTTTATGCCATTTTTAAATTTAAGTTTTCAAAAGCACATCACTCAAATGTCGTCCTTGGGAGCGGATACACTGATTTAGGCGCTCGCGGTAGCTTTCCATGACTTTCACCATCATTTCCACAGGAATTTCTTCAATTGCCCGAGAAATTTCCCTTCGTAAAGCAAGAAGGGTCCTTGGTCGTTGCTGGTAAACCTTCAATTTGAGGTAACCCCAAAGGAAGAAGTCACATGGAGTGAGATCCGGTGAGCGCGGCGGCCAGCCAAGATCACCTCTCAGGGAAATGAGGCGACCGGGAAACAGTTCCCTGAGAATGTCCATTGATCGTCGCGATGTGTGGGCGGTTGCCCCATCCTGTTGAAACCACACATTTTCCACGCCATTTTCTTCCATTTTGGGTCTAAGAAATTTTTCCAGCATGAAACAATAGCGGCTTTCACATTGGCCACGTTTTCAGGTCCTGTTGCTGTCCTGGGACGTCCAGGCGACTTCTTTTTCAATGCTGAACTCGTCTGTCTAAAATTTGACACCCAAACTTTAATCGTAGCGTGATGTGGAACAGGATCATGACGCCCGAGTCCGAAATGAATTCGAAAAGCACGTTGTGTAGCAATTATCGAACCGCCGCATTCGATAAACCGCTCAATAACAAAAGCACGATGTTCACCAGACCAAGGCATGTTGACTACTGACAAATGGCATAAAACCGGCTTTCTAACGGTTTTTACCCCACTACTCTACCTGCTCCCTCTTTTGAGAAAAAGGGATTTGAAATCGGATAGGTTTTTCTGCCCCACCCTGTATTTTACACAGCAATAGTTCTATTTCTATCGCCTGAAAAAGTGAACGAATGAATACCATATCGGTATCTAAATATGTTCAACTAAAATCGTTCCTACTCTCGAGGCCTAAACTTTATTTTTCGTTAAAATTCATCAGCTCCTACGCCTACTTGGTATAATTTTGGGTAACGGACGACTCGAATTCGCGTGGTTTAGCAAGTGTCTTAACACGTTAATCGTCGGTTGATTAACGCTGCATGTGATGGTGAGCGCCGGCTAACGAGGATGTCCCACTCCCACCCACCGTCAGCCAAGGCACATGCGATGCGTGCACGGACAGCAGATACGGAGACAAGTGTGACTTGCTTACCAATCAATCGGTGACTAAGCATTACATGCGGAGATGCTGGAGTTTCCTTGGTGTAGGTTACGTTAACGATCTAGGATGGTGGTTTATTTGATTTCCTCGGGAAATTTCATTTGTTTAATTATTCATTATCATTTTCACGCCTTTTCACTAACCATTTAAGATTAGTAATCTGGTATTAATTCGATCACGAAATCACGATCAAACAGAATACTATATCGTTTCGTCTTTTATGTATGATGACTTTGTGCTTTGTGCTCGTGTACAACCATTGAACAACAATATTTAAATACTTGTAATTTTATGGCTCTATTCTGAACAAATTTGTAAGTCTTACAGATCTATAAATCTATAAATAATAACCAAAATTACAATGAAAGTTCCTACTCTTATGCATAATTTTATTTTAATCAACAAAAGTAGCATCTACTTGTCAGGTTTTAAGGTCCCTACAATCCGATTTTAATATTTTTACGATGATGTCTCTCGCTCTCTCTCTCTCTCTCTCTCTCTCTTTGTGTGTGTGTGTGTGTGTGTGTGTGTGTGTGTGTATGTGTGAAGGACGATTTCTCAAAAACTATAATACTTAATATCTGTTTAACTACGTATTTCTCAATCGGACATTACTGCGGGAAGAGCTGAAAATGTTTTGGTAATAATTGAACAACCGGAAGTAGCAGAGTCTTAAAAAAAATCTTCTAAATATTATTTTTGCTAGTATTAAAGAAGAGTAAATTCTCTATATCTGATACATATAAATATTTTATTATAACTTTTATAGATTTAGAGATAAAGAATATAAAGTATACAGGGTGTTAATAAAAAAACTTTACACACTTTAGCAGGTGATAGTAGAGATGAAAACAAGAAAAAAATTCTAATACACTTAGGTCCAATACTCATTGGTTTTTAGAAAATTTATGTATGGAATTTGTACATAATACACAGGATTGACGGAAGGTATTGTGCTGGCCACATCAGATTTAACAACTAAGGACTCTAGGTGTGATCAATTGTAAACAAAGTTGCAGCCGTCGTCGAAGAGACTCACGCACTTGATCGTAAACACCTAGAGTCCTTAGTTGTTAAATCTGATGTGGCCAGCACAATACCTTCCGTCAATCCTGTGTATTATGTACAAATTCCATACATAAATTTTCTAAAAACCAATGAGTATTGGACCTAAGTGTATTAGAATTTTTTTCTTGTTTTCATCTCTACTATCACCTGCTAAAGTGTGTAAAGTTTTTTTATTAACACCCTGTATAATAATCTGTTCTAATAAATCTTACATCCAAATAATGTCATGGATACCAATTGAAAAATGAAAATGTTTGTAACTGACAGAAAAATGCCAGTGTCAAAAATCAGAGACTTTACTGAAGATTTTTTGTGGGAAGTACATACATTATATTATTTCTTATTGTATTAATAGTTAAATATTGAACATTATAGGTATATTACTATACCCTTCAAAAATACTATCAATCCCGACAATGAATTGGAAACATTTCGAAAAATTAGAAGAGTAGAACAAAATGTATTCATAGAGTAAATTTAAAAATCTGAATATAAAAAATAGTTGGAAGTATAGATTTTTTGGTGTAGAGTGTAGGTATACAAGAAATGTTAAATACAATAGGGCGCGAGCAGTTATGTAACTTTGTTGGCCTTGACAAGCAGAATGATAGCCAGTAATTACGTACATAGATCTCAAGTATCATAATTTTTCATTTTAAATTTCGTGATTTTCCAATTCCATGTGGTTTATTTTCCCCAACAAGTAAAATCCACACTGCTGGTGACCTACGAGAATATAGAAAACCTTGAAATTTTTACTGAAAAATTCTGACATTTGACATCTATGTACATAATTACTAATTGTCATTCTGACACGGGACTCCATATGTGCTTGTCAAGGCTAAAAATATCACATGACTGCTCGCGCTCTATACTTATGTAACCAAAAACGGAAGTGGCGAGAGGTATTGTACTGGCCACAACAGACTTTTACTATTTTGATATACATATTAAATTATTCATTGTACAATGTAACAAAATATACCTGTATGCAAATGTAATCTATTCTATCTAACATATGGCAATCTCCGCTCTACAACATCAACATCAACTGCAAAAAGAATCATTGCGACATTGAATCGATACAACAGTATACTCTAAAATTCTTTTATTCAGTAGTCGCACTCTTTCGTTACACCAAAATTTAACCTTGGACATGTTAACTCCGCCTCCAGGTATGCGTATTTTAGTTTCACCATTGGCCACAAGATGTCTGTAGTTTTCAAAACAGTCACTTGCGACAATTGCCAGCAGTTGCAAATTCAAATAAACCTTTTATTTGACGAGAAGCGGACATATGCAATAGTATGAAAGCGTATGAAGACTGAAATTTCAAAATTACATTTAGGGTATATTCCAAAAATAACAAATTTTAACCATGGTTAACCGAAAGTGTTCCAAAAATATCAAAAGATGTAAATTGTGGATTAATGAAACATGGTAACGGTTAAAGTGGTTGCAACCAGCGTAACCATTCTTTTAGCTCGGTTACGCCGGTTACGTATATCTATCCTATTCTAAAACATATATAAATGTTGGGTAATATTTACGTATTTACCCAAAACTTTTGTCACACGTGGTAGTCTTTTTTGTGTTTGTACACATTAATGCAGTTGTTAGTTTATAAGGAACTTGATTTTCGTTATATAAATAATATATTTTTATTTTACATACATTTTATACAGAATTTATATTATTTTTGTATTAAATACCAAATTGCAAGTAGAAGCTGTAATTCGGCTTCTTTTTTGGGCGACCTCTTAAGAAAACGGGAAATGTTAAATTGCCTCCATTGAAATTTAATAAAAAATAAAAAGTGTTTCTATTCATCTGGAAATGTGATCGAAATACCTCGTCACTGTAATTATTTCAACATATTATTCTATTCTAGGTCTCGTCCCTAACAAAAACAAACAATAATTCAATAACATAATAGGTATTTCGCAAAATTAATGATTTTTAACTTGCTTTTTATAGACGGCAATAACTATGTAACTATTTGCTTTATTTGTTCATCATCACTGCTTTCATCACTACTTGTTAAAAGTAATAAATCCATAAATAAAACGTTTTCGTTCATTGTCCGAAATATTTTAGAGTTGCCGCTACTATCATATGATCTAGGTTTAGAGGTTATGTTATAATTTTGAGAACCGAATGAAACCGAAGTGTTTCATTAAAAATAGTCACGTGACTGCAACCAGTCCGTTACCAAAACCGTGGTTTCGGTTTTTATATTTTATTTTTCGAATATACCCTTAGTTAAATTTTGACATTTATTCTAACTGCCCGCGTTTGCATACACGGAGGCGGAGCTTAACTCATGTACAGAAAAGATGACAGGTTACACAAACATCGAAGGTGCGCCGACAGGGAGTGCGATTACTGGATAAAATAATTTTAGGGTATACCGTGGGGATACTGCGTCTTTTTATCTGTATATCTAATTCTATATTATCTTAAATTTTACTTAACGGAAAAGTATAAAATTTTATACTCAAAGTTTTTGGTATTAATAATTGGATTTGATGAACATCGCTCTACCGGGTGTAGTACTTGACTGAAGTCCTTTTTTATGTATTTTATATTTTTTAAGTAATTTTATTTGTAAGACAGACATGGAATTTTATATTTAAACTTAGTTTGTAAATATGTATATTCTCTGAAGATTAGTAGTATTTATAACTGGAAATTCTAGGGACTTTTCCTGATGACAAGGCGGGTGGTTGTTTATATGTTGGCCACATCAATTTTTTTCTAATTCATAAATATGGTATTTTGCTTTTTGGTAGAAGTCTGTAATTTATTACATTTTATTTTGTTTTATCGTAGACGAACAACTTTTTTATTAACAAACAAACGAGCATTAGCAATTTTGGCGTGCTATGTACAAAAAATGTCTTTGACTTTAAAGCCGTAGGTTGTTCATTCACTTCGGCTCGATTTTCATTAAGCCCGTTTGACATGATCATAATTTTGTTAACAAATTTGTGGACAATATTTTGTGATCGTGTTAGTATTATAATGAAATTGCTACCAAATTTGATATTTAATTATTTATGATATTCGTATCACACGTGCTTTACTGATACGATACGATAGACACAATGACGATATGATTCAATGTTCTTATTACTCCTACATTTGTCAATAAATCAGAAAAGCAAACTGCTATAATAAAGTTGGAAGATGAAAGTAGCTGTTGTATTTCAAGAAAAACTGTTAACTTCACTACGTTATGATGCAGTGAGGTCAGCTTGAAAATTTAGTATGCGTGATTAACTGTTTTTCATCTTGAAATATGATGGATGTGTGATTGATCGGGAATAACGTGTATTGAAACTTTGAAATATAGACATAACAAGTGGAATTAATCATTGGTATATTGATTCCTATTCAAGGATTTATTAGAATAGTTTGTAGTGGCCTATTTTTAAAAATATGACCTATTGGTTTATAATTTAAATTTCTATGTCAAGATTTACAACTTTTCTGTTTTCTCTATGTCTGCTAAATAAAATTTATTTGATTTGCACAGTTTCCTTGTTTTTATTAATCAAGATATAAAGTCAGTTTTATAGGACGAAATGCCAATTCAATTAAATTTATTTGCAGATTTATTTCATAGCTAAATTTTACATTACTTTGAAGTTGCAAACTTATACATATATCTTACATTATTATTATTATTACATGAGTAACTATTAATGTCATATTTAATATTTTCACAACGTGTGAAGTTCTCATTTATTATTTTCATCTTTGGAACGAAGTACTTGAAACTTGAAAGTTCTTGAAAAGTTTATCTAACATAAATCTTCTATACATACAAGTGGATTTCGTGTACTAAAATTTTTTTCATTACACATGAATCATTTATAACCAACTGATTAAGAGAAAAATTCGATATTAGTTCAAAACTTCTAATTCCTGGAATACCTAATTATATGTAATTCATATTAGAATTCTTTTAAAATATTTATAGATATACGCATATACATATATCAGGTAAGTTTTTATTTTATTTTATAATTTAAATAAATTTCTTTATCTCGTCAATATAAATACAGTTTAATAATGGTTTCATATTTTTCGTGTTTACTTTTATATTTCAAGGTTATAGATTCCAAAATTGTGTATCACACAGTCTTCTTATGTCAGACAGTGTTACGTAAGCCTCGTTTAATATATCATCCTAATTTACGAGATTAAAGCATTTTTTACAATAACTGTAATTGTCTATGAAATGAACTTTAATACACATTTGCTATGGTAATATGTTATCATTACCGAAATTTGTCTTACATAGATCAGAAATATTAGCTCTCAGCAATAGAAAAAACTATAATTATTTTAAAAATATTTTAGGTACACAAGTTTTCAAATTTTAAAATTTTCCCTATTCATAAATGTATGAAATAACTATCATTGGCACGATACTTATATTTTTATTAGCTTATAATTGTGGTTATTCTCGAAAAATTAAGTTTTCATGAATTGAAAGTGAATAGGACTTCTACCTTTGCTCTTACAGAAGAGAAATAGATTTGTAAAAAACTGTCAAATTCGAAGGATTTTCCAAATATGCGCACTGGACTTTCCTTGATATGTAAGTATTTTAGAATTTTTATAATTTATTTATTTATTTATATATTTACTCTGTTCAACAGGCGCACCCAATTACTGGACAGGATTATAATTCATACAATATATAACAAACAACAATATAAGAAAATTGAACATAAAAAATACAAAATAATATAATGCATAACAAGTACCTACTTAAAATAGGTATTACATTTTACAGCTTACAACTTTAATTAAATAATGAATATTTTAGTCTTTTAAAATTACTATCAAATAAATCAAATTAGAAATATAAATGTTAAAAAATGCCAAATTTCATTCATTAGACGAGCTATGTCTGTCATCATAGATATTTATGCCGTCACCATTTCGTTGTAATGCATTAAATTATAATACTTCAATGAAACTAGCTCAACATAAGACACACAACTGACCTCAACTGATAATATTTTTAAAATCATGTTTATATTTAAGTTTATTACAAAATTGGGCATTAGTTTAGGTTATTTTGAGTTATGTTTAGAAAAGTCAGGATGCCACATTTAACGATTTCTTCTGTTACACAAAAAAATTGCTAAATTGTATGCTCGAATGCAAACAGCAAAAAATCTGATGTGGCCAACACAATACCTCCCGTTTAATTTAATTTTTAATTAAAATTAAATTAAATATAAATACCGGATTCGATCACGACCGACGCCAAACATTTCGAATTTTAAATGGCACAAAAAGACCCCTGTGCTGCACTCTTCACGCCAGTAATAAGTGCTCGTGAGGTGACACCTGGTAAACGCCCGCACGGTACAAATATGTCACCATCGTTACCGAAATCTGTGTGCAAAGCAGATTGGCAGACCCAGCAATAGGTAATATGCCGTCATGATATATTTATTTTATTTATTTATATACTAACCTATATTCATTGCTGGCTTAGAGTGCACCACAGCGGTCAATTATGTGCCATATCAAATTCTAAAATATTTTGCGTCAATCGGAATCGGACCCGTTCCCAAGATTCGTGTGAAGTGACGCATACTAAACGCCTGCACGGAACTAATATGTCATCATTATTACCGACATATGCGTACAAAGCAGATTGGCTCACCCATCAATGGGTAATATGCCGTGATGATATATGTTTTTATTATCTTATCTATATTTTTACATATTTACTTATGCTGGAAACTGTATTAAGTTACTTTCCATATAATTATTGTACCATTTACTGTTTTCTTTATAAATCGTTAATATTATTATTTGAAATGATTAGTTTGTTGACAGTGACATATATCTGTCAGTTACAAACATTTGAGATCTGAATTGTGTAACCATGTGTATGAGTTGTGTTTAAATCGTAGGCTCCGGGATTAAAATTTTAGATAGTTTCATAAATTTATCCATAAAATATATAGAAAAAGTATTAATGAAAACGTAGAAAATTTAATAATCTTTAATTTTTATAAAACATAAATCTCGAAAAAACAACATTTAAAGGTATTTTTCGAAGAAAAACTATTTTGAGCTTCGAGTAAAGTGCCATTTTTGATTATCTGATTTACTCCAAAATCTAAATGGCATCTTTCCATATAAGAATAAGGTAGAAATATAAGGTTTCAAAATTTTCTGGACGGTAGTATTTGAGTTAGAGCGTAAAGAGGATCCACACACACAAACACATACACACTCACAGACATCATCGTGAAAATGTTAAAATTGGATTGTAGGGACCTTAAAACGTGACCATTTACCAAAATCTCGACATGCGATTTTTAGCACGATCCCTATACCTCCCTTACCAAGGGTAGCGGAGAAATAAATTTCTGTTGCCTAAATGACTACCAGTTGACTATCGTTTATACATATAGATATTGTTGTTGCGTTCCGTGCCCGCATGTGTTCAAATTTATTTCGCATTTTTAAAAGTTACACACAAGTCGACCAGTAAATTGAAATGAAATTTCTTAGGATGCATTATGACATACGATGCATACCAGCGTTGAAATTCATTAAATTATCACCTCAGCGTTATGCATGATTTATTACCGTTCTCCACTTTTCTTCCAAGTTAAAATAACGCATTCAAAACTGCTAAAACTCTCTCACAAATCAATTCTCTTGTATCATATTTCACAAAATTCAACACTTGTATAAAAATAAAATATACCTCGCAGACAACAACCCCGTTAACTTTTATCCACGTAGGCTGGTTGCAAAAGAAGTCCAGCACTTCTCTAACAACCCTTAGGAGATGTGTTGGCTGATAGAGACCTTATCGGTTGACCATCGTTCGGACAGACGGGAAAAAAATTAATTTCCCCTAGGTCTGGAGTTTAAGCGCACTGCGCATTTATGAAATATTCATGACTGGAGGGTAGCGGCACCAGCAAGGGTTGATGCTTGATCAGGGAGGTGTCGTGAACACGCGAGATCTAGTTGGTTAGGTGTCTGGAAACTTATCTGATGTTGATGTTCACGATTGATGTGATTTGGCGGTATTGTGTGATATTTGATACTCTCTAGTGGTGAGGTGTATTTTTGGAAGGTCTGCACAAAATAAATGGTATTTATGTATGATATATCAAAATGACAGGGTAACGAATGTTACTGAATATACAAAATTTCGATTATTTAACCATTCATGTTGCAAATATGTGTCAAAAAGACGGTATGCGACAATTGGACGATGGCCAACTGGGCAAGTCACACTGGACGACGATAATTTGGGCTACAGAAGCTTAAAATTTTTGTATGCTCAGTAGGAATAAAAGATGGTGATTTTTATGCAACAGGCAAATTAGTTAAAAGTGACGCTCTGATATACTTTGACATAAGCTAATCAAATACACAGTTTTGTAATTCTACACATCTATTATTTTTTCCAGGCGTCACCTCACGGATACTTATTGTTAGCGTGGAGGGTGCACCACAACACAGGGTCACTTTTGTGCTATTTAAAATTCTAAATAATTTTAGCATCGTTCGGGATCGAACCTAGATCACAAGATTCGCGACTAGCCACTCAGTTACGTACAGGGTTCGTAGGATGTATATCCCGATATTTTACATTGATATACGTACCCAAACTCATAATAGTTCGGCCAGTCTACATGTTCAACAAATTATAATATCTACACAAATGGTTAGAAATTTCTACAAAATTCTTTCGACTACTTTAAATATAGACTTAAATCTTAAAAAAAAACTGTGAGCCAAATGACGGGTGATAACAGTTCAACCGGCATTTTAAGGATCATGATCTAGTTCGGACTTACCTTGGCACAATGAGAAACAACTTCGTAAAAATTCAGTGCGTAAAACCTACTTTGCAAGACATATGGGACAATACTCTCAGAAAAAAATGCAGGGCAGGCGATGTAACCCAATATTAAATGGCGGAATACTTGAACAACATATTCATTTTTTGTAAATTTAAAATCTATATTTTAAACTAGGCGAAAGAAATTTATAGAAATTTCTTTCCATTTGCGTAGGTTTACTAATTTGTTTTTTGAAAATGTAAACCGTCCGAAATATTATGGGTTTGGGCTCATAATTATATCATGCATATTATTCCTGTTCAAATTTTTAATTCAGAACAATAAATTCAAGCAATGATTTACATTGGATATGGGAGAGAGTAAAAGGACCTGAGAAAGGTTCCGAAATATCTGTTGATGAGCTTCCATTTATTTTCTTAGCTTAACTTTAACTATTAATTAGAGAAATGTTCTTTTATTTATTTTATTCGAGATTGATTTTTACCTTCCGTCACCTCTAGGTAAGGAAGGTATTGTCTTTGGTCAAAAAATTCGGTGGTGAGTTTTCATTGAATAAGCACGTTTTAGGGTCTTTACAATACGATTTTACTATTTTTACGATGATGTCTGTATGTGTGTGTGTGTGTTCGTATGTGCGTGTGTGTGTGTATGTGTGTGTATGTGTGTATTTGTGTGTGTGTGTATGTGACCGCAGTTTCATGCACGATATCACCAATACTAGAATTCCAAAAATTACAATTCTTGCATATTCCTCTTCCGTACAACCATATGCAGACTTGATTAGATTTTGCTTGTAATTGGTCAACCGGAAGTATCCTCATTTGAAGATTTTAACAGTTTTTCTTGAAAAACTTAGTTAAATTTTATTATAACTTAAAGAATATATTATTCTCTATACGATTTGATTGCATTTTATATTTCATATTCAACAGATATAGAGTTAAAGAATTATAAAGATTGTAATAATTATAAAATTTCATATATCAGCCAGCTGTACTAACTTAACCATGGAAACTGCTAATATATTCAGGTAATTCAAATTGACAGATGTCAATATCAATAAAAAGTAAATGTTGAAAGAATAAGGGAAATAACTCTAGTGTTGGGCGTTTCTAGAAAGATATAAGAGAGACGATTACATTGGTTTGAACATGTCATGAGGAGAGATGAGTATATTGGGAGAATGAATAGCTTATAACATAAGTTGGAAGAAACATAGGAAGATGGGAAAAGCTAAAGAAGAAGAAAATGTTAGTGTCAAGTGCCATTTGCATGAAATAGTATTACTGGAAATTTAAAATCTTTTGCAAGACATTTTATGAATGGAATTTGTACATAATACACAGGATTGACGGAAGGTATTGTGCTGGCCACATCAGATTTTTTGTTTCAACTTTTGTACTTTCATTATTAAAATAAAAATAGGAATAATCTTTGGGAACCTCCTTGAAATTTAACGTCGAATATGAAATGTAGGTCTTAATGTTCCAGGTTTTTTTTTTATTACATAATAAATCGTTCTGGTTGCGATTATCAAAAAGTCCTGGAATTTTAAATAATACTGTATAATGTAAAACCAAGATATATTGTTCTATTTTGGTTTTATATATTAATATCTGCATTTTTTTTTTTTGCTAATGATGGGCTATTTTTTACCCGAAACGTCCACTGTACGTTATTATTATGTAATAAAATAAAAACCTGAAACATTAAGAACTACATTTCATTTCGACGCTAAAATAAAAATACATAAAGATAAACTCTTTGTTTTATCATTTCCCTTGTATATGATTAAAAAAATTAACTACAAAAATAAATTTCCAAATATTGATATATATCGGATATATATTATATCAATAAATATCGGAAAATCTGTTATTCATATAAATATCATGATACTTTCGATACCTGGTTAGGAATTTGCCATCATTACCAATATCTGTGTCTGTGTACATAGTGCACAACGCAGATTGGCACACATAATGGTAATATTCCGCGATGATATATATTTTTTATTAATATTTTGTCGCCCAGTTGACTAGGGAAATATCCTATGAGCCAAGACCAATGTTTTAGAAATTGTACAAGTGTCATAAATTTTCAGACGTGACTGAAATTTCCATTTCTGGCATCAGATCATCATGTATAATACTTCGCCGCTATATTGTTTTACCTTTTCAAGATAGTCGATGAATACAATTCCTTGACTATCCCAAAAACAGTCGTCAATCTCGGCCAATGAGTTAGTATTTGTCAATCAATTGTACTTGTACATACATATTATTTTATTTATAATAATGTAATCAAACATCTGAGATTATATGCAACTAGATATAGTTATGATAGTCATATTTCATTATTCATTTGACATTAATGAAAAGGTTAAATAAGCATGGTGATTATCTTTGACATGATATCAATTGATTATTGATTATAAATTGTATTGGCATATAATCTGTTGTGTATGTCAATGTAAAATTGTTGGAATATTTTTGCATAGATTTTTATAGCCTATTCAAATTCAAAATAGTAACACATAATTTATTTTTGTTACAGGTGAGTCATTTGAACAATGCTTTCATACTTCTCCAAGAATGTAAGTTAATGTATTTTATGTGGTACTTTATATTAATATTAATTATTACTTTTAATTAGGGCCTTCTGGGGTAAAAATGCAACAAAAATAAAACTTTGGGTTTAAAAATATAGGTACTAAATATTTGTGAAATATGAGATTATTTGTTTTTACAATCTTGCGGAAAAGTAAGTGCTCTAAAACTCAAAATGAGCGTAGAAGATAAATTAAACATAAAAATTTTGTTTTATTTTTTTGTTGTCATGACCAATTGTCATGGTCGCTTATGTAATATATTACATCCGAGGTGGGATATGTTTCATTACAGCCGAGAGCTTATGAATATTACCGAGAGGTGAAGCCTCGAGGTGAGATACAGCGCGAGGCTGTAATGAAAGTCCCACCGAGATAATGTATGCTATTTTATTCACAATCATCCTTTTTTAAATCAATAATTTTCAGAATAAATCATTGAGTTATAACCTTTAATTTTGTTAATATTTTTTTACAGTTCTATTAAAATTTGTTCAGCCTAGTTTATTATAGGGATCTATGACAATGTTGCTAGGTAACCCCTACATAAACATTTCCAACCCGTGGAGTGGAAGTAAAATCTGTTATTTCCCACCCCAGACATTGTCATTGCAGTTAGGAATGACGTATTTCTCAACTTTAGGTTAGGAATCGACATATTACTGTAATGATTGTGAATAAAAACATGTAATGTATAGCCGTCGGGGACCCAAGTACCAGATGTATCAAATATTTAGAATACATTCATTTTGTTAATTTCCTTATTTTGTGGAAGGTTGTAGACATATCTTGTTTGCAATAATATGGAAAACGAGATTCTGAAACTCCATGCGAATTCTAAAACTTGCATTTGTTTCCTGCACAGAAATAATTATTTCGGCGTTGTCTCATCTATAATTATTATACATGAAATAATTGAATATACAAAAACAAATAGTTAGTACGGAAATGAAGAAAAATTGTTTTTCAGATTTAATTGAATTTTGAGGTTAAAATGTCACGAGAAAAAGTGAAACACAACTTTTTATTTTTATATCATACATCATTTCACTTAAGAAAATAATAGATGGCGCTTGGGGGCCAACTGTTTTTACATGCATTAAATAAATAATAATTTAAATTCGTGAAATCAAACTTTGTCAATACTAAATACTTGTATATCCATAAAAATGTACCGTACCTGCCTGAATATTAAAAATTTCGAAGCCGCAATTGAAAAACACAACAGCGTTAAATATGTGTTCATTCTGAAGATTTTATTTGATAATTGACAGCTGACAAGTGATATTGTTTTGGTTTTTGTGAACTAGATGTGCATTCTGACAAATCAGGGAGCAGAATTTACAGGTCGGCTCTAGGGGACTTGGCGCCTCGAAGCAACTTTCTGTTCAGCGTCCTATAGAAGTTTTGGTTACAAAAAAATAAAAACTGGAATAAATTTTAATAGAGTATAATATTCAGAAGATAACGTAAAAATCGCAACTACTAAGAGTAACAAAAAATAAAAATCACAGAAAAATAATTAGAAAAATAAAAAAAATTAACTAAATACATAGGAAAATATTGGAATTCAAAATTGTACTTTTCTTGATATCAATGACGCATTCGTCCAATAGTCCAGGAAATATACGATTTTAGATCAAAGAAATTGCAAGAAAAGCATTTTTTTACGGAACCCTATCCAGAAAAATGCTCTATATAACTTATCAAAAGTTTCCAGAAATTAGAGCATGTTTAGGTTTTTGGACATTTTTTCATAACAATTTATAAAAGAAATTTAAATTATACAAAAAATAAACAATATTATGTTTTAATACTTATGGTCGGTTTCATCAATTAATATGCCTATCTAAACCAATGCTATTTTCTTACGTGTATCCAGGAAAAACATCGAAGTAAAATTGAAAAGTGCGGAAGAAATTGAATCAGATTCATGTACTGTATTACTTGATTCACATTTCCTGAACATAAAACAAATATACGTATATCATACACAGTGCAATTTTTTGGTTGCTGCATATTGGAAAACATTTTTATTATTAATCTGATATAACACAGGTATAGTTTTTATGAGATAACATGGCCAGAATATCATTCTAATCTACCTTTAATTTTAAAATTTATTTCATAATTCGTCTAGTTATTTTGAAAACTACCAGACACTAGGCGTATAAAAAAATAGGTAGGTACCTACTGATTTTACAATCTGCCTCAACATCTCCAATCTCCATACGCTTCTTAACCTCAACCTCAACTCGTCACCAACTGTCAATACCTCATTGTATTTGATGCGTTTGCTGGCCGCCTTTGGAATTTGTGTGAATTTGTGTGGCATCCGTCATCGTGTGTCCGTTTGTTTGTCAGCGGCCGGCCTCGTCACGCCCTTCCCCGCCCCAACATGCAGCTCACACCACCCGGAACTGCAACAAACTATCTGCATCCTTACACCAAAACACCCGAACACCTTGCCCACAGACAGCAGATATTGCCAGATAGGAATGTAAAGGATCGATATGAAGAAAAATTGATCGGAAAGAATTTGACAGATAAGGGATACTCCGAGGGATAATAGTATATGGTTAATTTTAGGAAAACTGTGAAGATGATAATCTTGCTATCGGTATTGGTAATTTGAAACATGGTGGAATTTTATGTTATGAAAAATATTGACATTTCAAACAGCTGGATGAGTCTGTCGTTAGTTTCATTAGCTTATAGGTACTGTCATGGGCGTAGTCAAGCAGTTGGACCCTCCCTAGAAATGGATAAAAAAAATATTGGCGACATTTTAGTATAAAATCAAAAACTACAGTCAACTAAAGTAAATAAAATATCACAATTTTCGTAGTGGGTATTTACCACATAGTGGTGTAAAATGAGCCTGGTATGTAACAAATATTTATTATTTTTGACTATTTAGCTTACTCCCAAACCCAATGAGTTCCGTACTAGGGCTGCGATGCTGCGAAAAAACATCGACATGTTCGATTAATCGATTTTTATTTATGATCAACTGATCGATTCAATTAAATGAAGAAAGAATTTGTAAAGAATTCATGGACCTCACAGGGATTTGAACCCTGATCGATTCAACAATAAATCGATCTGATCGATCCAACAACATATCAATGTCATATGTACGCATGTGAATATGAGCAGCGGCATCGCTGAAACGCTGTCTGGAGTTTGCGGAAAACATCGATGTACTCCATCTAATAAGAAGATCGATCAAAATGATCATAGACTAATGAATCATAGATCTGATTGTTATGGATCACAGATGATCGATTTTAATCAAAATTAAGGACCTCCCCCGTCGTCAGACTACATTGCCCTCCCCTACGCCCCTGGGTACTTTTGTATTAAGTAACGTTCAAAAATATGGATATATCGTTCTACTAAAACTTTGCACTTTTCACTTTTAATTTATAAATTTTGTTAAAATCGTAAAAGTTTACAACAATTATAAACAAAATACAAATTTGTAGCTGTAGCGATGCCGGAACAAACAACAACAAACAACAGTTTATATATATGACGTGTGTCCGTTTGTAAAATATATCTCTGTAGTGAAAGAAAGTAAAATAACGAACAAGTCACGTTTGCAAAATTCTGGCCGAGTTTTTTACGTTAGGTTAGGAAATAAAAGGCGGATTTTACAATTTGCCTATAACAGCAGAAGAGAGATGGTAAACAAAACAGCTGAATGGCTGGCGTGCATTGATGACATTAGACCAGAGACGCACACAGAATTTGGGTCTGTCGTAGGATTTTGTATTTTTTTATTATTTATTTATAATCTGTTTAGCAGTTTTCCATATGTAATTGTTGTTTTGTGTGCTCTTTCGTTAGACGTTCACAATGGTTAACTACTACAATTGTTAAATATTATTTAAATAAATTTTCAGTGTTTATGATAACAAAAACGGTTATTTTTAATAATATAAAAGTATTTTCTCAAAATTTGAACAGTTACATTCTTCATTCCCATTAAAAATTTATTAAAAAAAGTTAAATTGTCACAATCAATTTATAAAACAATCTAACAAACATTTGATTTTTTTTTTCGTATATAATCATACATTTTTCTTTCTTTCCCCAATCTTGTTATAGCATCCTCCGCCTGTCGCATTACCGAATTATCGGATTTGTCAGCTTAGGGGATGCATGAATCTCATGCTGATACACATTGGCAGCCACGTGGTGGCATATAGCATATAGGAGTAGTTATTTTCGCGCTAACCAGATGCTGCTACTCTTGTTTTCGTAAACAACCATATTTCATGTGTGCTTGAACATGCGACAGAAAAGACCAACACTCATTGTCCACGTCAATAGGATTTTTCAATTGTAATGACAGCGACAGGGTTGAACAGAATAGGGTAAGTTCCCTAAAATTTATATTATAATAAAGGGAGAGGAATTACAAAATTGGTACAGATTGGTGGGTGTTGGTATAAATGCATGTAATAATTTGAGTATACAGAAACAGATATGTTACAATTATCTCAAAAGAGTATAATAGTATATTATTTTATAAGGAGCGAAAGTGACACTTTTCATGGCGAATATGTCGTAGGTACAGCAAAAAGTCACTTTATATTGATATTGCGCATGCGTAAAAATTTTTTTGAATTAATAGTAAAACGAAGTATATCAGCTAGATCCGCATGCACCGAAATTGTTTTCAAATAAAAAAAATTGAAATAATGGCAAAACGAAGTATATCAGCTGGATGCGCATGCACCGAAATTGTTTTCAAATCAATCTGTATACCTGTTTTGAATATTGCAAGTAAACAGTTTTGAATAATTTTGAATGAAAACTGAAACCTTTTTTCAAAACTGCATGTAAACATATGTAAGAATATATAACACATTTCAAGTTGTCACGCGGTATATCAGAAGATGGAATATAAAATATGTTAATTACGTGCTATGAAACAATATATAAACATTAATAAACAAATGTATTTATCTGTTTATTAATTTATATGTATTTCATTAGTAGTTCAAAAATGTTTCCTCTTTTGGCTATTTTAGAAACCGGTCTCTTTATTATTTACCTGTTGAATTCTTCTAAATATATTCATAGTAAATTCGGTTTACCTCTAAGAATTACACAAAGTGCAGTAATTTTCCCAGGTGTGGCTTACACATATCGTCACGCTAAATTCCTAATTTTCGGGGTACTATTGTAATGACAGGAAGTAAAGAAATTCAGGTTCTAACTTGTTTAACTCACTTTCCGGCCACTTTTGCTCCCAGGCTTCTATTTTAATCACTGCTCACACATGTGGTCTGTGTCTGAGCTATACCCACCAAATTCAAAACATAATCCTCACTAATACATACCTACATATGTATATACATTTGCCATACGAGTAAAAAGTAACCTATTTCTTGCAGAAGTTTAATCATATGTGAAAATGAAACACTTTTTTTGTGAATTACTAAAACAATATCGGAAGTTTGATTTATTTTACACTGAAATATTTTGCAACTTTGTAAAATACACATTTGCGCTTATGATCTTTGAATTTTTATTTGAAAGACATACATGTGATTATAATGGCATGATTAATTTAATCTACTTCGAATGGTCCTTGAGATCCCATAGCTTGTTACCTTATCCTCTGTGTATTGTTCAGATGTCTCTAAAATATGTACACGGACATAGTTTAACCACAGATTCCTGGGCTTAAAATAAGATGATTTATCCAAACATAAGTATATCCGAAAGTGTACCGTTTAGCTAGTATTCTTCTTTTTACCTCTCGCTAAGAGAGGTATTGCATTCATGCTAAAAATCGCATATCCAGTTTTTATTGAATAGGCACGTTTTAAGGTCCCTACAATCCGATTTTATCATTTTTACGATGATGTCTGTGTGTATGTGTGTGTGTGTGTGTGTGTGTGTGTGTGTGGATGTGTGTGTGTATGTGTGTGTGTGTGTGGGATGTTGGAAGGATGGTTACTCAAAAACTATAAGACTTTAAATTTTTTTAACTACGTATTTCCCAATCGGACATTCATGGGAAGATCTGAAAAGGTTTTGGTAACAATTGGACAACCGGAAGTAGAAGATTCTTGAAAAAAAAATCTTTAAAATAATATTTTTTGAAATTTTTTCTTGATAATATTAAAGAAAAATAAATTCTCTTTCTGATACATTTAAATATTTTACAATATATTCTATAGATTTAGAGATAGAAGCAATATAGTATGTAAAATAATCTGTTATAATAAATTTTACAGCCGAAAGAATGGCCATGGAAAATAGTTGAAAATTTAATTTGTATGTAACTGACAGATAATGTCAGTGTCAGAAATCCGAAGACATTACTGAAGACTTTTTCTGGGAAGTACATACATTATATTATTTCTTAATGTATTAATAGAATTGGAAACATTTCGAAAAATTAGAAGAGGACAAAATTTCTTCATCAAAAATGAATTTAAAATTAAACAATCTAAAGATATATGCGTAAGTAGAATTTTTGGTGTAGAGTGTAGGTATACAAGAAATGTTAAATACAATAGGGAGCGAGCAGTCATATGATTTTGTTGGCCTTGACAAGCAGATATGGGGGCCCATGTCAGAATGATAGCTAGTAATTATGTATATAGATGTCAAATATCATAATTTCTCATTCTAAATTTAGTGATTTTCCAATTCCATGTGGAGCAGAATTAAATGTTAAATATCTAAGGCATACAAGTAAACTTTAAACTCCTGGTGATAAATTAACTACGTAAATTTAGAAAATCTTGAAATTTTTAATGAAAAATTCTAACATTTGACATCTATGTACATAATTACTAATTATCATTCTGAAACGGGCCCACACATTTGCTTGTCAAGCCCAAAAATGTAACATTACCGTTCGCGCCCTATACTTATGTAACCAGAAAAAGGAAGTGGCGAGAGGTATTGTGCTGGCCACAACAGATTTTTTTTAAAAATAATTATGCTTAACAGAACCACGCTTTGTTAGATTTTAACGAAATTTGAATCATTTCAATGAGTAAACTCATCTTTTATTATTAGTGAACCATTAATATGTGAAACTTGGTTGTCACAGCATGATTAGGCAATATTTTTTTATTTGCAAGGCCGATAACATTTTTTTCATCTTCTACTTCTTCAAAAGGCAGCATTCAATGGAATGTTTCTTTCTGATTTGTGATGTCTGTTAAGATGGCGCTATGGTTGCTGGGGTGCTACTTTGAATTTAAACGAAAACAAAAACAAGGTCGAACTAATACATTCGACATTTTACGATAATAATCCATACGGGTCGGTGACGTTCCATTTACAGTAATTAAGCATTTTTATTACAATCAGAGATGGAAAACGTAACGTAACGATACCCGACGTATATAATGTTTCATTTATTATTATTTTTAATAACATTGCAATTACAAAATAAAATTATGTAACCATAACATAACAAATAGCGATTCAGTATAACGTTATCCAAGTTTACAAATTTTACAAAATTGTTGACGTTTGGAAGTATAATTTCCTGATGATTTATTTCGTGTTTTATTATGAATAGAATAGATGTCCCTAGAGGTCAAATTCAAATGTTGCACACCTTATTTCATTTCTACAATAAGATAAGTGTTTTAATATTGATTTTAAGAGATCGTTAAAGAAAATAATGCAAATCGAAATTCTGACAGTAGTAGATAATTATCAATTTGACATTTCATTTCGATGCAATATTGTCAATTTACGGAACGCTTAAAATTCAAGTTACTTTGGTGAAACCGGGCATAAAATTCTTAATTTAAAATGTGCCAACTTATAATTATTGCAGTTTACTACTTACTTATTCACTAATAATAGACATAGATTAAATTTAATGTAGAATTTACTCGGCACAACTATTCTGTCTTTAATGTTTATTACAAAATAAATATCGTGTTAATAGCCATGCAACCATCTACCCTTTGTTTTTCGCGTGCGATAAAGTTGTCAACTCTTCAGCACCGTACTTATCAACTGATATCGTGTATAACACACCACCTACGTTCCATTAGTCCCTGTCTTTATTTATGAGTGATAGACATGTGATTCCGTCTCGTGCCTGTCCCAGACGGTTGTGTCTATATATAGCCGGCTCCTCACATATTGACACAACCTGGTGACCCGGTGACCCCGTCAGGTTGTCTTCCTGTCAGCCTTACTGGCAGCGCAGCAAGCCTGTCAATATCCTTAACACGAGGAGCAAATGCACGTCGAGATGGATTAAGTGTAGAGTTAACTTGAAGTAGCATAGGAAGGATAATTGGAGGTGAAGGGTTTACCACAGAGGTCGGAAGATGTCACGACGAGGAGAAATATGGTGTAAAGTGTAAATTGGGGATGATGTACACAGAGGAAATTTGTAACGAAGTTGTAGGACTTACGTAGTTTGCAATATTTCAGGAAAAAATAAATGCTAAATACTATATGATCCTCGCATATTTGGATCAGAAATCAAAAAGGATTTTTAAAAAATTGACAAAATAATTGTACTCTACATGAAGAATAGATTATTAATGCCACTGGTTTCGGACAATACTTTTCAATATGACAAAAATTAAAATAAACTAAATAATCTGTTACCTAATTTTGAAATTAAAGAAGTAGTCGTATTATTATGTTATTGAAATCAGCTGGACTAAAAATATATATGACAGTGAAACAGTAGATTGCAATGGATCAACCAAGATCAACTGTCGCAGATTAATAGCGATCGACCGAAATTTTTGAAGATATATCACACTGCTAGTGTTTCTGATTAAACGATCGCAACGGGAAACTGCAATTTAAATACTTATTCACAAAATTCTGGGTTTTATTAATTAATTAATATCGGTTTCAAAAAACATTAAGAATTCATTTTCAATTATATAAAGCATGCTCTGACATAAGCATTAAATTAAAAAATTAAATTCATTTATTTTCACAGCAACGCTTTGGTAATTTGAGTTTGAAACGTGTATATTAAGCTGTCATAGAAAAACCTAGAATTTTGTGTAGTTTAAAATTATTTTAGCGGAAATAGATAAAATATTGTGCATAACATAAAACGTTATAAAAACGTGATATTGTTTTATTGTTTAACTCACATAATTTAGAAACTCGCTTCTTTCATAATTGATTAAGTAAATAACTACTACGTGTTACATGAATAATTTTGAAACTATAGTTTTCAAGTCAAACCCACGAATTTTAGTTTTGATTTGAGATAACTCAAAACCGTTTTGACATTGTATACATGATGTTTTGAAAACTGCGCATGTAAACTTAGTAATAATGCCTTAATATAACTTAACCTAAACGCAAAACACTCAGGCCCGCAAATTCCGGGATATTTTTCATATCATTCGATTTCTGAAATTTATCCAACAGTAGCTTTGAGGTCATACTATAGCATCGATCAATAAATATGAAATTACAAGCATAAAAAAATCTTGTTAAAATCTCATATTTTATGCTTAATGTTCCAATCAACTTTTTTATTCCCCCATTAGTCATACTTTTCTTTCGCCATAAAACCTCTTCTCACTTTTAGTGAAATTCAAGTGCAGCATTTATTGCCAGTTTAATACAGTGTGTAGTGTTAGGTACCGGAAGCTGCAGTGGATCCCTGGAGAGGAAACTCACGCAGCACGCGTACTCGTAAAATCAGTTTTACGAGCCTGTTAGTGTCTCCCATCCACCGCCAACCAACAGACAACCATCATTCAGCACACACAATGAATGACTGAACGGGTATTTGTATTGGTGTCGGTTACATTGTTCCCGACAAGATGAATTCATTGATTTGTTGGGACCCATAAAGACTATTAGCTGGTAATTTAAGTTGAAGTTTGTTTTAAAATTTCAAATTTTATAACTTACAATTCACTTGAATGTATACACTACAAACTTTTAGATTCCATTTTCAACGGAAAATATATCTTTCAAAATGGGGTCCTCCACGATAGTAACAAATGAAAACATGAATCATTTACACTAAAACTTGATCTTAAAACTATAATTATGTTAAGGACTATCAAAGTTTAAAAATGTTATTAGTTTTTATAATATTCGAGTTATTAAATCCATTAACCTCGCCTTTATGTCACACTACTCTATTCCAAATTATTACTACTTTCAAGCCTTTGGCTTCCGCCTTTTTGATGTCCGGAATTCATTATTGATTAAATGAATGCAGAACCAACGAAAGTAAACCAAATAACACTTGTTTAAATTTATTTATAGCACTAGCAGACTTCCGTTGCAACACTAATTTTTCTTTTTACTTTCCGTCACCTTTAGGTAAGGAAGGTATTGTCTGCTCAAAAAATTCGATAGTGAGTTTCTAATGAATAAGCACGTTTTGGGATCCCTAGAATACTAATTTACTATTTTTACAATGATGTCTATATGTTCCACCACGATTAAAAAAATATAATTTTTCCGTATTCCTCGAGTTTAGATCCATATGCAGACATGATTAGATTTTAGTTATAATTGGTCCACCGGAAGTACCCGCATTTACTTTTAACAGTTTTTCTTGAAAAAAAAAGCAGTTTAAATAACATATATTGACATTTAATGTTATTATAAATTTTAAAGAATATATTATTCTCAATACGACTGGATTGCATTTTATACTTCATATTCAATAGATATAGAGTTAAAGAATAATAAAGATATTAATTTCATACATCAGCCAGTTATACTAACCATGGAAACTACTAATATTTAGATAATTCAAATGCACAGATGTCAGTATCAATGAAAAGAAAATGAATGTGGCAGAGATGAAGATGTTGAGATAGATGTTGGGGAAAACACGGAAAGATAAGGTAAGGAATTAAAGGATAAAGGAAATGGCTCGAGAAGTAGATGTTTTTAGAAAGATACAAAAGAGACGATTACATTGGTTTGAACATGTCATAAGGAGAGATGAAGAATATATTGGAAGAAGCATGAATAACTTAGTAGTAGAAGGAGGAAGATCAAAGATAAAATGGAGGGAGTGTATTGCGGAAGACTTGAGGGAAACGGAACTAAATGAGGACGACATGCAAAACAGAAATGAGTGGAAGAAGAAAACAAAAAATAGCGACTCCTAACGAATGGGAAAAGTTAACGAAGAAGATGCGAAGATGCCAGTGTCAAGTATAATTTGCTTATGAAATAATTTTACTGGAAATATAGGATTTTTTGCAAGAAAATTTATGTATGAAATTAGTACATAATAAACAGGACGGAAAGTAATGTGCTGGTCACATCAGATTTTTTTCAATATATCATATACATAACTTTTGTATCTCCATTCTGAAAAATTAAAAAAAATTAAATAATTATGTAATAGATTAACAGCAGAGAGTTCGAATTAAAATTTTTTAACCTGGAGTGGGCGCGCTGGCGCACTGAGTGCTCCAAGTTTAAAAAAAGTATAAAATTGTTACTGGGCGAAGGTATTATTTGTCACTGAAGCTAATCCTTCATTGGACCTCTGGTCTCAATATGGTAGTACTGTTTTTAGTTTCATTACAGTGGCTATGATACAAAATCTACAATTTATGTGCTGATATGGGAGGCAGACACAATATTTTAGAAATATACTTGTATGTCCTTTTATTATTTTCTAAATATTTATTTTGTTCATCTTTAAAATACTTTGTTTTTAAAAAAACACGCCATCAGCAAAATTTCATGTCAAAATGATGAAATCGTGCAATCAGAGAACGAATAAAATCAGTGAATCAATTTTTATTACTTTTAGTTTCGTACTTTATTTCTTTAAAAAATATTAGTATGTAATTTAATAATATGTATTAATTTAAATAAAGATAACTTTCAATGTGTTATGTTTGCAAACTTCTATTGCCTTATGCATAGCTGTAAATGGTAGTAAACTCTGCCATATGTTAAACATTTTTAGCATTATGCTTATTTAGGTGAACTGCAGAAATCAGAGATATATTAACAACTAAAATAAAAAATTATTAAATGATAAATAAATAAGAAAAAGATAAGAATAATGATCACTATGGTTAAATAAATATACACACTAATTTAAGACTTAGAATATTATTAAACACTAGTATTATTTATATAAACAATAACACGAAGCATTATTTTTTTACACGATATTTATAAATTTATATCACTATTTATTTCACTATGCTATTTATATTCTCCACTTGTTGTCGACTTGTCTAGACTTGTTGTAGACTACCTGGTAGATTAACTTCTAGACTAGACTCATATTTATTTTTAACACTATTTATTTCACATTCAATACGGTGTTCGGTTCACTGACGACTGTAACTTGTGGACTGACATAGACTAACTACCTCTCCAGAACTATTTACCGCCTTACATACCCGCTTTCTATACCTTCTCGAAAGCTCTCGAACATTCATTGCGGCATTGACATCGAATACAAAAGATCAGGCGAGCACGAGTAATTAAACTTAACTTCTTGTTTGTTTATTAAGTTGCGCGCAGACAGGTCTAGACACGCTTCGCTCAGTGGCGTCGGTAGTGCGTACACGACTTAAGACTTTCTAGAACCACAGATCGCTTTCAATTAAGATGAAGTTCCATAAAAAATAGTGGAGGACCAAGGCATAAAACGATTGAATGCCTAATTACTATAAAAGTATAAACTAATCTCGTAGCGCGTGCTTGTGCTTACTAGAAATTGTAATATCCAAGTTGTACAAATTATTCTTGAAAGAAACAGAAAACTTTTAATTATACCAAATGTGATACGAGGGCTGTTTGATAAGTCCGTGACTTTTTGAATTTCCCGCGCAGTAACTTTAAATACAACACTGCTCCCATCAACTGCCATCTATTAGTAGGCTACTGAAAAATTTTGAACAAGCTGCGCCATTTAGTTTATGTTTGGCAACTATTTATATTAGACAACTTCGTTAATTTCATTGAAAATGGAAAAAAGTGAATTTCGTGTGTTGATTAAACATTATTTTTTGCGTAAAAAAAACCATCACCGAAACCAAGGAAAAGCTTGATAAGTACTATGGGGACTCTGCTCCATCAATTTCAATGGTTAAGAAGTGGTTTACCGAGTTCCGTTGTGGTCGTACCAGCACAAGTGAAGCCGATCGTTCAGGTCGCCCAAAAGAAGTCGTCACGCCAGAAATCGTAGATAAAATTCATGGAGTGATATTGAACGATCGGAGAATGAAAGTGCGTGAGGTGGCTGAGGCCGTAGGCATCTCAACTGAACGGGTGCATCACGTTTTGCATGAATATTTGGACATGAGAAAGGTATCCGCGCGCTGGGTGCCGCGATTACTGACACTCGACCATAAGCGCAACCGTGTGACCATTTCAAAGGAGTGTTTGGCGATGTTCAACCGCAATCCGAAAGAGTTTTTGCGTCGTTTCGTTACCGTAGACGAAACTTGGATCCATCACACCACACCAGAGACCAAGGAACAATCAAAACAGTGGGTTTCTTCGGGTGAACGTGCACCAAAGAAGGTCAAGGTGGGTCTTTCGGCCAACAAGGTTATGGCCACAGTTTTTTGGGATGTACGCGGTGTCATTCACATCGAAAACCTTGAAAAGGGTAAAACGATCACCGGCGATTATTATTCCGAGCTTTTGGACCGATTTGATATTGATTTGAAGCAGAAACGTCCGCATTTAGCGAAGAAAAAAGTACTGTTCCATCAAGACAATGCACGGGTGCACACGTGTGTAGTCGCCATGGGAAAAATTCATAAATTGGGCTACGAACTGCTACCCCATCCAGCATATTCTCCACATTTAGCTCCCTGCGACTATTTCCTGTTTCCAAACCTGAAGAAATGGCTGGGCGGTAAGAGATTTGGGTCGAATGAAGAGGTCATCACTGAAACAAACGCCTACTTTGAAAGCCTTGAGAAAAGCTATTTTTTGGAAGGAATAAACAAATTGGAAAAAAATTGGACTAAATGTATCGAGCTAAAAGGAGATTATGTAGAGAAATAAAACGCTTATTTGTTGAAAAAAATATTTTTTATTCAAAAAGTCACGGACTTATCAAACAGCCCTCGTAGTTAACCGACAAATTTTACCGTA
Organism: Harpalus rufipes; assembly: GCA_951394225.1. Taxonomy (NCBI): domain Eukaryota; kingdom Metazoa; phylum Arthropoda; class Insecta; order Coleoptera; family Carabidae; genus Harpalus; species Harpalus rufipes. Next base: position 42,658,321 of record OX596277.1, on the reverse strand, counting down.
ACTTGGCAATCCTTTTAAATTCCTAATTCTTCTTCATAATTATTTTAATCAAAATTTTATTTTTTAAAAGATATCACTGTGAACAAATAAGGAAAGTGTAGCGCAAAAGATGTTTCACCGACATGGTAAACATATATTTAATGATAAGAGCACCTTTCTCAATAGTTTCACAGTAAATATAACTCAACCAACAATAGGAAGAAGCGTCACTGTAGTAACAATTACTTTATTTGGATAGATATTAAATATAAACAGGATGATTGCTATTTCTACAACATATTTAACTGTAAATGGCGAATGGAAATGACAAAAAATAAATTGATAATTATCTATTCCTAGAAATATAAAAAATAGTATATAATGAAAACTATACCAGGATTTGCAATTACGATGCTTACACAACAATAATAATGAAATAGTTTAAGAATGGATAACTAGATATTATAATAATTACCTACAACTTTTTGTAAGCGCAAAGAAAAAAAAATAGATGAATCATTCTAATAAACAGGAGGTTTTTATTAATGTTTGTTTTATCGAAATTTGTTACTTTACATGAAGATCTTGAAGTGCCTACATATAGAATATTTAGTGGTAAATTAAATGGTTCGATTAATGCACATCTGCTTGTAAATTAAAATCTCTAGACTGGAATCAATTTAAAGTTAATGATGAAGATTTAATCATCAAACGACCGCTCGCCTTAACTCATTTAAACTGTAATAAAGAAATCAAACTAATCAATTAAATTCAGCCAATTTCTTTAAATCAGTTGATAATATTAACAAATCAATGAAAACCTTGTGACACCACACAACTAAGGAATAATATTGCGGTTTCGTATAAGTACTGAATTAATTAGAGTCAAATTTCGGTTTAATATTTATCACGAAAATAATATATAATGCAACAAGTACAGAAAGATTTGTTTTTCGAAAAGGTGTCAATAGAAAAATGGATACATAAATTCGTCAAATATTGGTATGTAATTATACCAATATATAATGATGCATCAAATATCGGTATATAATCTTAATCAAAAGATATGTTACTTTAACCTTAATATTTAGATAACACAAGATTTATTTAGTTTTTGAAACATACATGACATCGCTGTATTACAGGACTTTCTATTTGTATCTATTAGTGTGATATAATGATGACTATAACAACCAAAATACGAGTAGGTAAACGTGTTCAATGAGTCACAAAATTCAAACGAATTTAACAAGGAACCATATGCACCTAACCTTCAAATTTATTTACCATCAAATTTAGTTGATTGGCGTTAGTCTGAAGCCTTGCAACCGCTTACACTTGAGGTGATCGGCGTCGTCAGAAGCCTGGCAGGCCAGGTGCCCCGTGGGTCACCCCTGACCTGAGCCCTGTGCCCTGCTTGCACCCTGTACCCTCTGCTGTTAGATGTAGACGAAGCCGAGCACGCCAGATGTCAGACACGCGTCCGCACGACACCACGCGCTCAAGACACCCATTAACGACCCCTTACCCCCCACACTGCAGATTTTTTATACAGACTATTAGGAGATAGCGCATGTCTAATGGATGTGGTGTGGTGGACTTTCTCTATTTTTTATTGATATTCGATACAAAGGAAAAAAATAGTTTTGGCCAGCAGAATATCTTCCAATTTATTTTACATTTCTTGCAAATAGATTTGTTCATAAATACAATAAAAAATAATAATATAAAAATTACGTTGGTTTGTATGTTAAGTATGTAATCCAAACCTCTCTTTGCGAAAAAAGGGCTGTTGCATACTGTATCATGGTTGACATGACATGTTGCGTAATTCTAATTTACTAATGACCAGTTGCATTGTTGAGACTTCAATTTTAAATGATCCTTAATTTGACAATATCGTATCGAAACGAAACGTCAAATGAGTAATTGAATATTTCTATCAAAATTTCGATTTGCATTTTTTTTTGTTTAAGCCTAGCTAAAATTTAAGGGTCATTGGTGCAATTTGGGCATAAGATATTGGAGATTAGAATATTATTCTTGAAATACAAATTTAGTTTCCATTTTCATCTAATTTTAATGTTATGGGTGAATTGCCAAATGATGATAGAACAATTTGTTTCAAAAAATAAGTTTAATACTCCATGTACAACTAAACAGTTTTTCGGATATACTTATACTTACACACGTCGTATGTAAATATACAATTATTTGTACGTACTGTATGTAAAAATTACCTCATCGTAATTTAGTGAAATTGAATGTAAAAGATCTTGTCTAGAACTTATAGACATTTAATAAGTAATATTACTTATTAAATGGTATACATTGAAATTCAGCTTTGTAATATAGTTCTTTTTTCTGTGGTCGTATAATTTTCCAATGTATAGCAAATGATTCATTCGTTTTCAATAATTATTTTTCACCGGTTTCAACCGTTAGCATTGACAGGGTTATGGGAAGGTAAATCTTTTTGAATTTTGCAGCAGATACCTGTATAGCTGTACCAAATCGGTTTTCACACCTGCCTCATTCATTATATTCGTGTATATTTTCAAATTTATGGCTTTTGCAAAATTATATCTATCCCCGAATTATTAGTGCCAAATTTATATAGTTGGTGCTGATTTATTGCATCCCGTTTAAGAATAAAATATTAGTTTACTTAGTCCACAAAAACAGACGAAATTATTCTCCTACAACCTAAGATTGTCATTTGAATTTGTTTACCACTGCACTCAAAATAATTTCTACTGTAAAAATAAAATAATAAGTTTTTGAGTTGAAAACACAACAAAATCAAAAATTTTACTTTAATCTTTAAAAAAATGCTGATACAATTGAAAGGATACAACATAAGTTGCTTTTGACAAATATATTTAATTTAAAAACAAACGATTATTTTGTTCTAAAATTACAATATTTTATTTTAAAGTCAAATGTTTTTTATATTAGAGAGAATATTTTCAAAATGAAAACATTTTACTTGAAATAAATTCAGCAATTATTGTTAAATATAAAATATTTGATTTAAAAATATTAACTTTTGTTTTAAAATATAATGTTTCTTATAAAAAATGTGTATTTGAATTAAAAGAGTAATAATTTTATATAAAATTGAAACAAATATTTTTTTATTATAATTAGTATTGTTACTTATGATTTAAAAGTAATATTTTTAATACAAACTTTCATGGTTTTGAAATAAAAGCAGTTACTTTTGAATTTTACGTCGTCTTCGGTATGTACGAACAAGTTCGTCCATGGTTGTTCTACGCTTTTACTTTTCGTACTAACAGCGACAACAAAATAAAAATTAATACTATCTTTGAAAATTTAGAAGCATTTTTAGATGAATATAAATCTGAATATAAGTTTTTACAATTATTACGGTCGAAGGAGTATTTTGATGATCCGCGATGTTTTACAATAAGTCATGAATTTACAGAAGTATATAAGAAAGGTGCGCCAATAATAGATGAAAATAAAATTCAAGGCTATATTATGCCACTAAAATTTCAGTTTAAAAAATTTTTAGAGACCAAAAATATGTTAAAATTAATAACTGAAAATATGAATAATCTCAAAAGTAAACCTTTTATTTCTCATTATATAAATGGAAACAGTTACAAACGTAAAATTCAAAATTTAAATTCAGATCAAATCGTTATCCCGTATTTCTTATATGTAGATGATTTTGAAATAAATAACCCACTAGGAAGTCATGCTACAGTGCACTCGGTGTGTGCTATTTATTATATTTTTCCAACGACACCACAATTTCTATTATCGCAGTTAGATTATATTTTTGTAGCAGTTTGAAAACATCGGATATAAAAGAATATGGAAACGCAAAAACACTTAATGCACTTGTGCAAGAATTAATTTACTTAGAAGAAGTCGGTCTAGAAATTAAGTCTGGTAATGAATCTGTCAATGTTAAATTTGTTTTAGGTTTAATTTTGGGAGACAACTTAGGTCTAAATTCTATCCTTGGATTTACTTCATCTTTTAATTCTAACCATTATTGTCGTCGTTGCAAGAGAAATAAATCTGAAATGCAAACAGATTTCGCAGAAATATCTTATTCACTTAGAAATCTTAATAAGTACAATTCAGACGTGCAAATTAATGATTTTCGTCTAACTGGGATAAGAGAAACATGCATTTTTTACAATATACCATCTTTTCATGTAACAGATAATATTACATTTGATATCATGCATGATATTTTTGAGGGTGTATGTGTTTATGATCTTTGTCATATAATATTGTACTACATACGAAGTAAAAGGTTTACTTTAGATGAATTAAATTATAGAAAAAAATGGTTTTCTTATGAAGCAATTGAATTGGGAAATTCATCAGGAAATTTAGATATAAAAAAATTAGAAAAAAATAATTTAAAAATGTCAGCCAGGGAAACATGGTCATTTGTTCATTTTTTTCCATTACTAATAGCAGATCGTATTGAACAAAACTGTCAAGTATGGAAATTACTTTGCTGCCTTATTAAAATTATTGCAATATTAACCAAATCTGAAATTCAAATAAGTAATATGGAAGACTTACATAATTTAATCAGAGATCATAACGAAATGTATGTGTCTCTTTTCCATGAGAATTTAAAACTAAAACATCATTTTATGGTCCATTATGTTAACTCAATCAAAGAGAATGGTCCTTTAAAGTACTTGTGGAGTTGTAGATTTGAAGTGAAACATAAAGAAGCCAAGGTTTACACACACGGAATTAATTCAAGGAAAAATATTTTGTATACGCTCTGCATGAAATCCTGTTTAAAACTTTCCAATTTACTTGTAAATCAGAAAAATATTTCCGAACTTGAATGGAGAAATGAAGACAAGATTATAAAAAATTTAAGAAACATATATGAAAGTAATATTTAGAGGTACACAATATAAATTAAATTTTTATTTATCCAGATACGAAAATACAAATAATTTCGAATTGTACAGGATACATGATTTCATTCTAAGTGAAACTAATGATTTATTTATAATTGGTTCTCAAATAACTATTACTTGTTTTAACGAATATTTTCAGTCTTATGAAGTAGGACAAAATTCTAAACGTATGCATATGAAACATATAAATTATTTTACAAGTCCTCCACTGCACATTTATAATGTCGCGAAAAAGTATTATGTTAAAAATAAGTTTTTGTAAAATACGTAACAATTTATTTTTGTAGCTTTAAGTATTTTACAGTTTGGTATATTTACCACTTTCTTCTTTTTATTATATTTTCTATTATATTATTAAGGTTATATCCACTACACATTTATTATGTTGCGTAATGCAACAGCTAAGTTCTTGTAAAAAATATATTTTTTTTTGTTAAGTATTTCATATTTTGTTATACTTTCTTTTTTATAATAATATTTTTCTTCATTATATTAATAAAATGTCATTATTTTGAAAGAGTATTACTTTTATTACAAAAGAACCTTTCATAAAATATACTTTAATTTTAAAAGTAGTTTTAAAAACAATTAATATCAAATTTAATGCTGACATTTTTATTCTGAAAAAAACTAATTTAAAACTGAAAGTAAAATACATTCAAAGTAATAACAGAATATTTTTTATTCCAATGCTGACCATTTTTATTTTGAAAAAAATAGATTTAAAACTGAAAGTAAAATGCATTACAACTAATAAGAAATTATTTTTATTTAAATGCTGAATATTTTTATTTTGAAAAAAATGATGTAAAAATGAAAGTAAAATACTTTTAAAGTTATAAAAAATATTTTTTATTCAAATGTTACATTACTTAAATTAAAAATTATTATTTTTTAAAACAAAAACTTTTTTTTTTAATCCAAAAACAAAAACATTTAATAAAAGTAGTAGTGTTTTTGAATAAAAAGCAAAAGTTGTTGGAGCATTTTTAAGAGCAAATTCATTTGATTTTAACTGCAATTTTTTTATTATCAAAGTAAAATTTCTTTGAGTGTGCCACCATAATTGTTATTTGCGAAGAATGCGGATAATCGTTAGAAAAATAGAATTTTCAATAATTGTTAATTCGTATGCATTTAGCTGTAATACCAATTTTCTGGTTGTTCACAGTTACACAGATATAGGTATCATCTGTGGTTGGCCTACTAGGATGAAAATAAATATTTCTTAAAATACATAAAATTATACCAAACTGTCTCATAGTTTTTTTATTCTGAAAGTTTGTCATGAAATGACAAATTAAAGCGTATTATGAACTGCCGACAAACACAGTACGTCTACTCTTTTCACGTAACGCATTTATCATTTAAGAAATGGGAACCTTAGCGCAAAGCTAGACGCAGATGGCAGGACCGGGCGTCTTGCTTAAAGTACACGATAAAAATTAGTGTAAGAAAAATAAAAATTAAGTATTTTTCTTCCGTCTAAATAAGGCTTTTTAACGAAATATTTTAAAGTATAAAATGACGCAATATTACAAAAATACATAAATAAAGGTTTTAAAATATTGAATATGAAAATTGAAAAGTAGTAAACTTAAAATGAAAATTAAGTCGCAGGGATATTTATTTAATCCGTCGCAGTTCAAAACTTACGTTTCTTGATTTTGTTTGTAAAAACCTAAGATTCATTGAAGGTGAGAAAGTGAGTCGCCCATCAGCGCCTCTACCGAGAACAAAATTGCGCTAAGGCTCCCGCTTCCATTTTTGACGAAACGATTTATACGGAGTGTCCAAGACAACGTTTCTAACATGGGGATCTCGAGAACTTTTAGACCTATGAAGTTGACTAAATTTACTTCTTTAGGGTACTTTTTTTAAATAAGTTGTGATTCTCAATTATTTTTTTCATCAGTTTTGGATTTAAAATTACGATTTCAGAGTTATATTTTTTCATATGGACGATAATGTGCAAATTTACGCCTTTGAAAATGGGATTTTTTTAAGCTTTCGAAAGACATCATACAGTAAATGCAACAAATATTAAATTTATAGCATGACAATGTGACTATGAAACAAATCATCAGTTAAATAGGTACATAATTATTAAATGTATGTTTTTAAATTGTGGGATCTCATGGCCGAGCGCCTGAGTGTCTGGTCGCACAAAAGTGACTCCTGTGGTGCACTCTCCACGCCAGAAATGAGTGCCCGTTTTGAATATGTGTACATAGTGTACAAAGCAGACTGGCACACCCAGCAAAGGTAATATGCCAATATGCCATGATGATATATTTACATATTTATTTACTTATGTTTTTAAGTTTATTTTATTAATTTTTATTCGTATTTTTAACTAAATATCGTTTTGAATAAGTCATCACTACGTCCATATAAAAATATTAAAATTAATTCTAAAAAATTCATTTCAATTCCATTAATTGAATTTTGTTTCAATGTTACATATTATTGCATTCACTTTCAAATTCAAAGACTACGGGAAATTGCAAGGTATACTTAACCAACTCATTGTCCTATCAGAGTCCACCAGATCTATATTCAATTTAGAAAATTAATGCCTAGTTTCATAAAAATTTAAACACATTGCTAAATTTAACAACATGATAAATTTTGATATGTCAAATTGTATATGTTTCTAAGAATAATAATAAGAAGGTGAAACTCCTCATAATATATTAATTACTAAGTAAATAATTTTTTAGAAACTATCAAAGAAAATGAAAATCACGGGTCTAAATTTCTTATCTGACATTATTGACAGAGACAGTCTCAAGTCTACAAATGAATTAGAATTACCCAGGACATCTACAAATTTTGCCGATATATTAATTTATTTATCTACGGCTAATAAATAATATTTATCAAAGGCTGATTTCGCACGAAACAAAATAGCTATTTGTGTATTAAGTCGCTACAAAAAATAATAAAATGTACACTTAGTACTTACACTATACTCAATTAATAACGATTATAAAGAAAAGACGTCTTTTATATTTAATTTTAATTTATCGTTATTTCCCATTCTTCTTGACCTATTGCTTCAATCTAATCCAAACATTTTATACTTTCGTTTTTGTAAATGAATGCCCTATTTCATTTTCACAATAGTGCGGCATTTTTTTTTTGTTATGTAACATACCGACAGACCAGTCGTATGTCAGATTGATTTGTAAAGGTGGTAAATGTGTCACTACAGTGCCATTAGTTCCTGACTAAACGTTTCCATTAAGAATGTAGACAAGTGACATTTCTCAACATTGTATAGTTAGAAATTTGGACAGCGAACGTTTTTCTACTTTGTCGCGCTAGAGCGGCAAAGTGACATTTTGCATTGACAAAAGAGAGCGCAACTGGCTACTTTCTATGTAGACTGTAGAAAATAGTTATTTGTATATCAAGTGCTGAAAGTCTATCTTTGTCGAACCAAAACGAAAGTTGCAGCCTGAGCGAAGCGAGTTTGCAATCGATTGTGTTCGACAAAGGACTTTCGACACGTGTTATACACACTATTTTTTCTACTCCTGCAAGATAAAAAATAAGGAAATAAAGAATTATTTTTTAAAAATAATTTGACATTTATTTTCAATTTTTGTATTTGTGATGCGTATCTATGACAACAACAAACATTCTATACAACATTTGTAAGTAAAATTCGTTGCTAGGATACCGAAGCGTGCTGCAAAGAGTTACTTTCAACATGAAAAACAAACCAGAAAATTGTATTTTCAGAGCAAGAGTAGAAAAAGATATTTAATTAGTTATTGATTGTATAGACTACTGTTAATTTGGAGATAAAAGTTTGGGACCAGTTTTGTTAACCTGAAATAAAAATTAATTAGTCTTGGGTCTTGGCGTTTGGTAACAAATAAGTATTTTGGTGACAAATAATTCCGTATATTAAATATGTGGTTTTTGCTATACAGTGTCATAATAAATCCCACAGGGTGTTTAGTGTCGAAATAATAGTCATTACTCCCTCTTCTGTACCAATCAGAATGATTAATTTATAATTTTAAGGTTAAGGGTTAATTGTTTTAGATTTAGTTCCCAATTAGAATATATGATATTTCAAAATGACATCTCATCACCATAATTACACACAAATCTTTGTAATGTTAAATTAATTTTAATGATTGTATGTTATATATAAGTCGTAGATAAAGTATAGTATACATCTCGCTATAATGCATAGTATTACCTTGGATGGTTGCAACCCTCACTTGCTTCACTTGCTCGAATTGTAAACATCATCCTAGGTAATATTAGCATCTATTACACAATTACACTTATAGTGACGTTGTATAATATGTTATAATTGCACATCTTTCCAGATAAAAATAGATCCCAAATCCTTCGAAAATCTAGATACATATTTCCAACATTTACCACATATCCCTCAATTTGAATCTTCCAGCCCTCACTCCTCAAACACACTCACACATGTTATCTTTTCTTATCCGGTGGGTAGACGCAACATCACCATCTCTGGCGTGTGCCACGGTGCCTTGTCCGCCGACTACCTGCCTTGGTCTCCTCTGCAGGCCGGAAGTGACGCGTGCGACAGCTGCCGGCGCGCGGCTCCAGTTACACCGCACTCTGGATGCTGCGGAGCGGACAGTTTCCGTTTCCACGTGCAGCGCAGCTCAAATGGATATTGGATTGTGGATGCAACTTGTTATTATGTTATTGTAAGATATTGGGTGGGATGGTGGTGGAAAAATATGGTTTATCAATAGAAGTCTGCCAGGTGGAGATTCGTGTAAATAGAGTGAAATATTTGAAAAGAATATGCCATTTTTTACAAGTAAATACATACACACTGATACTACAACTAATTTTAACAAGCTAAAGTAGTTATTGAGGATAATGTACCAAAATTAATAAATAAGCACTGTATTATTGTTCGGAAAATGTTTGTTTTTCAATCTTGCACGCAATAAATGTTTTCCCAATCAAAATGAGTGCGGGAAATATTTTAAAACAATTTTTGTTTTATTTATTTGTTACCATGCAAACAAAATAATTGTCATGACCGCTTAAAAATAACATACTTACCTACATTTTTCATTTTTCTTATTTTGTGGATGATTGCAGAAAATATTATATTGTGTTATTAGGAGTAAAAGTGATACTTTGTGTGGCGAGCGTGGAAGTTTGCACGACGAGCGAAGCGAGTCGGACAATTGCACGCGAGGCACACAAAGACACTTTTACTCCGAATGACACATTATATTTTTTCTTCAAACGTAAATATTTACTGACGTTACTTTTTATGTAAATTACGTTTGCGATATCAATTGCCCTGTTGCTACGGATACTTATTTGTTCACTTTTTGTTATTAACATTGTGAAAATTTTCACGTTTTGACGTTTAAATAAAAACTATGTAATTTTATATCCTCCTTGTGTACAATTATTTCGGAATTTGAAGTTGTTCAATTGGATGGAAATCTAACAGTGTAGCTGAAAAATATGTCCAGGAATCACTGCAAAACAATATAAACTTTTTTTTATCACTTCAATTCTAAGTATTCTTATGTTCATTACCGTCCCTGTAATTATAATCTGTATGTCTGCTATTCTTTAATATGTTATTTCCTCAAAAGTAAACTCTTTATATTTCAATTCATAGGTTATTTATTTAAATTTGACAGCTATTGATCGTATTTAGTAACTTTATTCTTAGGTTACCTAGTGTGTTATAGTGACATTTCGGGCGATATTACAGGTTTCTGTTATAGAAGTTACTTCTTATTCGTTGGTTCTGTATAGTTTCCGTAGATATTTATTTATTTTATTTCTACTCCGGCGGCATAGAAATTAAACTTCTACCTTGTGAATCAAGTCACAAAATATGCTACTTTTATGACGTTTGAAGAAAATATTTATTATTTATCAAGGCATTGAAGTTTCATTTTTTATCAGTAATGTGAAACTTATGCGCCGAGACTCTTAGGGCCGAGGAAAATAAACCAGATGAGTGATAAAAAGGAACTTCAGTGCCGAGGTACATATTAAATTTTATTTGAAATTGAATTTTTTAAAAAAATAAAGGAATATTTATTTTTATAGATTATGTTTAAATATCAACATTTAATGTTGCTAATCTCATATCGCAAAGAACACTTAAAATTATATGTTTTATCTCAAACTTATTCATCGGAATTATTTAGTTCGTTCTTGTACATAATTTTGTCATTTTACGTTCAATTTTTCTATTGTACATCGTACACCTGCCCTAAATATCTTACTTTAGGCAGATTTTTTAACTTTTAATGACGATTTTTGTGCACTTTACTGGTGATTTCAAATAAAAATATTATATGCACTACAGCCCTAAAACATGATCCTGAAACTTCTTGGCTGGTAGTACAAGCCTTGTTTTAATTTAACTAAAATGCTTTTTTTTCAAATTGTCAAATTTAATTAAGAATAATAATAATAAATATCATATTTATCAAAGTGTATACATAATTTGTATTAAAACTAATACTTAAAAAAAATCGTTCTTTACACATTGAAATTTGAATTTGATATTTTTTAAAACATTGTTTTAGTTAAAACAAGGCTTATACTACCAGTCTTTGTCTTTATTTTTGAATCTCTAATTTCCCGTATTTGTTACAAAATATAACGTGACATAATAAACGAATATCAAAAATAATTATTGAGCTTTTTATACATACTTGTAACCAGGGACCTGAACAAAAAGGTATTTATGGTTCAGGTTCAGTTCAGGTTCAAGAAATAAATGTCAGTTCAAATTCAGTTTCGGGCCAAGAAAGAGAAAAAGATGGCAATATTTTTTATTTTTAAAATTATATTAATAATTTTATTTGAATTCACAATTTTTAATTATATAATTAGCAGATCTGAACCGAATCTAAATTTAAAACGGTTTAAATTCGGTTCAGGTTTATTGACCTTAACAAATAAAGGTTAGGTTCGGGTTCAGGTTAATAAAAAAATCGGGTTAATTCGGGTTTTCGGTTCAGATTCGGGTTCAGCTTCAGGTCCCTGCTTGTAACTAAAAAACGAGTATAACGGCCCGAAGTTTTTGAGGATGTGAGTTTTGTACATTAGTTTACGAAGGTTGTTTTGCATGCGAAAATGTCCAAACTGTCGAGTACACAGTTTTTGTATTCTTAATGTTCAAATAATATTAGAATAAAATTTAATATTTGGTGCTGTTTGATAAATAGGTTACCAGACTCTAGTTTTTGATGTAAAACATCTAACGGCGCGCCTATACTGGGGTAAGAACGACTCCTATGACTCGACGGACGTGCCATTCGGACAGCCTCGATTCGGTGCTCCACGCTCGCCACTTTACTTGTGTGTATCGGTATATCGGCGTCGTTTTCTCTATACTACACGCTCACCGCTTTACTTATGTGTATATTGGTGTATCGGAGCGAATTTGAAAAAATAGTGTCGTTTCAAGCAACAAATACTTCAATAAAAATAAATTTCAATGTTTCATATCTGCCAGGCATCCCGCGACGGCTCACTTTTTGAGTTGCCGATTACGAATAAGTTGTGATTAAAATATTTGTGCATGAATAATTTGGGTGATGATTAAATAGTTGCAGATCAAGTCAATGTAGCTTTGATGTTATTTATGTATGTATTAAGATATTAAAGTCCATATTTTAATCACGTGTGTGCAATTTTTAACAGCTTTGCATTTATAATTTTTGTATATGTAGTCCTAACATAAGCCCGATCGTGAATATATTTTGTGACAATTAGAAAAACATAGTACCTAATATTTAATTACTGTATTCCAAAATTGAATCACAATAATCACTGAAACTGGTTACTTTTAACCGTAGAAAAAAGTCATGTAAGATGAAGCTGATCTAGCATCAAGAAGGTTGCTAGAATATGTCATGCGTCTTTCAACACAAAGAAATACTATTACTATTAAATAAAATTAGCTTACTTGAAAGTCAGAAGCATGAATTAATATTTAATATTATTGCATGTTTAACATGCTCTAGCACTTATTAATTATTTTATAAGTAAACAATATAAAACATTCTTGTTTTGATAAAGAATGAATCATAATAACTATAATTATTGCATTATCATTTAACAAAGAATAATTATCTAAATGAAGGATCAATTCCGGGATTAAAACTTGTTTTTAAGTACTTAAAAACGTGTTACTTTTTTTGTAATTGTGATTAATCAACAAAAAAATGAAGAAAAGCTTAATTTAAAAGCTCGCTATATTGATTGGAAAAAATGTGTTAACATTTAATTCCGATCAGACCAAAACAAATGGGATTTAATTTCACATTAAAAAACGACGAAAAAGTGCAAACTCATTTCAGGATCTAAGGGAACATACCTAGTAGTTTTTCTAGTTGTTTACAAAAATAAAATAAATGTATAAACAATGTACGTCGTAAACAAATACGTACGTAAGTTTAATTCCCGTATAAATGGGTTTTTCATGCTGGATATTAGGCATATAAGAAGCTTTTAAATCCGGGAGTTTAGTAAAAATAGAACATTCTTCACAAAAACGCTTTGCAAAACAAAATAAAATCTTTTGTTTTCGGTGACACGTGCAAGTACTTTCGGCGAAAATAATTCGTTATGGTTTTAATTTATATTATCTTTTTTATTAAAATATTATACAGGATGTTAAAAACACAGTGAATTCTAATTAGATATTTACCAATAATTATCTCACTAGAATTAATTGTGTTCTAATTAACTATTTTACAAATTTTAAAACTTGTAGATTTTCTTGGTAATGATTTCAAAAACGTAAGGTAATCATTTTTAATTAACCGTAGAGTATCCTGTGTTTTTGTTTTCTCATATAGAACACAGATTGTTATTAAATAAATGTTTTCTATGTACATTAAGCGTTGATAACATCAAAGGAATAATGACAATACTTATTAAAAATATGCATTTTAAAATCAAAATAATGTTTTTTTTTACAAAAATTACTCCATTGCATTACTTATTGAAGAAACTGTAAATAGTCAGTACCAACTAGACATTTCTTGTGTTCATAAAATAGTTTGAAAGCATCAGCATTTGTCAGGCTTGAGCTATGATTGAGCTTTAAAAGAAAATATGCGACTTCAGAAAGGACTTGTGTAGTAATTTGGCCCCCGATTTAATCTTCAGGTCAAAATATACACATAATGTACCTACCATATTTTTTAAATACATGCATATTCCGATAAACGAGCATTTATTCATTATTGAAAGTTGTGTACATTTTATGAAAGAACAATATGATAATTATTGCTGTAATTCTAAAACAGTTCTTTAGAGATCTTTATGTTTATACAAATTTTTTTCATGCTTTTTATGTGTTGACTCTATTCTTAAATTTAGCGACTGCCTACATATTTTCTGACATTCTTTATTATATTATATTGTGAAATATAAAAATTATCATTTAGATTTATATAAAAAATATAAAAATACATTCTTACGTATAATTACCCATTCCTGGGTGTACTATTTTGCATCTGTTCACTATTTTGGTAATAGCGATACATGTTTGTTGTTCAGGGCGTTTACTAGGCGTCACCTCACAACCCGTGGAGTGGAGTGCTATTAGAAATTTGGAAATCTTTTTCAAGTTTTTAGTTTGATGTCGGGCGGAATCGAACTTTGGGCGCGGTATGATTTTAATTTTTTAATATATTTAACCTTTTTCGTATAAACTAAATAAACATCTAGAACTCTGTAATTTCTTGTATAATATTTAAAACATATCCCTTATCTAAGATTTTAATCAAATCCAACAAAAGTTTGGATTTTCTTGTAACTTTTAAATGCATCTAACGATGTTTATTTCCAGTTTGTAGTTTCACAAGTCGTCGGGGCTTGGGTTCATTTTAACAGGCTATTAAACCGATCATTGATTCGGCAAGGTGGCGCAGAAGTAAAGCTAGTCTACAGAGTGAGCGCTTGCCAAATGTTGCACATGATCGTTTACACTGCATAGTGTTGCTGTGCATCGAGCTTCAGCCTTTTCACTACATGCAACGATTCAACGGTACCCTTACCTGCACATGCACACCACACACGTGCACAAATTATTATGGTTGATAGTAATGTGATACTCGATTGATGGAATAATGGCAGAAGTGGAAAAAAATATTGTTGGTTATACGAATTATAAAATTTGTAATCCGTAATAATTAGATATTGTAAATGCTACATTCTGTTCAATCAATTATTTCTGCCAAAACGTCTAAGCTAGAGCTGAGAAATTAAATATTTGATATTTAATATATTTGTTATATCGAGTAAGTAAGAATTGAGATATATATATGGATAAGGTTCGATATTTATCAATAAGTTTTGATAATAATTATGGATAAAATCTATTCGCTATTTTTGCTAAAAATGGCAATTAATAGATAAATAAAAATTTATTGATAAATATCAATATTTCGATAAAAACCGACACTTCCACTAGTGTTTCATCAAAACTAGAAATCTTGTCTTGGTGGTAATTTCTTGCCTTGTCTTGATTTTCAAGACAAGAAAATACAAATTTCTTGTCTTGGTCATTTCTTGGCGCCGTATTACTTGTCTTGTTTCAAGAATTCTTGATATTTCTTGACGTTTTAGGGGAATCCCCTTTCTCTATCGCTTTATCCAATCCGAACGCTCAAGTGTAGCATTGGCGTGTGCCATTGGTCCTTTTAAAATGTTACTATAATTTTTTTTAGTTCCAAATTTCGCCACCAGGTTCGCATTCTTATTTATATATTCCAATAGTGATAAGGAAGTGGCTATTTTTAGAGCAAAAAATAAAAAAAGTTGAATTACGCAGGAAATGGTTGATCATATGAGTATTATGTTTTTATTTATATATACATATATATATATATATATATATATATATATATATATATATATATATATATATATATAATTGTTTCCTGAATTCAATAATAAAATAAAAATATAGCATAATAATATTTTATATAAGTGATTTCCGGTTAGACCGGAGGTGCCAAATGCTTTGCAAGTATGTATTTTAGTTGAAACGGACATATCGGAAAACTCCTAGATATCAAATTTTATAAAATAATATTGAATAGTTTTTAAAATAAAGATAGTGTAAACTCCCCATGGAACAGCCTCAGTTAGGTTCTGTCATATACAGAATGTTAATGAATATTTACATGCTATAAATTTATAGGGTATGTAAAATAGACTTACTTTTACTAATAAACTCATATTCGGAATCACACCGTTTTCGAGCTATAAGCTCTTAAAGAGTAGTTATTATCTACCTAATTTTAGTTTAGTAGGCTGATCATATTGTTACGTTACTCCGCCTCATCTTCACTCGTGAATTCCATCGCACACAACGTGTCTCCTTATTCATTTAACGTAGGTATGCGTATTCGGGCTTTCAAGCGACTAATGTGCCCGTTATTTTTGCGTTGAAGCTGCAATGACTCCCGTAAAGTGGTTCATTAGACATCATACATGTACCTTTTCGTTGAATTTATTGAATTCTTATACTCCACATTCAATCTGTGCAAAATATTTATTTAAATTCACCTTACACCCTATTCCTTTTGAGCAACAAGTACCCACATGCCCACACATTTAACCTCTATCCTATCCAATAAAGCATCCCCAAGTTGGTTGGGACGAGGGCTGTAGGCTGTAGGTGGTATAGGCGACGACAGCTGGCCGGTGGGGGTGGTTCGGCATTCGGCACACATCGCACACACGCGGCGACGCGCAAATACACCTGCCCAAACACGACACGCGACCCCACGTCTTACAAGGGATGGAGTTGTTCGAGATGGAGATGGAGAGGGTGTTTAAACAGCAGGATAAAGAGGACCTTGTAAGATTTAAAGTGCGGTGCGGAGTGATTTAACGTAGCTGTAAATTAATATATGGTTATGGTTAATGTAAGGATAAGGGAAATGGGATATAATTACGCCCTTTCATAACAGAACATTATCCTACGATCTAGACCTACGCAGTGGGATACTTTTGTTTCGTATGAATTCGTGTATATTTGTGAATGTATGGGTAGGTGTATTCAGTGTATTCAGAACATTTTGAAAACTTGTATTTCTTTCGAAAAATTTATAAGAAAAAATTGTAAAATATTTTATAAAAATCTCCTTTGATAAGTGATGTGTCCCACTGTAATTTTTTTTACCAGTTTTTGTAGACTATAGAGCAGTCATGTTAAACATGCGCCCGTGGACCTCACGGCCCTTTGCAAGCACATCTGCGACCCGTACAAAGGTTACTGTAATTTGGCCATTTAACGGCCAAAATTGCAGTTTTTATAATTTACACCGAATAAACTTGCGTCATTCACAGAAAACGCATACGATGCAGGTAACAGGTCATGCATATTTTTAGAAGTGGAGCGTGCCTGACCGTCTGGGATCTGATTGGTTGTCTGCGGCGCGCACAATGCTCGATGGCGTCATAGAGATATAGACTACAAGCACAGACCAAAAAACGCTATCTAGATGGGTAATTACAATGTTATTAACTGAAACAGTGTCTGACGCGACATCTCTTGATAGAAACGGGGTAACTAACTTCCTACAAAACGCAATCAAAGTGAAATTATGAATTAGATTTAGATTGTGATATTATATTCATCGACGGATAATGTGCATTTCCTTGAAAAGTTTTCATTCAGGAAACTTTAAGCAAAAATCGGGAATTGCACATTTTCTTAATAAATGTACATTTCGTAATTTTTTATTTAATTTTTCCTATGCGCATTATCCATCACACCTTTATTAGAAAAAGCAAAGAAAGAAAATTAATTAGGTTGAATCAAATTTATTATGTTCACCTTTAACTAAAAAAACACTGTGGCCCGTAGCAAAATACAAAATAGCTAAAGTAGCCCGTTTGACATGCCTGGTATAGAGTGTTGCATAACTTATGAAAGAGGACTGACGCCGAAGAGATTATTAAACTTTATTTTATGGCGTTATTCTGGAAACGTAGTTATGTGAATTAAACAAATTCAAATGATGCAGTGATTGTTGGATTAATGGGTTATATGTATACAGGTTGTTCATTTTAAATTAGCCATCATTAGTAACTCGAGAACTATAAGAGTTATGAAGACGGTTAAATGGGCAAACAATTTCTATTTCACAGGATAAATTTGAAGAAAAGAATTTTTTTTCTACCAGTAGTTTTCAACATACGGGATCTAACTTTTTTATTTTAAAAGAGAACATATATTTGTTATTTGCTCATTCGTTAGAGAATTTAATAGTGAATTCAGTGATATAATGTTTTTATACCCTTACATAATGATTTTTTTGAGAAAAATAAAGTTTTATGAGATAGCAATGGTGGCCCATTTAAAATGAATCCTGTAGTTGTACAAAAAAATAAAAAATCAAAACGTTGCTTGTGGAAAGCACGAATCTAAGTCGCGGTGTTTTAGCTATTGCACAGAATTAATTAATAGAAGATGAAATAAAGTAATGAAATTTATCAAAACAAACCGCTATCAGTTAAAAGAATGTAACGCTTGTTTCAAGCAACCGTATTGCGCATGCCTGCATCAACATCCAATCAGAACGCATTTTTCATTAAAATAAATGCAGACGGCTGTATTGATGTGACGTCACGTACAGTTTTTATAAAAATTTCTTTGAAAACGGTTTTTTAAAAAAATATTTACGTATACATATATTTATAAAAAAGATTTTCAGTTAGATATCCACTTAATATTTAAAGATAAACACGTCTTGGTACATAGTTGGTATACTGAAATGTATGTAATTGAGAGAAGAATTTAATTATTTCAAATTATAGAAATACACGAGACTATCACAAAATAAATTTTAATTAATATAACTGTATGATTTTGGAGAAGAAAATACATATGTAAAGTAGTTATATTATATTTAAAGTAATTTAATAAATTTGCCAGTGTTAGTAAATATTTATTTAAATTACTTGGCGGAAAATAATGTGCTGGCCACATCAGCTTTTTTCTTGTTTTTGCCAAAAAACGTCCCATGGACCATTTAAATAATCCGACATCAAACTTCAAAATTATTATCAAATTTCACGACAGCATTGAGACTCCGTGAGTTGACGAGTGATAAAGACTCCCAGCAGATCAGATATCTATTTCCTACGCCTTCATTACCGAAATTTGCAAATAATTAAAATTGACATATTCGATAATGGGTAAGCCAATCTGATAGGTACTACGGTATAACAAATATTAAAGAATATTTCATTCTCCATACATACTTCATATTATTGATTGTAACAGAATTAGATTTAGAATTTATATTCTTATTTTTTTTACTGTACATTATTCATATTTTTTGTTGTTTAATGGTTTGAATTTATATTTGGTAATATTTTTCTTATTTTTGCTATAAATATAATCTCTGTATATTAATTATTTAGTTTTATATTATTCTGTAATTGGGGACTACTTCCTGTTCAATAATTACATTAAATAAATAAATATATTCTGTGAATTTAAAGGTAAAAATTATATAAAATAACTTGTTTCTATAAATCTTGCACCTTGCAGCCTAATCTATGCTAAACGCTAATGAAACCAGTTGCGATTATCCTATGTTAGTCATTAACAAATAAAGTTCAAAATAAAATTAAATTAGCCGGAGGTAATATGTCAGCCACATTAAATTCTTCAAACTATGTTGTCTTCTTATAGAAGAAATAACATATTATGCTGTGTAATTTGATTAAAAGCTCATGTATCAGCGCATTATACAAGCACATTGATTTTTAATAAAGTTGCAGAAATTAATTCAAAAGTTGTTTTATTTATAGAACAGCACGAGTTATAAAAAGTATTTTAATTATATCAACCTTCAGCTTCTTTATGGTGTATCAACTGATTTCATGCCTTCCATGTGAAATTATAGGAAAAATTTCGTAAAAACGCCAACTTACCCTAATTACTTTTTCATTCCTTGTAATTAAAACTTAATTGTGTAGCATGTAAGGAAAAAGATACAAGAGGTATCACACGTAAGTATTTACCTACATCTATTTTAATCTTTTCTCAGTCTGTGTGTGAAGAAATTTTTGCATAACTTGGAATGAACATTTGGAATAATTAACTTACATGAAGATCCATTCATAACCTAGTTATTGTTTTACCTTATTTTACCAGAAAGAATATTGTTTTTTTTTTGCAAGTATGTTGTTATATCCTTTCTGTCTTATATTTTTGGCAATACAATTCCAATCCGTTACAGATATTAACGTGGTAATATCTGGGCCACACGGTGCTTGAAATGATCATTATCTAAATTCTTAGTGGAATCCTTTAATCCTTATCTATTAGAAAAATACAGAGACACAGAGATGTAACTTTGAGATATTGCTGAGGCTGAGACCATATCCTACATGAACAGGCTTAAAACATACATGTTATTATCTACAATTATTGACAATTTCTAGCCCTGATGAAGACTTTAGTCAAAGTCGAAACGTAGGCCAGGAAATAAATTAATTTTACACAGACTGCGTGTCCAATTATTTCCCAATTTTCATTCTCCTACCAGTCGATCATCGTATTCAGCCCTTAAAACATACTGTTCTTTTCCATGGATGAGAAAAAATTCAACAAGTTGAGTCCTCCGGCTTCTGACGGTTAATCAGAAATGTGTTCGATTCCTGACATCGTCCGACTTGCTGTTGCGCTAAAAAGCTGATCCTGATATGTTCATGGAAAGATTTGTTATTATTAATGAGACGGGTTCCTCTCTATCAGCCTGAATCAAAGCAATAGTCAAAACAGTGGAAGTTTGGGTGTTCACCACTTCCCAAAAAGTTATGGTTTCTGTTTTTTGAGACGTGAAGGAAATATCGATGGTGGATTAACTTCCTAAGTAGTGGCGTGCGATGAAGGGAAACAAGATAAGCTTACCTATCAGTTCTAGTAAATAAGTTCATCTTTATAAGCAAATAAATATAAAATTGTTTTGAAATATGTTATAATCTGTATTAACTTGATGTTTGTATAGTTATATACGATTTTAGAAATTGTGATTTCAAGGCAGTAAATGAATTCTTAAATGAAGTCAATTGGGTGATGTTAGATAACATGGCAATAGATGATGCATTCACTTTTATAGTATCTTGTACTTTATAATAAGTTTATATACACCTGTAAAATGTGTAAATTTTATTGTTGGTATTCGAATGAACTCAAATCATTAATTAAAACAAAACACTATTACCATAGTCAATACAAACAGTCTGGCACACTACTAGATTACAATAAATTCGCTAAAATTAGATCTGATTATAAAAAATTAAGTAAACATTGTTATGACCTGTATATTAAGAATACCGAATCAAGTTTGTCAACAAATAATATTAAGAACTTTTGGTCTTTTGTCAATAATATTAACAAAAAGAATAGATTACCCAATAATCTTTTATCTCCAGGAAACAAATGCAGATAACAGTCAGGATAGCTAACTACTTGTTCGCTACACATTTTTCTTCTGTTTATATTCCACCAAATAATGGTAATTTATCTACAAATACTTTTGAAACTTTTAATGTAGTAAATGTCTGTAATTTAACTGTATCAGTAGATGAGATTTTTCAAAAACTGACTGGTTTAGATGAGTGTAAAGGAAGTGGTCTTGATGAAATTCCTCCTGGTTTTATAAAAAAATGTTCTTTATCATTATTTAATAAATCTTTTCATATGGGCCACTTTCCTGTTTTTCTAAAATTCAGTTATGTAATACCAATTCATAAATCTGGTGATAAAAATAATGTCAAGAATTATAGGCCGATTACTATACAATCAACCGTAGCCAAAATAATGGAAAGCTTAGTTTGTGATAGTTTGACACCGCTTCTAAAAAATGCAATTATTCCCGAGCAACATGGATTTTTAAAATGTAGATCTACGGACACAAATTTATTGTCTTTTTATCAATATGTTATTAATGCTTTTGAGAAAAACTGTCAACTAGATACAATTTATGCTGATTTCTCGAAAGCTTTCGATACAGTTAATCATGAAATTCTCCTAAGTAAATTATCTTATTATGGTATTGGTGGACCTATGCTAAATTGGTTTAGAAGTTATCTGACTAACATAACGCAAAATGTTAAAATTAACTCATCACTGTCTAATATTTTTGAAGTTTTATCTGGCGTGCCTCAGGGCTCTCATTTGGGTCCTCTGCTTTTTCTTATTTTTATTATCGATGTAGGGAAATTTTTGCACAATGTAAATTATTTACTGTTCGCCGATGATTTAATTTTTTTTTTGAAAATTACCTTCCCTAATGTCTGTCAACTCATTCAAAATTATTTAAATAACTTAATGCAATGGTGTGAGAAAAACCAAATGAACTTAAACATCAATAAATGTAACTATATGACCTATCATCGAGTAAAAAATCCTGTTAAATTTAATTATTATCTCAACAATCAATTGCTACGTAAAATAACCGTTGTTAAAGATTTGGGTGTTATTTTAAGTCCCGACATGGTAGTTACAAGAAAAATTTTCTACATGAGTTTTAGTTTTGATTTATACACATGCATAGAAGTATTATTTAAATCAACATCAATTTGAACATCATTAAATTCTCTCATAATTCTATTTAAAGGAGAAAAACAAATATAATTTCTATCTGAGAAATGTATATAAAATAAATATTTGTTCCTGGTAGTAGAATATCGCACATTAAAATTAATGAAAGAAAGTAACAATGGACAATCAATCAAATTATTAATTAATCGGCAAAGAAAAACCAAATCAATATAAATATGGCGCTGCTGCAAAGTTGTGATATGTAAATATTTTAAGATTGTCTCATAAGATGCATGAGAAAATATGAATGTAAATTTATATCTGATAATTCGAAGAAATCTATTTTGTACATTTTCAAGGGCAGCCTTATGAACATCCTAATACGGTGACCAAACTATTGTACAATAATCCAGAATAGGTCGCACTAATGTAATATATAAAAGTTTAATGGAGTTAATAGTTAATGTTTTTGAAATCGCGGATAGATCTGCAAATAAAATCTAAAATTTTCATTGCTTTCACCTTTATAAATTCAACATGCACCTTAGATTGTTACTGCTGTAAGTATATATCAACTTTTGTATTATTATTTTTATTACTGTGTTAATTTGTATCATAGCGTGAAAGTGTGCTGAGGTAATCAAAAATAACTCTGCTTCGGCCAATGCTGAAACGTGATTCGTTTATTATCAATGTCATATAAAGACGTATTATTGCAAGAAATAAAATAAATTATGCGGATTATTTTGATCCGACATATTAGGAAATAGTTTTGTAAGATTGGTAAGTATATTTGAATAATATGAAAACCAGCGACATGGAGAGCGCTTTATATGACAGTCGAGAGAAGATTCTTCACGTTAGAGTGAACGCAGGTTGTCATCTCTTGTAGTTGATAAAGAAATTCTAAAAGAAATACTGTTAAGATATGGCTTTTTACGTCTGTTAAAAAATAGTATATTATGTTATTAGGAGTAAAAGTGATACTGTTGTGTGGCGAGCGTGGTAGTTTAAACGACGAGCGAAGCGAGTCGGATAAATGCACGCGAGGCACACAAAGATACTTTTACTCCGAATGACACATTATATTTTTTCTTCAAACGTAGATATTTAAAGAAAAATATCTACTACTGCCATTACATTTTACATAAATTACGTTTGCGATTTCAATTGCCTTGCAGCTATGGATACTTATTTGTTCACTTTTTGTTATAAACATTGAAGTGAAAATTTTCACGTTTTTACGTTTAAATCAAAACTGCAATTTTATATCCTCTTTTTGTGCAATTATGTCGGAATTTGAAGTATTATAATGTACGAAGTTGTTCAATTGGATGGAAAACTAACAGTGTGGCAGTGTGGCTAAAAGATATGTCCAGAAATCACTGCAAAACAATATAAACTTTTCTTATCACTTTAATTCTTTATTCTTATGCTCATTACCGTCCCTGTAATTATAATCTGTAAGTCTGCTATTCTTTAATAATGTTATTTCCTCAAAAGTAAACTTTGTTCAATTTACAGGTTATATATTTAAATTTGACAGCTATTGATTGTATTTACTAACTTTATTCTTAGGTTACTTAACGTGTTATAGTGACATTTAGGGCGATATTACAGATTTCTTTTATTAAAATTACTTCTTATTCGTTGATCTGTATAGTTTCTATGGATATTTATTTATTTTATTTCTAGAAATTAGCTACTTCTACTCTGGCGGCGTAGAAATTAAACTTCTACCTTGTGAATCAAGTCACAAAAGATGCTACTTTTATGACGTTTGAAGAAAAATACACTTTTTTCATTAAAATGGGTTTATAAAGTAAGTCTTTTTTAACAAAAAAGTGTGAAAAAAGTGCACTTTTTTAACGCAAACAGGTGAAATAATGAAACGCTATGGCACTTTTTTCACACTATTATTGTAGAGGTAAAAAAATATATACAACTAGAGTAAAAAGTGTCTTATTTCACTCATTCACTAGTATGGTAATAGCACGAACGAAACTGTTGGGTTCATTAGAAAGCACTAACGATGCACTAACTAGTGATATGTTACATATGAATTAAATCTTAAAATTTAATTTGAAGTTGGCCCACCCCTAATTTTTATAATTTACTCAATAATGCGATGTGCACTAACGTTCATCTATAGTGCACTAAATAGCACTAACGATGCACTAACTAATAAGACAAAAAAGAACGTTGGTGCTAGATTGGGCGGGGCTAACTTCACCGGTGTTGTGCTGAGCTTATTGAACGCATCTAATGATTCAGTATGATAACAACTGCCTGTCAAGTAATATGTAACTACATAGCGTTTCTCCCTTTATAGTTTAAAATTATTTACCTTAAATAAAGAAATAAGTTCAGTCTTATTACAGGTTTCTTCTCTCTACGTAATCGAGCACGTGAAGGGGAATGCATAGATTTACTATTTCTACTACTATTATGTTCCTATACTTTAACTTGTTATATCAATTTCTGAAAAAATATAAAGAAAGCGAATTGGAATTCTAATGAAAAGTGTGCTGTTCCATCAGGAAAACACCCTAGCTCACCAATCACCAGTTGCGATAACTGAAATTAATTGATGCGCCTTTGAATTGGTACCTCATCCTCCCTATTTACCAGATCTAGCTATATCAGATTTTCATCTATTTCAGAATCTCAAAAAAATACCCTGAAATGACAACGATTTTCTTTCACTAAAGAAGTTGTAGCAGCCGTATTTTGCACACCAGGACGACTGAGATCATTGTATTGCAGCGTCGATGGACCAAATGTAGAGATTTAAAAGTGAGGATTACGTAGAAAAATAATGAAAAAAAAAACTTCTGTGTTAGGTGTCGAATTTTTCAATTCACTCTCATATTGACATTCTTTCGTGTATCGTGTATTTCTAATACATAATTTGTAAAATGTAAATTCCCTTATCAAACTGGGGCGAAATTTCCGTATGACAGGTAAAAATCACTGCCTCATCATTGTTAGAAATTTCCAATGGACACTTCCAAAAATTAGAGCATATTATCAGGATCTTATCTCGGTACATATTTGCATTACCACGCCTTTCTAATTAAATTATATCCTGGGGTATTTCCCAAATTCATGAGTAACCGGATGAAATGACTAACTGTTCCGTTTTTAATACTTACAAATTTATTACATCCCATATCTCCACGATGTTACAATGTCAGCATATAAACAGGTCACCGACCTAATTTTGTTAACTTGCAAAAATTTCACGAACAATAACCTTTACATTAACTGCTCGTGCTCGACATTCACCGTACATTACCACCTACTCCACTACGCTACTTAATTTTATAAGAATCTGCTGCACATTGCTCATTTACATATTATCTCTAAGTATAAGTTTGCGGAACATGAATTGAATTAAGAGAATTAAAAAATTGTAGCCGGTGCGGAGAATCGCATTAAAACATTAGGACTCTGCATGTTCTGATTGAATCTGAAGTAGCTAGATTAAAAAGTTCACGACGACGCACAGACGTGGTAGGCCACAAACTTTTCAATCGACCTTCGTTAAATAACTATATAATTATTAAAGTGCAAGAATGTCAATTTATGAAAGAAGTTTTTTTAAGTACTCGTGTATTGATTAAAATTTGAATATTAACTGTTATAAAACTTGTAATTGTATAGGAGTAGGGTTTATCGTATGAAATTACCTCCCCAAAAAAAATTAAAGTTTGTTACACTCGCTATAAATTAGTTTGTAAGTGTTGCTGATTGGATGGTGAAGCCTTATGGCGCTATTCTGTGCCGTTCTACTCGCATAAGCTCTATAGGCTCTATAAGTAACCGATCTTATAGAACATAAGAACATTGCTATTCTGTAAACAAGTTACTGTAACCGGTATAGGGCCAGTTGCATAGAACCTTGTTAGCTGATCATGTATCATATTTAACTACACATTGTAGTCATGGATACATATCAAAAATACATTGGAAAATAAGTCTTGTCAAAGTTAACAATGTTTTATGCAACTGGGCCATAGTCTTATAGAAATTTATATAAATCTTACAGCGCCAAAATTTTGACTGTAACAGCGGTAATAATAAATAAGGGTTAAGTTCAGAATAGCTTCTTTTTAACACAGGAAATAGCTATTCCTAGTTTATCACGAGCTTAACTCACAAATGTATAATAATAAACATGGAATAAGACTTAACTCTAGAATAAACCCTCCATAAACGTTATTTTAACACATGGTTAAGAGATATTCTCGGAATACTTAATCTGGAAATAGGAAATTATTTATTATTACCGCTGTTAAAGTTTTATAAAGCATATTTAAACGTTTTTATATAAAAACCTGTGTTCCTCTGGGCTGTGATTGGTAATCTAAATCATCAAAGTGATCATGATTAAGAAGAAGTATGTTTTTCGTTTCCTATTCGTTATCCCCACTTTCTCATTTTGTGATCACTATACAACCTTCCCCCTTCCCTACTGAATCATCCTTTTTCAGTGATCACAGGTATTTATTTCAGAGCAAATTAAAAAATGGCTCACGACAATAGGTTTTTGAGCGTAGAAATTTATCAATGTGGGGCTTGTTGCATCAAAGGTAATAAGATTTTCCTACAAAATCATGTAATGACCCACCATACTTTTAAAAACAGAGTATATATAATAATAATTTGTTTAGACTGTCAATATACAGAATACATATGTTACATAAAAGATTTGTTTTAAGTAATCATACTTCATATGTTACCAAGAACATTTTTTATTTTACTTCTATATGATCCATTTTTAATATGCTTAATATAACACTTGACAGTAGATAGAGAATTTTGTTTTTTAATATTTGTAATAATATAAATATTAAAAAAAAAATATTTAGAAGATTTTTGTTAAAATACTACTTCCGGTTGTCTAATTGTTACCAGAATATATTCTACTCTTCCCATTACTGTTAAATTGAGGAATACGTAGTTACACAGGTGTTTAGTCTATATAGAATTTGAGAAATCGTACCTCCAACAACCTCAGACACACACACACACACAGACATCATCGTAAAAATGTTGTTATCGGATTCTAGGAACCTTAAAACGTGCTTATTTACTAAAATCTGGATATGCGATTTTTAGCATGATTCCAATACCTCTTAGCGAGAGGTAAAAAAACAAGATAAATACACATATTACCAATTTTTATAGAAATTTATGTTAAAAAAAATATTTCAGCATGAAAATAGAGAAGGTTTTTTTGGATTTATCAAAATCCATTTAGTGTACCAGATAATGAATTACATTACTAAGGAATGTTAAACTGTATTTATTTATTTAATTAAGTCATTGTAAAACTTTAATTAAAATGGCTTTAATTTTTTTTCTTTAATATAAAGTTGAATCATTTGAAATAGCTATAAGTATTTGGCACGATTATTGATTCTAAGCTGAAGACAAGGGCAATTTCCGCTAGTCAAGAAAATTTGAAGAGAACCTTATACTTGTATGAATACATATACAAATGGCAAAGAATTGTCCATAGTTTCAGAGAATATTTAAAATAGTCATTAAATGATGACTGCATAATCAATATTAATAGCGAAAAGAATAGATTGCAAAAATTAAAACCTAGGTGATAAAAATATTATTTTTGTAATGTATTATTTTTAAATTAATAATCGTTTTTATTTCATATTTTTTGCAATATTTACAAAATTACTGCCCATATACTGTAGCATATTTGGCAGCTACGTAGGAATGAAGTTAGGCATTATATAAGAATAACTCTGTAGCCTGGCTTGGTATACAGGAAGTTACAGAATAGGTAATTTTACTACTCTATAAGCTGTCGTGTTATAGAGCTCAATAACTTATAGAGTATAGAGTTACAGTCTGACAGAGCAAAGTTACAGAATAGCACCATTAGTTAGGGTTATCATGTGTAAATGTGCAAAGTTCTGACAAAAAGCCTAGAAAAGTTTAGATATTTTCATTGCAAGTGCGACATACGCAAAACCCCTGTTTAATTTTAGTTAAGTTGATTCTGTGCTTCAAAGAGTAGGTAACAAAGATTATTTTTAATTCGAGTTCTTAATGTACCAAAGACAGTAATAATGATTGTTTTCCGTTTGAGTTAATTATGTACCAAGGAGATCGACAAAAATTACTTTTAGTTTGAGTTGTACCAAAGAGAGTGACAAACATTATCTTCGATTGTCAAATCCGGACGTTTAATAACCTTAATCTTGGTTGCAATAGCAATCAATTATTGTTACACGTATTATGTCCTTTCAACTGCACTTATACAAATCTATTCAAAAATGATATCTACAATACTTACGGTACTGGCCCTTGATAAGGTTGCATTTGACATTATCTTTTGTTTGTTATTGAGATAATTCTTATTCTTAACCATCCCGAGTGAAATAAACTCTAAACGTACTTATTTGGTATTCTCTTTCCACGGCATATATTATTGTATTTGAAGTATAAACGTCCATCCAATAGATAAAAGCCATAATTATGTGTCTCTTTGTGGTGTTAAATACGGCGCCAGGCACCCATCACCGGACACGTCGCCTCTGTCAAGGCCAGCAGGCGGATACACCACACCACAACACACAGCAATCGAGCAATCCCATTCATGCAGCATGCGTGTCACTTCAACCGGTAACCGGACCATTGATGTGTTCTCGCTTCATATGTATATGTGATGTGATAATCAAGCCGGCTATGTGTGTCAATGAGATGAATCAAGGATAGGACTCTTCAGGATGGAAGGATGTAGTTTGCATAAAGGATGTAGAGGAGGATACAAATGTTAATTGTTTCCGGATTGTTGCGATTTTGTGGTGGAATGGAAACTAATTTGAGGAATTTTGTTAAAATAATGGGAATTGTAGCATACGTACTACATTCTAAATTAACTTTTATATAATGCATCTTCTTTTAACACAGAAATTATACTCTGTCATCTTGAGACTGGACTTTTTATCCTGGTCTTGATGTCTAACATTGGAATCGCAGAATCTATGGCCTCGTGATATAGCGCTACTTTCGAAAAATCGCTATTAAAGTGTCAAATGTCAATTTTTAATCTTATAAATTGATGAAAAAAATCGATTAAAATTAAATTAAATTGTAATATTTCAAATATTATCTGACAAAAAACAAACATATTATTGTCTATTCATAAAATAAATAAAAATCTAATGTGTTTTGTACAAATTCCACACAGAATTTTTTTTGCAAACTATTCTGTGGACGCGTTTTTTAGGGAACAAGTGCACTGATCTTGCCTCGTAGGTACTGAACTGAACTGAACTACTCCTAAAAAGAACAGTATGCTTTTTTAAAATAAGATGTAGAAAATAAAAACATATATTATTATATTGATAACATAATCTACCCAATTGGCTTATGGCTATAATCTGTTGTATTACCTTATGTGATTTGTTTTTGACACGAAATTGCGCTAATAGGGATGTATTAGGCCGAGACGGGACTTTGAGGTTTGACTCAACTTGGTCTGAAAATAAAATATGCAACCTGTCTCGAAGATTGATTTTAAAAAATCTGATGTGGCAAGCATAATACTTTCCGTTAATCATACATAATTTTTCTTGCAAAAGATTCTAAATTTCCAGTAAAATTATTTCATAAACAAACTATGCAAATTGCACTTGACACTGACATCTTCTTCTTTAGCTTCTCCCATTCGTTAGGGGTCGCTATTTTTTATATTTTTCTTCCACTCATTTCTGTTTTGCATGTCGGTCTCATTCAGTTCCTTTTCTCTCAAGTCTTCCACAATACAGTCCTTCCATCTTATCTTTGGTCTTCCTCTGTTTCTTCAACCTTACTAAGCTATTTATTCTTTTCCGAATATATTCTTCATCTCTTCTCATGACATGTTCAAACCAATGTAAACGTCTCCCTTGTATCTTTCTCGAAACTTGTAACACTAGAGTTATATCCTTACCGTATCTTTCCGTATCTTCCCCAACATCTACTTCACATCCTCATCTCTTCCATATTCATTTACTTTTCATTGATACTCACATCTGTCAATTTAAATTATCTAAATATATTAGCAGTTTCCGTAGTTAACATAGCTGGCTGATTTATGAAATTTAATATCTTTATAATTCTTTAACTCTATATCTATTGAATATGAAGTATAAAATACAATCAAATCGTATAGAGAATAATATATTGTTTAAGTTATAATAATGTTAAATGTCAATAAATCATATTTAACTGTTAAAATCTTCAAATAAGGCTACTTTCGGTTGACCAATTATAACCAAAATTTAATCACTTGTTCTTCTGGGTGTAAACTTGAGGAATACGAAAATATAATTTTTGGAATCGTGGTATTGAAGTTATGCGATCCGAAACTTTCGTCACACACATAGACATGCAGACATCTTCGTAAAAATGGTAAAATCGAATTATAGGGACCCTAATACGTTCTTATTCACTAAAAACTCATCATTGAATTTTTTGACCTTCCTTACCTAAAGGTGACGGAAGGTAAAAAAAGCCGGCTCCAAGATATGCTTGAAATCGGGCCGAGCCAAATCACAGCTCGAAATTGAGTGCATCTGCCATCCCTAATATTGATTTTAATATGAGGCGAAATGTTTAACTTGCCTAACTTGTACTGTATAACACTGTAAACTTAATACATAATTGTTAACGCTTCTTCAGGAACTGAAAAAGTCTGCTTCCTTAGATAGTTTAACATAGGTTAACATAAGTTGTTAAATGAGATGTTTCTAATGCAAGCTTTGAAACACATTTTTCCTTATAAAAGTTACAGACTTACAGATATAAGTACAACACCTTGTTTGCCGAAGAAGTTCGAAATTTTATACAACTTTTTCTAATAAATCAATCTGTATTTATTTTATTCATAATTTTAATTTTCTATGAAGTAAATTATCTTAATATCTGGGAATAGAAGCAGACTGGCTCATCCACAAATAAGCCGTGATGATAAATTTATTTATTTTTCTCAGCATATTCAAACTATGGATAGTTTATTTAAACAAAAAGCTAATATGAAATGTAGAATGTAGTCGTCTATAAAGTCTGTTTGGCACAATCTTGATTTGATAGTACATTTGGTAACAAATTGTTTCATTCGAAACTAATGTTATAACAAATACTCGTAGGCTGTTCTGTTCATCACAAATGTATTTATAAATTATGATATATCTGTTTTATTCAATCACAAAATAACAAATTTTCTCTGTCTCCAGGGATCGTGAAATATATTTTTAAATGTAATGTATTGGCATTGGATACTAGTTGAACATTAGGGGATTGAACGTTTCGTATTCTAATTGAATCTTGTTATGGTGTGATGATATGTTGCGTTCATTAGCATGTGTCGATTTGGCAGAGTCGCCTAATTTGTCAGTCAATGTCATCTGTTTGCCTAAACATATCCGGAGAGCACATAACAACGGACAATGCCCTGACCGTGGCCAAGGTTCATCACTACATACGCAACCGTATTGACTTTTTCTTGTTACATATACCCGAAATACGATTACAATTAAAATACATATTGGCAATATTAATTAATGTCTAATGCAAATTACTGGGACCGTTGATAATATTAGCTGCCAGGGTCGTATTTACGTACAGGTTATCTAGGCCCGCACCACAAAGGGGCCTACACCACATAACAAACTGTTAATTTTTAAAAAATTGAATAGACTAAAATAAAAAATGTCTTGTTTTTAATATTTAATGTAGTGCGAGCACTCCATAAAATACGTCGACGGTCGATGCATGATGGGGAAAATGAAAATCCATTAGTCAGAAGAGGTGAATGTATAAACTCCTCTTAGAAAAAAACGTCAAAAATTGTTTTCTTAATATCCAGATCGCTCTAAGAATGTACACAATAGCAGTGGAGGAAGATCATTTTCAAAATTGAAGTTAATCAAAAACTGGCTTCGAACCTTCACGTTAGAAGACACGCTCAACATTTTGGCTTTGCATTGAAAGTGATATTTTAAGACAACTAAGTTACGAAGTATTATAATTAGCTTCATTAGTTTAAAGTGTAGGCGTAAACCAATTAGCCACTAAGCTTATTTGACATTTTCATTTTAAGTCGTGTCTTGTGTGTGAGTTGTTTTAATATTTAAGTTGGCAATGTAATATAATATAAACCGAATTCAATAAAGACTTTTCTTTGTTTGTTACATTCCCTTTTTATCTTATCTTGCATTTGCCTAACATGTTTACTTAAAATTACAAAATTCCCCTCAGTACAGGTACAGGTACAGATTCTAAATATGGCCCTGTTAGCGAAAATATTTATCAGTATTTTATGAATTATTTATATTCTAAACTGATTGCCAACTTGTTTTTATACAAGTCTTCGATGTAAGAAATAACTCTGATTTTGATTATTACGTATGCTAGACAAGTGTAGAAAAACTTAAAAATAATAAATAAAGTAGAAAAACTAACATTTAAGTAGGAATACTCGTAATACGTAAAGAATTGTTTAGCAAAAGGTCACTGTAACACTAAAAATTCAGGAAAGTATGCTCTATAAATAAGTAAACTAGAATATTATTATTAAACATACTAAATAAAGTCGAGTTGAATATTTAAAATTATGGGTATATTTCCTACTATACTGTAATGAAAAAAAATATATATATATATCATCACGGCATATTACCCATTGCTGGGTGTGCCAATCTGCTTTGTACACAGATATCGGTAATGATAATATATTTGTACCGTGCGGGCGCTTACCAGGCGTCACCTCACGGGCACTCATTGCTGGCGTGAAGAATGCATCACAGGGGTCAATTTTGTGCCATTAAAATTCGGAGTAATTTTTGGCGTCATTCGGGATCGAACCCGGATATCCAGATTCGCGACGAGACACTCAGGCCACGAGACCCCATGTACTTTTAAAAATTCATTTCGCGTTGCAATGTGCATCAAGTTAATTAAATTATATTTCCTTAAATTTAGGACTACATCGAAATGTAGTTTCATCGAAAAATAATTCTAAATATAATGTTATAGCAATATTAAAACTACTGTGTACTAAAATGGAGAGAATCCATTAGTTTTTCAAATCAATCGACAAATAATAATAATAATATTTTTTTTTAAATCTTCCAGTCTTTTCTTTAAAGATAAAGATAACTCCTTGGTTATATATAAGAATAAAAATAAACTAACCTATAATTTGACCGTTAAACATTTTTTGTTTCAATTCAGTGACTATCGCTATTTTTGGGCGGATTTTCGACATTTTCGAATCTAATTTCTTCTGTTACAAGGCATGCAATAGTTATTTGTATACAAAGTATTGAAAGTGTTACTTTGTTGAACCATAATGATAGTTTGCGTTCGACAAAGAACTTTCAACACGTGTTATACACACTATGTAAAAAATAAGGAAATAAAGAATTAGTTTTTAAAATAATTTGACATTTATTGTCAATTTTTGTATTTGTGACGCATATTTATAACAACAACAAATATTCTATACAACATTCATAAGTAAAATTCGTTGCTAGAATACCGCAGCGTGCTGTAAAACTTTACAAGGATTGCTTTCAGCATGATAAACAAACCAGAAAATTGTATTTTCAGAGTAGGAGTAAAAAAAAAATTTTTGCTTCTTGATTCAGTTGCATAATTTTATGCTCTACATTCCACAACTGCTATATTTGAAACTTTTTTACTTAAAATAATCAGGGGAGTAGATTCGGGATTTCCGTTTACAGGGTGTAAATGGTAAAGTTTTGGGAAGAAAATAGTAATAATATCTTTTTAATTAAATTTGAATATATAGGTATGGGAAAATAAATTATTTATTTGCCGGCATTATTAACTACGAGTGGATCATTTTTCATTGTTTTATTTTTTATCCCAATTAAAAACGTCTAGTAGCACTAAAAACTTGGCAGTGACAACCGTCCACTTCCCAATTTTGCACCCTTCAGTACCCACTGTGAAGTTATGAGCGTAAAGGGCTGGCTTGTCCTGTTCATAACATAATTGGCACGTCGTTGAGTGGACGGTTTGGTTGTCAGGCTGTCGGACATAAGCAGCTAATGAATAAACTTGTAGAGCTTGTAGCCGTCAGCCATAGGGGAAAGCAACTAACAGCAGCTCCACCTCGTGCCGCATAAACTTAATTATCATGTTCACTGCATCTGACCATTATTTGCAACTTATACTTTCAACACAAGAGTATTATGCATTTATTAGACCGTCATTTTGCCTTTATTGCGTTTTAATACGTATCTTCGTGCAAAGAGTGTTTCTACTTAGACATGAAATTAACATAATATTTATTTGCAACAGACTGGAAAAATATATTTTCCGGAATTTGTTTATGAAAAAGTAATTCCAAGGATGGCTAATCCAAATCAGCGATTCTAATTTATTTGGAAATAGTTTATAATTTGTCAGTAATTCAAAATGTAAAATTTTAAAAGCATATAAAATTAATAGAAAATAAATGCAAATTATAATGTTATAATCTATATCCTTTATTTTATGTCTTGACTATATTTGTGAAATTGACAAAAGATATTTCGTAAGCAATTATTTTACAGAAATATGTGATATATGTATAATACGGTAAACTTCCTTTTATTCTAATTTGTTTGATATTTACTGCCTTACTGGTGATAGGATAGAATGTAATAAGAAACTTACTGTTATGGGATGGGTAAGTAATTGATTATTTATTTCATCAACAAAGCAAATAAATGTCTGAAATACCCGTGAGATTCCTTTAAATTAAATGTTATTATTTCAGTAAGTGAATTATGCTGCAAAAAAACTTCTAGTATCTAAGTAGGCAGCATTGGAATCTCTGAAACTAGAGATCCGAATTCGATTAATTTAGACGAAAGGATGTCAATTTTGTGGTGTATTTGTTTTTCGAAGAAAATTATATACAGGTCACTAGACATAAACGAAAAGGCAAATATTACAGTTTTTATCTTTTCCAAATAATTTAAAAAAAAAACATTTAAGTACGTATTATTGTTCATTCTGAATTAGAATAGTATTTTTTTATCTTATTTTACCGATTTCATTATCTCTTCTAGTTTCCGATATCCCAATATATGCACAATCTAAATTAAAATTTTGTGACATTAATGAGAAACATAACTTTTTAACGATGTACCTATTAGTTTTAATTAATGGATTTGAAAAATTCGAGAAAAATAAGGTAATTGAGATGTATAGGAAATATTTTTTATTCTAATATAAGTGGCTATGCGAAAATAAACAATGTTGATGTTTTTCATCTCAATCCCAAGCAATTTCGTTTTACTATTTTAAAAAAATTGTGTCATAACGTATAGTGTTTGTTTTTTATACTGATGTTTTGTATTTTAAATGTATTGGTTCTTGCCTTTTATCCTGCCCTTTTATTGGGATCTTTCCTGTTGGGCATTGTATGCTAAATAAATAAATAAAATGTAACAATGTTAAACAGTTAAATGAATATCAACAAAGTATACATTTGTTTGTTACTTAGTTATTATTACTTTCTTATTATTTACTTGTTTATTTATTTATTTGTTATTTATTTTCACATAGCCATCTCAACTATCTTATTTTTCTCGAATTTTTCAAATTCATTAATAAATCTAATACATCGCTGAAAAGACAAAAAATGGCGGTTTACATCTTAGTTAAATAATAATAGGTTGCTATTCAAAAAAAAAAGAGTTGATAGTTGTATCTTGTAAACCTGACTTTATAAAAAATATATACATCCGCCATCAAAAAGTATATTTAAAATAATAAAACTGTTACATGAGCAATTTTTTATAAAATAATGGGCGGAGGGGGGGTTGTTGTTAAAAAACGCTTTTAAATAGCTTTTTTTTAAGAATATTTTATTCTCTATACGATTTGATTGCATTTTATGCTTCATATATAATGGATATAGGTTTAAAAATTATAAAAAAGATAATTTCAGAAAGCAGCCAGCTATGATAGCAACCATGGAAACAGTTACGTACTATGTTAAGAAAATTCTAATTGACAATTTTCCTCTTTCTCGACTCTCACGGCCAACTTTCTCTCTGTCGTTGCTTTTATGAATGAAACTCGTATCTGGTGTGTGGGTATTTGTCACCATCCACACATGCTCTTGCTCGTACGCACTATATACATATATGCGGCTGTTGGCTCGTGGTTCGAATTACAATAATTGTTGCACTCTGCTCATGCCGGCCAGTGGTCAGCACACCGGGCCATCGCGAAATTACTTCCAGGCACGCGGCGCATCGTGTGAGGTTCGGTCTGATTTCGAAACGTGGTAGGGAGAATAAGTTTGGAGGGTAATTGTGAAATGTCGTGAGATTGCGAATATGTTAAAGTAATTCATTTTCATAATTAACGCAGGACTTTTTTGCAAAAGTGCAATATAATATTTTGAAATAATTGTTATGTTTATATTTAATTAATGTGGGTTTAAAAATCTAACAAGTTTATATTTACTTTTTACTACGATTTATAACAATAAACACAACAATAATTTTATACCAAATTTACTGGCTCTAAATGTTCACAGCCTGTAACCTGTTAACTATCACGAATTCTAACTGAATTATATTCTAGAAGTTTCTATTACTATTTATTTACCGAAAATGAATAAAGTGTTAATTACTATTGTTATTTTATTTTAACTTGAATAAAATAAACTGGTGACTCCATTTAAGGTACAATAGCACAAGGAGTCAATGTCTGTTGAGAGCATTACTCACATTTCTTCCATAAAGGCCAAAAACATTCTAGATCAAAAAGCAACGGCCCCACAAATGCCGGTATGTGTGAAAAGTGCCAGTGGACGGCATCGGAAACGGTACCGACTCCGGTTTTTTCGGTGTGTGTGAAAACGCCCTATGAATAATAGCGAATGCCGCAACAGACTACAAAAAAGACCCACTTTCTGCACTTCTGCTGCAGCAGTTGGTAATATCGTTAGAAACAACCTCGTTCTTTCAACCACAAATTATAAAGCTTTTCCACTGATTCCAAGCCTGCAATGTTATTATGTCCAATACGATGAATATTGTTTTTGTTTACTAAATTATTGTCGCTTATCATCGTCTGTGAAAAAAAAAATAGTAAAATTATATAGATTTGAAAATTTAAATTTTGTATTATCCATGTTACATTTAAATAATTTAAATTCTGTATCTAGTATTAGTAGTATGACTGTATTACAGTACCAACCCTACTTGTTTGAAGTGTTTGTTCTTCAAACAAGGAAATAAATTGAATTGAATTCATTCCAAGCTGTTATTTTTTATATTCCCAGTATTTTTGAAAATAACACGTGAAAAATGCGGTTCATAACTTTGATCATATTTATGGAAAACAATGTGGGTAATTGTATTTTTTTTAATTTGTTAAATATTTATAAACTTCTAAAACACGGCATTAATATTTTTGAGCGAAAGAGATAATGATCCTACGTCTGTGTGTAACGCCTTCGTTCTCATTGCGTGTATTAAATAAATATTTCGCACAGGTGACGTCACCGAATGTTTCATGCCGTTTTTCATAATTCTATTAAAAAAATTAAAAATACGAGTACATTATTTTTAATTGTATAATTAGATTGATTAAATATATTGTCACATACGTACTTTATTATTGTAAAAATATAAGAATTAAAATTGCCGTAAATCTAATAGCGTTTTCAGCTTATGATTTGAGTGCGCACTAACGTGCACTGAGTTCTCGTTTTGTTTTCATCTTACTGTAACGTTTTTATTTATATGGGTGAAGTGTAAAACATAGACAAATATTATTAACGAAAAGAATACGTTTATTAAACGATAATTAAATAAGGATTAAATATTAAAAGGTAATAAAAACAACTAACACTATGGTTAAATAATTATAAACACTACGAATATTATTAAATGCTTAAATACTACGATTATTTATGTAACTAACATTTATATCACAACACTTATTTATATAACTACATTTATTTATGTCAACAACTGTTAAACTGTTTATTTATATCACCGAGTTCATATCTAGTTGCTTGTAAATATGAGACTGTCTCTCGCTGTTCTCCCGACGGTATTTATACAGTCCCTATCATTCTAGAACTCTTCTAAAGCGACAATGACCCGTATACAAAGGAATGAGGTCACGGCGCAATTAACCTGTCTCAGCGCGTCGGGGATTGTATTATCGCTCTGGTACGTTCTTTCGAAGGGATTACGTCATTGTTCGCGAACATGCTATCAGTAGCGGCGCATGCATAATTTCCTCTCAGGGGCGCACGTCACACTGCCCCCTCCTTAAGACTGTTTCGTCCCGGAACAGTTCTCGATGGCAATATCTGCACGTATTACCCTTGGTATATTTGGAAGCCCACGTGGTACACCAAACCCGCATACACACTCTTCGACTAAGGTTTCAGCGACCGTGATGGCTTCCTGGTAGATAGGCTTCAACTTACTTGGTGAAGTAGTCCATGACAACCACGATGTATTTATTTCCGTCTTCTCTTTCTGGAACTGGTCCGGCCACGTCAATCGCAATGCGCTCAAATGGACTGCCAACGTTGTATTGACGCATTGGACTTTTCGTCGTCTATGAGGGCCGTTGCTTCCAGCGCAAACCACACATTTCTTCCACTAGTCTTTAACATCTTTCTTGCACTTAACCCAGTAAAATCGCTGACGCAATCTTTCTAATGTTTTGTTGACTCCCAAATGGCCACCGCCAGATCCGTCATGGATTTCTTTTAACACGTCTGGTACTCTACTCTTAGGAATGACCAACTGAGTTATCTTCTCAGTTCCATGGCATTCTCAACCACACGCTTTAACAGGCCAATCAATCACCATGGAGTCACATTGCGCCCAGTAAGATTTTACAATCTGTGACTGTGGTGCAACATCTTCCCATATTGGTTTGCTCTCGTCGCTTTCCATTCCAGTACTATTTTCAGTCGGGTCCTTTCGTAGTCCATCGGGCTGCCTACTATCGTTGACTACTGTTATTCTGGCAATGGTGGAATCTTTTTCTTCTAGTCGACTGCCATATTAGCCTCCCTTAGCATGGCCTTCTGAACCATGCGTCATGCGTTGACGCTACTTCCCTGCTTTTCAAGTTCCTTTCTCTGTCTTGACTTTTTTTTCTTCCTTGTGGTGAGAAGTATGGCATCGTCGTCAACGTTATCTATCTCGAGTTTTCGTTTCCCACTCGAGCTGTTCATACGAAACGCCAAGGGCACGTCTTCCTCGCTGTCTTCAGGCCCCGTTCCAAAGTCCTTAGATTGCAATCGCAGCTGCTCGTCGGAGAACTATTCATTTCAGGTTGGCTTTCCTCTACTACTGGAATTTCTTCCTAGATTTCTTCTGTAATTCCTTGCTGAACACGCTCTCTTTCTCTCATGCGTTCTCTTCCTTCTTTTCGCTTCCGTCTTCTTTCTTCATATCCATCCTTGACATCAACGGATTCTTCCATTACAATTTTTTTTAATTTCTTGCTGAGCATGCCCTCTTTCTCTCTCGCGATCTCTTTCTTTTTCGCTTCCGTCTTCTTTTGTAATAGCGGAGTTTCTTTCTTCTAGCAAACACTTCATTTGTAATTCGTCGCACTTTTTCATCTATGCCTTCGGTGTTTACATTTCCCTCAGCATAATTATTTCGCACTCGCGATTGGTTACGTGTAACTTGTTTGGCAACTTCACGATCTGATACATATGAGAGTGCGTCAACCATACTTTTTGGGCGGCCGATTTGCAGTGCTTGTTGAGTATTGCTATCTCGTACTCCAGAGCTGAGTGCCTGAATGGCCAGGTACTTCAAATCGCTGTCAGAAGCCGTAGAATGTGCGAGACGACCCAAACGACTCACGTTGGCCCCAAACCCCAGAAGGCTTTCTTCAATTTTTCTAGAAGTCTCCTCCAATTCTTGTTTCAATGTTTGTTCCAGAAATCCAGAATTCTCCAATTTTCGTTCCAACATCTGCTTCGTATTTCCAGAATTCTCCTTCAATTTCCGCTCCAACATTTGCTCCATGATTCCAGAACTCTCCTCTACTCTTCCAGAATTCCCCTTCAATTCCTCTTCCAATTTCTGCTCCAGAATTTCATAATTCTCCTCTACTCTTTCAGAATTCGCCTCCAATTCTTCTTCCAATTTCTGCTCAAAAATTCCAGAATCTTCTTCGGCTTTTCTAGGACTCTCGTTCAATTCACGTTCCATTATTCTAGAATGTTCCATTAATTCTTCGTCCAGTACTCCGGAATTTTCCTCCAATTTTCTAGAACCTTCATGCAATTCCCTTTCCAATGTTCTAGAATATTCCTTTAATTCTTCTTCCAGTGCTCCGGAATTTACTTCCACTCTTCCAGAACTTTCATGCAATTCTCTTTCCAGTGTTCTAGAATGTTCCAATAATTCTTCTTCCAGTACTCCGGAATTTTCCTTAACTTTTCCAGAAGTTTCCTCCAATATCCGATCCAAACGTCTAGAACTTTCTTGTCTTAATGTTCTACAAAATTCTATTAAATCTCTACAAACGTCGGATGCGTCATACGGAATTTCGAATAAGTAATCTTCAGGGTTTTCACCAGCATCGATTAAGGCTTGCCGTAGTCTTTCTTGAAGCACTGACTTCTTTCCTGTTGCTTCCAAATGTCGTTCTTCCAGTTCGGTCTTGAGATCACTTACTTTCAATTCACTTAATTTTAATTGTTTAGTCGCCATTTCCTTTATTTTTATTTATTTACACTTCACAGTTTAACCACCCCACACCTGACACCAATTGTAACGTTTTTATTTATATGGGTGAAGTGTAAAACATAGACAAATATTATTAACGAAAAGAATACGTTTATTAAACGATAATTAAATAAGGATTAAATATTAAAAGGTAATAAAAACAACTAACACTATGGTTAAATAATTATAAACACTACGAATATTATTAAATGCTTAAATACTACGATTATTTATGTAACTAACATTTATATCACAACACTTATTTATATAACTACATTTATTTATGTCAACAACTGTTAAACTGTTTATTTATATCACCGAGTTCATATCTAGTTGCTTGTAAATATGAGACTGTCTCTCGCTGTTCTCCCGACGGTATTTATACAGTCCCTATCATTCTAGAACTCTTCTAAAGCGACAATGACCCGTATACAAAGGAATGAGGTCACGGCGCAATTAACCTGTCTCAGCGCGTCGGGGATTGTATTATCGCTCTGGTACGTTCTTTCGAAGGGATTACGTCATTGTTCGCGAACATGCTATCAGTAGCGGCGCATGCATAATTTCCTCTCAGGGGCGCACGTCACATTACGTTATATGTTTGCACTATCTTCGTGGTGGCGTTTTCGGCTTGTCATGAAATTGCACTCCGTTCGCATAGTGAGTGCGCACTTTTATGCACCGGCTACAGGAGCAAGTGCACAAATATCAGTGCAAATATGGCGTTCCAAAATAGTAAAAATTAAATCATATCGACAATTGCCCAGGAATTATTAGAAAGTTTTTCGTTATCAGATAGTGATGAAGAGTTATTACATAAAATAATAAAAATTGATCGGGAACAATGGCCAAAAATAAAAATTATGTACAAAATGTACATAAATACACAAACAAACAGGTGAAAATGTGAGTATTTGAAATAAAATTATTTTCGTTTTTAGTACAAAGATAATTTTCGGTTACAAAGTACTTCCTTGAAATTAATAGATATTTTTTGAAAAACCTCCAAACTACCAGACTCTTAGACTTGCACTCAATTATGGCCTCATTTTCAAATTAAACTTGCACTAGAATAATTCCATGCATGCATTTACGTCACACAGTGCACTGAGTGCACACTGATACCGCGTAAGCGGAAAACGCTATAAGAAAATATGTATTATTACGTATACACATATGAATATTGTTTTATAAATATAATTGTTTCTTAAAATTACTAAATATTTCAACGGAAAATATCAATATGTTTCCAAAGCAGTTATCATTAAATTGTCATATGGATAATTTAACATTACAGTGAACATTTCACAATGAACTCGAAAAATAAAACAAAGAAAAATAAATTAGTTTGAACTTGAGATTAATGTCAATAAGAATATCAGATTTTCTAGCTGTAGGTGAACGTAAGCTGAAAGCGCAATCTTGGATGGTATAGTGTTGGTTGAGTTTGTCTGGGCGGGCGGCGCGTACACCATCCGTGACGGCGTGACGGGCCAACACCAACACCTGCCCTCGGCGAGACCTGGGGCCGCCGCCAGCACCACCTGCCGCCAGACGTGCTATACCGACGACACTGCTACCATTCCGTCACCGAGTCATTCTCAAGCAC
The DNA here is from genome assembly GCA_951394225.1 of Harpalus rufipes. Classification (NCBI taxonomy): domain Eukaryota; kingdom Metazoa; phylum Arthropoda; class Insecta; order Coleoptera; family Carabidae; genus Harpalus; species Harpalus rufipes. The sequence goes on along the minus strand of OX596277.1, from coordinate 42,615,451 downwards.
ATCGAAACATCATCACAGAATTATTCTTCATTTGTGTTAAGCGGAATTAATGCCCAAATATTTGTGAAAAATTACCCTTGTATAATAATCATCATATTAATGCAAATGTTTTGTTACCTGCCGATTAATACTCGTATATCTGGGGTTTCACTGTGAAACAAATTGTTTTCGATCGTTTTTATTTCATATTTAAGTTACGTGTATGTTCTAGACATACGTATAATAGTTATTTACTTGTAAATATTATCATAGGTGGCGAAGCCGAGTTTAATAACATGTCGTGTACTATAATGATTGGTTATGATTACTCGTATGTACCATATTACATACAAAATTTTATATGCTAGCGTAAATTAATCAGAAAATAAAATTCATTTTTTGGTGTTATCAACGGCCGAGATTATTAATCGCATATTAAAATACTCGTTACAATAGTCTTCAGTTCATTGTATCCTGTTAGATTGGAAAAAAATAATATTTCTATGTTACTAACGTTTGACATTCAATAAATGAGTTAAACCCATAAATATATACCTAAACCATCAACAGAAAAAGATATTAATAATATGTAACACGAGGAGGGGGGGGGGCGGGTACGATGTTCTAATGATGGCGCTGCTCACTTCTTTACCAACGATGACAATTTACACTAACTGGTAGACGATTGACTGAAGACTATATTAAAGCCACTGGCAAGTTAAAAATTGACTTTTCATATATCAAAATTATATTACAATTAAATAAACATAATCAAAACCAAATTTTGCTTCGTGCGTCAATTTATGAGATAGAGCTTGTTAAAGAGTCGATGATGTCATTTACACCACTGTCGAGGTACAACATACAATGCACATAGCGAACTGCTGTGAGTTTGAAAGGGTCACACGTGCATTTTCAAAGATATTTTGATTTTTCCATCTCTCATGATAACTATATCTCCATATTTCTATGAACTAGAGCTGAATGAAGAACAAAACATAGTAAGGAAAATCGTTTCTTTCCCCAGTTCACAGTGTACGCCTGCATCAACTGTTGCATAGTTATTTTGATGAAATTTCAATATTTGCGTACATTTCATTTCCCATCTCGAATTGTATTTCAAAATAGGGTGACCAGATTTATAAATCGTAAAATCAGGACATTTTTCAAAGGATTGTAAAACCAGTGGCAGCTCATGCACCAAAATTTTGGCGAGGTAAGGGATTCAGGGAAGAAAAACGCCACAGGCGAAATTTTTTTTGAAAGTCTACACTTTCTACAGGTCTGTCTTGAAAACTGAGAATAATATATAATCTGAATTTACTAGCAGTCAACAATGAATTTTTAGCGGGAAGCGCTACAAAAATAATAATAAACAAACACGAAGTCATATTTTTGACAAGTCGAATTTTTAAAAATGTAATAGAATTACCTATTTATAAAAAAAATTATAAAAAATAGTATAAAAAGCATGCCTGTTTTCGCAATTGTCCTTTGTAAAATAGATTGTTTTATGAAACTTTTTTTTAATGTACTATTTTCTATTTCGATGTCTTTATGAGTCTATAAACGCACTGAAAACACGTCGTTAAGAAGATCTATACACGCATTGTTTTGAAGCTTTTCGTTTTCTAGAGTGTGATATGACTGCTTTCTAAACTGATAGATGAATGATTTAAGCTCAAATTACTGTCAGTCAACAATGAATTTTCATCTGTGAAGTTAAAATTGCTAGAGGGTAACGCTACCATCATAACTGATAAAAAACACCAAGACATATTTTGACAAGCCGTATTTTTTTAAAAATATAATTGAATTATAAGATTACCTCAATAAAAAAATAGTATAAAAAACATGCTTCATAATGCTTGTTATCGCACTCGTTCTTCGTATGAAACTTGTTTTTTAATGCACTATTATTTTTTCTCTATTTAATAATATTTTAACTTTTATTTTTTTGTTACAGGTGAGTCAAATTAGAAAATAAGGAAGAAGACTTTAGGATTGATATAAATGTAAGTATAACATTTAAGAATGTTTCAATATACATATTTTTGTGGTCAAAACAAAATTTTATTTCAAAAAGGAAATAATGTTAAAATTGGCTTAGAGCAAAGAAAGTTAATTTTTTTTTACAAATATGGATATTGTTTATAATATCTACCCCCGGTTTTATAAAGGTCAAAACTAATTTACATCCATAATATTTTAAATCTTGCACTGTTACCAAATGCCAAAATTTACACAAATAAATGTTAAAATCTATCTTTTATTAAACCGACAAACTATGAGTTTAATCTCGTGTAATATTCGAAAAATATATATTTTTCTTAATATATGTACTTTATTTAGGTGCTGTATATTCATTTGTGTTTAAACTGTCTCCTAATTTAACTGTCAATTAGAACAAAAATACATCATCGATATGTGTCAATATTTCGATGCAATATTTTTCTTATAACTGTCATTTAAGATAAATGACAGTTTAACCAGATTTGAAAATAGTGGGCCATGAGCAAGTAACGATAGCTGAGAAATAAACTATCACAAATTGTGCCTGAAGTAGGTTTTTCTCATTACATGAGTTTTCATAAAAATTGAGAAAAAAGCTTCGTTCCGGGAAAAATCGTAAAACTATGATGTTTGTGAATAGTTGCTAGCTGTAAATGTGCACGTTTTGTTTTGTTGTATAAAATGTGTCTGGCGCATAGCGGTTGAATGTTAAGATCCCCGAGATCTCGTTGAGGCGGAAGTGGAGTCTGTAGTTAATCACCCGGTGACACGTTGCTGTTGCTGTGTAAACACATTAGGTCATATTTTAATTATCTTGCGGTAACTCTTACCCGAAAGGTCATCTTCATTACACCTGCATTTCTCTCACGACTTTTATTATTAGATTATATTAATGCCATCATGATTGACACTAAACTTATGGTTATTAAATTAACAACGAGAAACTGGTGCTTTTGAAAATTTATTTTTTTCTTTGTAAATAAACAAAATGTACTCATTGTAAATAGTTACCTGGAGTTTATTTTATCAGTAAACATAGGGTATGTATGTCATTACCATAGTTACAGTATAAAATGATTGACAACAATGTATTAAAGCGTTTATTTTATAAGTAAACATAGGGATAATTAACATAGGCTATAAATATTAAATTATGAATTAAAGAAACGAGAAATTATTTATTTATGTTTATATACTTAAGAACTACATTAAACTAGTGAGGAATTATTATTTTAACTTATCAAACAGGTACTCAAAATTGGCACCACTAACTTCCAAACAATATCCTAAACGATTATGAAAAGAAATAGCATTCGTTTGTTCCTGCGGAGTACTATTTTGTGAAGCTGCATTAATTCTGTTTTTTAATTGTTCATTGTTAATTCTCTTACCATTATACACATTTTTTAAGTGACCTCAAAGAAAAAAAAACATTTGGTGCAAGCTATAATTATTATAGATTTTTCGGTTGGTACTGACAAGGTCTGGGTCGATTATTAAATGTAGCAACATATACATCTGAAATTTATCTTAGGCTTATATTTGAATTATATCTGTTATAATCTGCAATTTTATAAAAACCCATTTTGAAATGTTACAGATTGACGAGTCTGACAACTATTCCCCATGTTTACTTATAAAATAAATGCATTGCTGTCATTTTGTAACTATGGTAATGAAACTACTCTATGTTTACTTATAAAATAAACTCTCTGTATTTCTTATACGTAGATCACATTCCGTCTTAATACAGAAAATTTAATGATATTATACAGAAGGAAGTTTACCGTATTTGCACAAATTAGTTCAATATATGTATGATTTATTTAATGTAGTCACAACATAAAATGAATAAAAGCAAATTTTATTGATGTATAAGGAACATGGATAAATCAGTGACAAGATTAGTATTAATACCAAATAGTCTGTAATTTCTTTCTTATTTTGTTCTTTCTTATTCATTTCTTTAAGTTATTCATTTCAGAAATAATTTAAAATCAACAATCAACTCTGATATCAATATAAAAATAATGTGTTGAATGTGGAATGCAATGGATTTTATTATCGTATTGCAAAACAGTCCTAGGTACCAAATATTGTGGCAACAATATAATACATAACAAGAAAAGTACAAAATTGTAATTTCGAAAATCGTGTCAGAAGAAATGAGAGAACATAGGGTTAAGTAAGTCATTTTTACCTTCCGTCACCTCTAGGTAAGGAAGGTATTGTCGTTGGTCAAAAAATTCGGTGGTGAGTTTTCATTGAATAAGCACGTTTTAGGGTCTTTACAATACGATTTTACTATTTTTACGATGATGTCTGTATGTGTGTGTGTGTTCGTGTGTGTGTGTGTGTGTGTGTGTGTATGTGTGTGTGTGACGATAATAAATTATATAAATTTCATAATTCAGCCAGCTATGCTAACTTAACCATGGGAACTGCTAATATATTCAGGTAATTCAAATTGACAGATGTCAGTGTCAATAAAATGAAATCAATGAAAGAATAAGGGAAGTAACTCTAGTGTTAGAAGTTTCTAGATATAAAAGAGACGATTACATATTGGTTTGAACATGTCATGAGGAGAGATGAATATATTAATAGAAAGTGGAAGAAATTTAGGAAGACCAAATATAAGATGAAAAGACTGTATTGTAGAAGACTTGAGAGAAAAGGAACTGAATGAGGACGACACGCAAAACAAAAATGAGTGGAAGAAGAAAATAAAAAATAGCGACCCCCTAACGAATGGGAAAAACTAAAGAAGAAGATGTCAGTGTCAAGTGCAATTTGCATAGTTTGTTAATGAAATAACTTTACTGGAAATATAGGATCTTTTGCAAGAAAATTTATGTATGGGGCGCGTGCAGTAACATAACTTTGACCCGTGTCAAAATGACAGTAATTAATTATGTCCATAACTGACAAGTGTTATAATTTTTCAATCAAAATTTCATAATTTTCTTATGTCATGTGGTTTGTTTGTTATCAGGAGTATGGAATTCAGTTGCCGAGAAAGGGAATCACATAATGCCAAAAATTTGTAATCTTTTGCAAGAACATTTATGTATGGAATTTGTACATAATACACAGGATTGGCGGAAGGTATTGTGCTGGCCACATCAGATTAACATGATATTTGTTATTATTAGTGTAGTGAACCACTAACACTACAGTATGAAATTTAGGAGTCACGGTCACGGCTATAATTAGATTACGTATGCAACAGGCAGTGGTTTTTTAAAAAGCCGAATAACGAATATTATATTATTGAATTGTAACTAAAATACAAAAACTACATATCTGCCACGTGAGACCCAAAAGACAAACTGCTCAAAAACAAAGCGTTAGCTTTGTGAGAGGATTATTTTAGGGGTGCAGGGCGAAAACTATAATATGGCATTCATGGTGTCCTGTGTCTCGCTCATGTATGCTCAATAATTTAAAGACTTAATTGATAGATAATTGTGATAGTTATAGAAAAAATTGTAAATAGAATTTTGACTAAGAAAGATAACAAAGTTGAAATATTGTTCTGAAACTATAATTTAGAAAAGACTTATAAAAAGTACTTGCTTTATACCTTGTTACACTAGAATATATATAAAACAGAGAAACATACATACAATAGTAAACTTTTCTACATCTTTGTAATTGTAATATTTGCTACCATTTAGTATACAGACATAGGCTCTCAAAGCTGTCGTAGAGAGACTACAAGGGTCGCACTCAGCTGCACAACCCTACAAAAAAAGAAGCTATAGCAGCCTCATTTTCTGTACGGATTTTTTATTATTAAAACTTGCAATTTTTTATTGATTGGTTTGTTTAATTGTATTAATCTTGTCCCCCAATGAAGTGTATAAGTTGTGTTTGTCTGCGGTTGAATCTGAATGTGTCCAAGCGGCAAGCGTGTTCGATGTTTAATTATGCAGGCAGACAGCGTGAAGCGGAACCTTGGCTGACCACCACGAACCTGAACCATAACCGCACTTGTCCGCTCTGTCTAATGTCTTGTCTTGTCTTGGCTTGGATGAGCTCTTCACCAGCGAACACGTGCTTTACGCGATGAGAACTCGTTTTGTTTCTGTTGTAAATAGAGTAATTATGTTTTCTCTACTTGCGGTTGTGTTTTTTAAAGATTTTTTGGTCTGGGGTTATTATGATATAACTACTTTAGTAAATCTTAATGGTGGGAATTAGTAATGTTCTTTATTTTGGATAAAAAATTGTTTTAATTGATATTAATGAAGTTTTTATTGGGTTATACTATACGCCACCTTTCAACCACAGCGGTCATATTTATTCTCACCAATTTCATAAAAGAAACAATTTTCACAACGAATAACTTCAAAATTACAATATACAGGATGTCTCATTTTCCATATTTTTTAGCATGTTCTAGTGTCAATTTTTTGAGACAAATTTAATAATTACCACAAGAATTTGTATCGTCTTTTTTAAGCTACAGGGTAAAACGACTCTTTTACGAAATATATTATGAAAGTGTGAAAAGATAATGTCAACCACGTGGATTTGAACCAAGCACCATTACTTTGCCGGAGTAACGCTGTACCAACTGAGCTATGGCCGATCTATCCCATGGCTGACATTATTTTCCACTTTAATAGCTAGTGTATCTCTCTACGGAGAATACATTTTTGTATCACGTTGTATGATGCGGGGTCAGATTACCACTATATGCTTTTAAACATCATTGTGGACATGTCAGAAATTACTCTTGGCCCTATCGGTCCAGTGTTTGAAATTAACATAAGAGTTAACAGTTTATATGTTCGAAATAAATTATGAAAGTGTGAAAAGATGTCAGCCACCTGGGTTTGAATCAAAGGAGCATTACTTTGCCGGAGTAACGCTCTACCAACTAAGCTATGGCCAAGAGAGATACATGAGCGGTTAAAGTGGAAGATAATTTCTGCCATCAGATAGATCGGCCTTAGTCAGTTGGTAAAGCGTTACTCCGGCAAAGTAATGGTCCCTGGTTCGTAATCCAGGTGGCTAACAACTTTTCACACTTTCATAATTTATTTCGAATATACATATAAACTTAAATCTATGTTAATTTCACTACTCTTTTACATTGCGCACGGCATGTTCGAACTGTTAAGAATTGAACCACATTGCGCATGCAAACAGGCACTCAAAAGGTCTTTTTTGTACAAATTGGACAACAAATATTATGTTTGTCACGTGTGCAAAGGGATTAGCGCTCGGCTGAGTTGCAGCCCTCGCCGAAAGCGACCTTCGGCCGCTTCAGACCATGCTGCAACTCGCCTTGCGCGACTCTTTTACTTTGTGCACTTGTTACACAAAATACTATTTTGCTTATTTTGAAAATACCACATGCGATAGTCATGCTAGAATTATTGAGAATGTGAGAATAAGACACACAATTGATTTTATTTTTAATATGTTCATAGTAGTTTCCTTATATAATAATACACGTCACCAAATACGTGCTTCCACTCCTCGAAAACTCCCGATCAATCTTTTGGAATGCTTTCAACATAATCACTAATTGTAGAAGCATATATCTCTTCTTCAGACGAAAATCTTCTACCCGTATTTTTTTTTTAATCCCAAATAATAGTTAAAATTTGCACATTGCCAAATCAAGAAACTATGGCGGACGTTCTACTGTTCATATATTTTTCTATTTCGGTGTGTTTATGAGTCTATAAATACACTTTATAGGTGGTATGACTGTTTTCAAAGCTGTCAGTCAACAATGAATTTTCATCTGTGAACTTATATTTTTAGCGGGAAGCACTACCAACGCACCTAACTGATACAAAACACCAAATCATATTTTAGACAGGTCGCATTTTTTAAAATTATAATAAAATTATAAAATTACCTTGAAAGAAAAAATAGTATAGAAAAAAAAACATGTTTCATAAGGTATCTATCACATTCTAGTACGTTAACAGATTGCCTTATGAAACTTTTTAATGTACTATTATTTTCAGGGTTGGCCTGATTTAAATCATTTGATTTAAATCATGATTTACATCAACTGATTTTTGTAATAAAAATCTTTGATTTTTATCAAAGATGAAAAAAGATTCAAATTATAATAAAAATGTTTTTATTTACTACAAAACTATTAATGACAACAACAATATGTATGTTCTCTATATAATAATATCTAACAATTGAATATATTATCACTTTAATTTTCATATAACAGAAGAAAAGAAATAAAGTATTTAAATTTATAACAAAAAGTAAAAATTATTTATTACTATTTTTTGTTTTATTTTTTTATATGATTACATGTTTTGACCTCAGGCATGGTTTAAACCGGTGGTTTAAAAGACGTGCGTGGACGCGTTATATGTATACTACATATAAGCAAACATTCATATGCATTCTTTGGGGTTTTATTATACAGATTTAGTTTTCCTTTATGAAATTAAATATTTATTTGCTTTTAAAACAATTACAAAAATGTAATAACACCAACAGATCTTTAAAAATAAAACATTCAAAAAATTAATTTTTATTTGATTTTTTTTAAATCAATGATTTTTGATTTCTTTAAATAAATCATGATTTTTGCCGACCCTGATTATTTTGTCTCCAAAATCTGTAAAAATTCTCTAGTTAATTTCATATTTTCACTCTCAACGATATTTAAAAAAAATATTAAGTAAAGTCTAACTAACCTAACTTTAGCAGATAATAACTAAAATGCTAATGTAAATTGCACCATTATGTTTTCCACGGCCTATCTAACTTTCTTATTCTCAATCATTCTAACGGGACCCTCGTATCTCGTTAATTATGAGAGATAAAGAAAAAATGTTTAGATAATTTTTATACTTGATATACCCTTGTAAATACGTACATATATTTTTACTAGACCTATTTTCACCTCTTCTTTAATTGAGTTTCTCGTAAATACAAAAATTTTGACCCAAAACAATTGAGAACTGTCGGCTTTTTAAAATTTTGTGTGTACAGCTCATAATTTTTACGAAATAATATTTGAAACATTGTTTCCTCATGCATATGGTACATATTTTTTTAATCACCCTAGGGAAACTTGGCAACGACAATGTTTTGATATTTGTCGCAATTTAGAATTCTTTTCGGCTACTTATCAAACAATATACAACTCTCGGATAATAAAATAAAAATAATGACGTGTGCCTGTAAAACGCAATGATATATTTATATCGATTAATTATTAGGTAAAAATATTCTAATTCTATGACCTCATACTAATAATAAGCACTGATTATCGTTTAAAAATGTTTTCGCGTTATGCTATTTTAGATATCGCGTTTTATATCAGTGTATTATTCAAATTTTCAAAAATAAATAAAAATTAAATGCAAAATAATAGCCGCATTAACTCTAATTGCATTATAATGCAATGTATATCTTAATTATAAAACCAAATGTCATCCATAATTTGCAAAATTAGTCTTGTCTTGGTACTGCAATGCAAAGTCAAATTAATAAGCTGCATGCATCATGCAAGCTTACTAAACATTAAGTGATCATGAAATCAGATCGTTTATTATAGAACAAATTGGCGAATACGATTCAATGGGTAGGGAAGTGCATTAGTAAAAGTCATCTCATAAAATTATAATAAGCTAGTAATTAGTTAACTAGCTTTATTAAAGTAAATGAAATTTAATTACATTTTGTGAATACATATGTAGCGTATTATTTGGCTTTGATTAAATTTCGTCACAACTGACTTTTACTGGCTTATACAGCACACACCCTCAAGTACGAGTCACGTTCCACATCAGTTGGCCCGCCCCCTTTAATTTCATTTTATTTAGTTAATTTATGATACAAATAATAACTTACGTAAATTATCGTCAATTTTGGTGGAATGATGAGCTAGGACACCAAAGACTTTCGGTTAGATGGCTATACAAGAAAGCCAAATATACCGCTAATCCGGAGAGTTGGGAGCAATACAAAACTGCTCTAACTACTTACAACAAAGAAATACACAAATCAAAGAGGAAAACGTGGCAAAACTTCTGTGAGGGCCTATCAGATATGCCCACAGTGGCACGCCTACAAAAAGTCCTCTCAATAGATCATGCGATCGAAATTGGTTTCCTGAAGAAACCCGCTCAGACGAAGAAAACTCTCCAACGAAGCAATAGATTCAATAGTCTATCTGACAAGATCTTCCCAGTCAGCCGAATTAAATGGGCTATTAATACTTTTAAGCCCTACTAGACGGCGGGTGGAGATGTCATTTTTCCGGCCTTGCTGCAAAATGCATAAAGAACATATTACCTGCCCTATGTGGACTGTATAAGGGAAGCATAAAGCTCGGATACATCTCAAAACTATGGAGGAAAACAAATGTGGTCTTTATACCTAAAGGAGGAGAACGTCCAGGTGTTCAGCCTAAGTCATATAGACCCATTAGTCTTTCATCTTTTATATTAAAAGATATGAAGAAGGTGTTGGACCAATACTTCAGAAGTGAAGTACTCACAGCCTCACCACTTCATGCGAATCAGTTTGCGTACCAGAAAGCCAAATCGACAATGACGGCCCTCCATAGCCTTGTTAACAAAATTGAAAAAACCTTCATGGCAAACTATATCGTAAGAGCGGCCTTGGCAAAAGGTTTCGATCCAGCCGTGGTGGCATGGATAAAAGCCATGTTAAAAAGTCGAACCATTAAAGCTTCACTAGAAGGAGAATCAGTAATGATAACAACCAGCAGAGGATGTCCACAAGGTGGAGTTCTATCACCCCTTCTTTGGTGTATCGTTATTGATGACCTCCTTAACAAGCTAACAAAAGCTGGCTACATTGTTAATGGATACGCAGATGACATAGCGATTCTAGTCAGAGGAAACAACGATACATTAATATCACAACTAACACAGAAAGCTCTGGATCTTGTGCAACGTTGGTGCCAGGAACATGAACTTAATGTGAGCCCAAGCAAAACAGTTCTTGTACCATTCACTAAGAAAGAAAGCTACCACTCAAAGTTCCCTCATTGAAAAGCACCAGAATTGAGTTCTCAAAGGAACTTAAGTATTTAGGAATAATACTAGTCCAAAAACTAACCTGGACCTTACACATTAACAAAATTATTAAGAAATCTGCAGTGGCTCTAAACATATGCCGCCGTCTTCTTCTTCACTGACCGCAATAGGGTCTTGTGGCTCAGATGATTAAAACGTCTCACTAGATATGAGAAGGCCATGGATTCAAATCCCGGCGGGGTCCATGAATTTTTCACATCCATAAATAAATAAAATAAATAAATATTTCATCACGCACGTTACCCATTGCTGGGTGTGCCTATTTGCTTCGTACACAGATATCGGTAATGATGGAATATTTGTACGGTGTGGGCGCTTACCAGGCGTCACCTCACGGGCACTCATTGCTGGCGTGGTTATTTATACTTGTGCTGGATTTATACAGCGTAAGCCATAACGTAAAGTAACGTGCTGTAACGTAACGTAAAGAATAAAACAATGCAAACGTATGTGATAATTTATACAGACGTAAGACGTAACGTGACGTACCAAAGATCGCCAAATTTTATCTTTCTACGTTACGGCACGTTACGATACGTTGCGATATTATAAAAATTATTACTAGCCTGCGCTATAGTCTGTTTTTGTGTGGCTAATACGTGTCAAAGTTTAGCTAATATATGAAATGGAAATAAAAATAAAAAATACTGCATTACGAATAGTCTATTTTGTGTGACTGTAACTGACATGAGTGACATGTGTCAAGTGTCAAAGTTATGGAAATATAATGTATTACGAAAAAAATAACCTGTTAAATACAAATCTGACGTACATTTGTATCGACAGAGCATGAGCATACTTTTTTTACGAAAATGTAGCGTAAAAGTTCTGTATAAAATAACATAGAAAGATCACGCGTTACGATACATCACAATACGCCACGGCACGGTACGTTACGGCTTACGCTGTATAAATCCAGCATTATACTTCACGGTAATAGAGTTACTCTTATTCATTGTTCCTGTTAATAGAAAAAAATAAGATTTTTTTTTTAGATATTACGACGGGCAAAGGGTACAAAAAAAATACACGCAATTAAAGCAATAGTGTTTTTGTTCCTTAAATACAAGTAAAATTAAAAGGAAACAAGTTGAATATTTGTCGTATTACAGATGCTCCTAAATCATGACTTAATTTTAAGAACAGTGTATTTTCGTCTATTCTGTCTTCATTCTTCACTTTGTATGAAAATAAGCTCCCCTCAATATTTATTTACATTTTTGTCCGAATACATCATGCGAGTTGATCGTGAATCAGGAAACTTATAATAGAGTGGCGTAATCGAGCAACATTGGATTCATAAACAAATTTACGAGTGGACAAATTTGAGCATTTAGCAGCACGGCATAATGTGTTCGGGTCACGTTAGCCTCCAACGCATGATGTGACTAATATCATTTATGAAACTCGAAGGCAGGCTTTATAGCACGGAAACAAACTCGAAAACTAACACACATTATAATTTCTGTGTGTTCATTACAAGCAGTAGGAGGATTATTCAATTTATCCAAATATTTACATAGTCTATTTTCTTATATAATATATAATTAACTTTTGTGATTTAAATTTTCAAAAATTCACAGTGAATTTTTTTATTCTCAATACTGTCTGTACGACATTTTGTTTATAAAATATGTATATTTTTAATTTTAAAACTAACACGTTTACTTATTTTACCTACGAAAGAAATTTATTAATCACTTCGTTGCCTTAAAAATTTCTTTCTTTTACGATACGATAACGATTGTATATAATTTCATTTACATTATACGGTACCAGGGCGATCGATCACGATTCGATTTTTGATGTACGCGTCCAATATTAATGAAACCAGACACACATTCCACAGCCCGTGATGCCAATAAAAGGTAAAAATGAGCTCAGTCGAAAAAGAATAAATGTGTCAATAATTTTTAATCTTAGTTAATTTTGAGTTCTTATTTCCACGAAAGCTGTAATTATGTACATAGATGTCAAATGTCAGAATTTTTCATTAAAAATTTCAAGATTTTCTAAATTCACATAGTTAATTTGTCACCAGGAGTGTGGAATTTACTTGTCGGGGAAAAAATAAACCACATGGAATTGGAAAATCACTAAATTTAGAATGAGAAATTATGATATCTGACATCTATATACATAATTACTAGCTATCATTCTGACATGGGCCCCCATATCTGCTTGTCAAGGCCAACAAAGTCACATGACTGCTCGCGCCCTAATGTATTTAACATTTCTTGTATACCTACACTCTACACCAAAAAATCTACTTATATCTTTTCCTTATATTTAAATTTTTTAAATTTAAATTCATTCTATGAAGAATTTTTGTCCTAATCTTCTAATTTTTCGAGATGTTTCCAATTCATTGTCGGGAGTAACAGAATTTCTGAAAGGTATGTGTAATATACCCATAATATTAAATATTTAACTATTAATACATTAAGAAATAATATAATATATGTACTTCCCAGAAAAAGTCTTCAGTAATGTCTCTGAATTTCTGACATCAGTGTCTCTCAGTTACAAACAATTTAAATTTTCAACAATTTTCCTTGGCTCTCTTTCGGCTGTAAAATGTATTACAACCAGATTATTTTATATATTATATTTCTTGTATCTCTAAATCTATAGAATATATAATAAAATATTTAAATGTATCAGTTAGAGAATTTAATTTTCTTTAATATTACCGAGAATATTTAGAAGATTTTGTTTCAAGAATCTTCTACTTCCGGGTGTCCAATTGTTACCAAAACCTTTTCAGATCTTCCCATGAATGTCCGATTGAGAAATACGTAGTTAAACAAATATAAAGTCTTATAGTTTTTGAGTAACCGTCCTTCCAACATCCCACACACATACACACATACATACACACATACATACACACACACATCCACACACACACACACACACACACACACACACACACACACAGACTCGTGTAAATGTTAAAATCGGATTGCAGGGACCTTAAAACGTGCTTATTCAATATAATCTGGATATGCGATTTTTAGCATGAATGCAATACCTCTCTTAGCGAGAGGTAAAAAATGGCTGGTACCAAAAACCTTGTTTTGAAAATGCCAAATTTCAATATTTAATAACGCCTATGTTTAAAGAACGATTTTTTTTCAAAATCGTAAAGCGGAATATAGTTTGTATTCAAATAAATATTTTGAAGAAAAGCGTTCTTTAAACATAAGGATGAAATTAAATATTGAAACTTGGCATTTTCAAAACAGCGTTTCCAAAACAAGGCTTGTGGTACCAGCCTTTTTTACTGTAAATTACTACTGTAATTCTTTTATGCCCGGTTTCGCCAACATCAAATAAATCTTCGAATAGCTTATTCGTCGAATAAGTGAAAAATATCGCATCGAAATATGACAGCTAAATAAATATCGTCATTTGTGTTATGGTTTCGATGCGAAATTTTTCTCTTATTTGACGAATAAGCTATTCGAAGATTTATTTGATGTTGATGAAACCGGCCAATAGACATCTTATTTAATAAAACCTAACACCGTTATAACTCAAATTCGTTTAAACTTTTTTCAGTTTTTCTTGAATTGTTGGTAAAACTAAGTACATTAAAACAATACAATATTTTAGAAAATGTATTTTGGTTTGTGTCATTAGAACGACAAAATGTCCGTAATATTAATAAAAATTGGCGATAATTTATGTTAGTTATTATTTGTATCGTAAATTAAATAAATAACATGAAATTGAAGCGGGTGGGCCAACTACTGTGGGACGGGGCTCACATGACAACTAATATAGAACTGTGGTTTCTCCGAAAAACAATAAGTACATAAAATCACTGCATATGTAACAAATTGTTGGCACGAAGTCTAAAATCATTCATCCTGAAATCATTCAACGCCAAATTTACATTTTCCAGTACATCTGTAGGTTAACGTCTTCTAGTTCCGTAATAGATTTTTGATCTTATTAGTGAATATTCCATGCACTAATGTCATTCGTAACTCTTATTTAAATAAGTAGGCGGAAAGAAAGCACTCTCCCACAAATTAAATCTACGAGGTACCATAGCACCATTTCCGAAGAATCTTATTTAAATAAGTAAATAAAAATATAATCATTAGTGAGTGGTCCAATCTGCTTTGTGCAGATATCAGTAATGATGATACTCGTATATTCATACCGTGCAGGCGATTATTAGGCGCCATCTCACGGGCACTCTTTGTTGGCGTGGAAAGTGTGCATCACAGGGGTACTTTTATGTTACTTAAAATTTTAAATAGCTTTGGCGTCGATCAGGATCGAGCCTGGGTCCGGAGATTCTATTCAGGCACATGGCACACGGCCACTAACTCTTATTTAATAGTGTGAATTTCAAAATCGCCGTAAAAGTAGATGTTAAAAAGTAACTACTACGGGAAAATAGCTTTTAGTTTCACATAAAAATCATGGAAACACTGAGAAAAGACTATCGAAGAGCTCTAAAAATAACGGTTGGCTGATTAGAATAGTTTGACATGCCGATACGTTTTAAGTTAGTGAAACATCGAAGAAATATGCACTGAGAAGCTTCTATTTTAATCGAAGGCGGGTGCATTATATAATTTCATCAGATAATTATTCTTTGATGATCTTTTACTGATATATTTACAGGCATTAGGAAGATTACATTAATTACCTAGCAGCATCAAAATTATTTTGTTAAACAAACACCTCCTTGTAAAATGGCACTTTATATGTATACAGGGTGTTATATTTTAATGGACCCAGTAAATATCTCGCTTATTTATTGAGTTAGTAATTTCTTTCATATAACATGATTTATGCAGCAACATGTAAGCTACTTGATGACGGATGTAAATTCATGATACCACTTCCGGTTTATTAGCAATTAATATCAACTTTGAAATTTCAAATGGAACATACTCACTATTCTCTTTTCGACTAGGTGTATAAAAAGTGACCACCATTTTACTTTTTAATAATGTAATATATGGATTATTTTACATGATTGTAAAGCAAATTTGATGTACTTTTCAAATTTGTAAAAAAATATAGTATGTTCCATTTGAAGTTTCAAAGTTGATATTAATTACTAATAAACCGGAAGTGGTATCATGAATGTACATCCGTCATCAAGGAGCTTACATGTTGCTGTATAAATCATGTTATATGAAAGAAATTACTAACTTAATAAATAAGCGAGATATTTGCTGTATACTGAACTTTCTTTTTTAAATAACACTTACGATAAAGATATTTCAAAACTTCTATTTACGGGTAAATCATCAGTCTGCAAGGAGTAAATTTAAAATCTCCGTAGTATGTGTATGATGTATGTTTCTCATTGTCTAGTGGCTAGTGCTAGTCTTGTTTTACACTTAAACAAAAATATGACTTTGTTTTATGATTTTTTTAATATTCAATTTATTCATTTTTATTTACATTGGAAGCAGGTACAGTAATTTTTTTAAAGATGTCCGATCAAGGTCATCTGTATCATGAAAGAGTTAACATTTATCTCTCTCATTACAAAGGCTACGCCTGTGCGATAAGGATGTTTTTCAAAAACTCATATTGTTCCGATATTCCATTTTAAATCGATGCTCGTATCGCTGTAATTTTTAATTCATAGCCTTACGAATAACGTTATTTACTGACAGTGTCACTGACACTGCGTCAGTATCTTATTTTCACATATTTGATTTTACATTTGCTAATAAACTTACAGTTGACTTAGTTTTGAATTTTGAATGCTTTTACTGTACCGTATATTTTGGTAATAATAAAATAACAATAGTATTTAATGTACCCTCATGAAAACTAAGTTAACGATAATATGTACTGAATTTAACAGAATGGGCGGAGCTAAAATCTTAATTCATACAATTCGTAGATGACATTGATCAGACATCTTTCAAATTTTTTACTTTACATTCACAAATATGAAAATAAAAATAAAATGAGATACACATAAAAATAAAAATAATTACGTAATAGATTCTTAAAAAAGTGTTCACAGCGTTCTAAAATAAAAATAAACTTAAGACATAAAGACAAAGATTTGTAAATGTCAAATATTTCACACAAGCATAAATATATTTATTTTAAGCCTCAGACCTCAATCAATCTGAAAAGGTAGGCAGGGAGAGCTACAAACATTAAATCTGTCTAAAAATGTCTGTAAAATTGTCAATCTATGTTCTAGGTTCTGGTTTTAACAAAAAAAAAAAGATTAATTAATAAATCTGTTTTAAGAAATATAATCGCATTTATAACTGTGTACTAACGTGTGAAACAGTAGAAGTTAATTTAAGTTTTATTTTTGTAGCTGTGAACATTTACATACCTTAAAGTAGGGTGTAATGACTAATTAATTATTTGATTATCAAATGTAGTTAATAAGGCGATTAATAATCGAAACATTTTAATGCTCACACGTTGATTGATGAGAACGCCGATTAAAATCGATAAAATCCGTTTATTAACAAATAAAATCATTCATTAATAAACTTATTCATTATTAGTAGTTTATGTCATTAATAAACCCATAAATTAATGATGAACGGAAAAAATAAATACTTATCCATAATTAGTATTATAATTAAGACTAGTGAGAATGACTAGTAACTATAAAATTCAGGTAAAATATGCCAGAAAAATTAAAGAAATAAAATATTTTTTCTTCATATGTCATAAAAGTAGCATCTTTTATGACTTGACTCACAACATAGAAATAAAATAAATAAATATCCATAGGAACTATACAGAATCAACGAATAAGAAATAACTTGTACAATAGAAACCTGTAACTATAACAAACTATATAACCTAAGAATAAGGTTACTAAATACTGTCAATAGCTGTCAAATTAAAATAAATAACTTATGAATTGAAATATGAACAGGATTTACTTTTAACATATTAAAGACTAGAAGACTTCAGATTACAATTACAGGGATGGTAATGAACATAAAAATAGAATAGATAAGAAAAGTTTATATCGTTTTGCAGTGATTCCTGGAATTATCTTTCAGCCACACTGTTAGATTTCCATTCAATTGAACAACTTCAGGGGGCGTACATTGTAATACTTTAAATTCCGACATAATTTCACACAAGGGAGATATAAAATTGCATAGTTTTTATTTAAACTTCAAACGTCAAAAACAGTGATAAAATGACTAATTTTATAAAAAAGTTATCGGGGATTTTTTAAATTGTGATGTTAGTAACTTAGTCTAAGTGTCAAATAAATATTTTTAATTTTAGTCGTCATTACACCTGGCATTACTCATGGAAATCATTGCAATTAGATGTTTTTATAGTGAAATATTTACATCAAACAGTAAAGCACTATTTTAAATTACAATTCAAAGTATTTATTTTAAGTTCATAACATAATAAATATAAATTTTATCTCTAACCTACCTTGTAAGTAATAATTGTCAAAATGTCGAAGTAAATTAAATTTCAAATGTTTATTGAAACTCTGAATAGTACCAACCGTAATATTTCAATATTTCTTTTTAATTTTATAATAAAAGTAAATTAATGCCAAATAGGAAAAATAGTATGAAAACCATGTATTACAATGTCCATATGTAATACTCGTACTTTGCGTAACTCGCCTACAGCTTGATTAGGCAAACTGTACTCGTGTCACAATAAGAATCATTGTAATACTTGTCTTTCTATACACTATTGTGCATGATCGGGTGTTTTTTTTAATGTTTACCGATTGGATTTCCAAGGTAAGCTTTATTTAAAAATTATCGTGCAAAAAACGTAATAAGCACTGTGGTCAGTAAGTGCTCTTCTACCGGTATCAGATGTATTGGATTCTCGATTTCGTCTCCATCTTCAAAATCATTCTCAACCGGTAGGAAGCACTTACTGATCTTAATACTTAAATAACTATTATGAGTTTAATATAATGCAAAATAACATGAATTACGCAACATAAATGCGTCGCATGCATGTAAAACAGCTATTTCTAATTTTATTACTTATTCCTAGTAATTATCCTATTTGTTTATAGTTGAAGTTCCTCACTATATTATATTTAGTGAAGCGTATTGATGAGCACAGTGCGTGAGTGTTTATGATCACGACAAATTTGTCTTGGATTGCACAACGGAATCGTTATTTGTTACATCTGTTTTTGATTTGGTTTTTATATCAGTGACTAATTATAAAAAGTAAATTTGAAGTGATTACGAAAGTGAAGACGATTTGATACATATAGCACATTCATTTTTTGCACTCACTTTTTTATCACACTTACCGAAGACTTCTACAGCAAAAACTGTCCATATACAAAAAAGTAAGAGAATAATGGTAAATAAAAATAAATATGACGGACACAGCAAGTGTGAATATTTTTAGTATCGTATGGTTACAGAAATAAGATTCTTTTTAATTTGTTAAATGAATATATGAATATCAGATTCACTTTATCTTGATTGTTAATTTTATTTTTTTAAGATATCTAGCATTATTTTATACCATTTTCATGTAGAAGAAGCCCAAATTCCAAGTGAATTTTACCAGATTTTATTTCAGTTTGCTTGCATTTTAATGATTTTCTTTGTCAACTTAATCTCTCATCAAAGAACTTCTATCGTACAGTATACTGAACCCAGTTACTTTGATATTACTTCGTGAAATTGTTAATTGCGAGTGTAAGAGACCCATAAAATACAGGACGTCAATAAACGGAGAAGATTCTGTACATCAAAAGGATTAAAACGTTAATTTAAACATATGTTTTCTGATTTACAGTTTTACAGTTCTCTCATTAATAATTTATATTTTAATAATTAAGTAAAGTCTCATCTTTCAGAATATTGTAATAAAAATTAGAACATAATATGTAGTTTGACTGATGCATATTTTTAATAATTAATATCGGAAGTTATTTTAAACAAACATATTTAAATATTTTTATTCAATTTTGAATTTTAAACTGTTATTATTAACTCCATAGCAACAACTATAAGTAACTGTTTATTTGCTAGTGAATTGGAAATTTTTTAAGTCACTCTCACAGAATTGTATCTCACTGTGCAACAAATAATATCAGGCACGAACATAAAACTCACCACAAACTTTATTAGACAGATCAGCCATTTTCATTATTTTTCACGACAGAAATGAAAGAAAATAAAGCTTATTTACAATTTATAAATAAACGACTTGACGTCTATCAACGAAGATTATCATGCACAACCTACTAATGGATTTTTATTTTGTCAAAATTAAATATTTTAGTGGTTTTTCTTCTTATTTCGTCAAAATTGAATAACATTGTATAAACCACGTGAGTTAAGAATGTTTATTCACTCAAATAATTTAACCCACTCGTCCTACGGGTTCGTAGCTTAAACTTTCTTTTCATGAATAAACATTATCTTAACTTGGTGTATAAATATCTACTATAAGTTGAAATAGATCTTTTTACGTGATTCTAATTATTAACTAATTCCATTGAGAACAAAATAGAATATTAAAAAAATATATATCACGGCTTAACGAATAACAGTTAAGACTTTCTAGAATTGCAATTTGTTTATAATTTAGACGTGAAGAATATTGAAGATTGCCGGATGAACGAATGAGTGTGAAAAATACGATTTTCTACTCCTGCTCTGAAAATACAATTTTCTGGTTTGTTTTTCATGCTGAAAGCGACTCTTTGCTGCACGCTTCGGTATCCTATCAATTAATTTTACTTATGAATGTTGTACACAATTTTAGTTGTTGTCATAGATATGCATCACAAATACAAAAATTGATAATAAATGTTAAACTATTTAAAAAATAGTTCTTTATTTTCTTATACAGGTGACACTGAAAAACAAGCCACTCAAAATAACTTTCTTATATATAATTATTTTTTAGTTCTTTTTGCATTTTTGTAAACTTGGCTTAGGGGCCCACAAATCATGGTATTTGGCTTGATGGTAGCGCTTCCGGTTTAACCAGAAGTGACATTAACTTTCATATTTCAAATGTGTCACTATATATTTTTTATATTTGGAATTACGTAAAATTACGAATTCAACGATATGGTTAAAGTACATTTTTATTGATAAAATAAATTATAAAAACGTAAGAAAAAATGATTAATAATTAACCTCCAAGCGATATCAGACAAACTGAGAAGACACTTGAGATAATATTAAGTAACATTTAAGTTAATTGTATAATAAGTAAGTTTCTTTTGTAAGATTCCATATTTTGTTACAAACAAATGATCAATTTATTATAACATAGCCTCCTGATATGGCTTACCAGATTAATTCATAATTCATTCATAGTTCATAATTTTCTCTTATTTGAAATTTATTTCTTCAATAAAAATGAACTTCAAGTATATCGTTGAAGTCGTAATTTTACGTAGATGAATATATAAAAATATATAGGGTCTCTCATTTGAATTATGAAAGTTAATTTCATTTCTGGTTAAACAGAAAGCGCTACCATCATACCACATACCATGATTTTTGAGCCCCTAAGCCTAGTATACAAATATATAAAGAGAATAAAAAGTAATTATAAATAAAAAGGTTATTTTGAGTGGCCCGTTTTTCAGTATCATATCGTGCAGAAATAGAAAAAATAGTGTGTTTGTTGAAAGTCCTTTGTTGAACACAAAAGTTTTGTTTTGGTTCGGCAGAGAAACACTTTCAGTACTTGGTATACAAATAACTAATTCTGTTTAGTTTCAATATTTCACAAAAAAATAATGAATTATTATATAGAGGTTTGCTATCATTTTTACCTTCCGTCACCTATAGTAAGGAAGGTATTGTCTTTGGTCAAAAAATTCGGTGGTGAGTTTTCATTGAATAAGCACGTTTTAGGGTCTTTACAATACGATTTTACTATTTTTACGATGATGTCTGTATGTGTGTGTGTGTGTTCGTATGTGCGTGTGTGTGTGTGTGTGTGTGTATGTGTGTGTGTGTGTGTGTATGTGACTGTTTTTTCCTGCACGATATCTCCAGTACTAGAATTCCAAAAATTACAATTCTTGCGTATTTCTCTTCCTTACAACCATATGCAGAGTTGATTAGATTTTGGTTATAATTGGTCAACCGGAAGTGTCCTCATTTGAAGATTTTAACAGTTTTTCTTGAAAAAATCAGTTAAATGTTATTATAACTTAAATAATATATTATTGTCTATACGATTTGATTGCATTTTATATTTGATATTCAACAGATATAGAGTTAAAGAAGAATAAAGATAATAAATTTGATATAAATTTCATAATTCAGCCAGCTATGCTAACTTAACCATGGAAACTGCTAATTCAAATTGACAGATGTCAGTATCAATAAAATGTAAATCAATGAAAGAAAAAGGGAAGTAACTCTAGTATTAGAAGTTTCTAGATATAAGAGAGACGATGATTACATTGGTTTGAACATGTTATGAGGAGAGATGAATATATTAATAGAAGGTGGAAGAAACATAGGAAGACCAAATATAAGATGAAAAGGCTGTATTGTAGAAGACTTGAGAGAAAAGAAACTGAATGAGGACGACACGCAAAGCAAAAATAAGTGGAAGAAGAAAATAAAAAATAGCGACCCCCTAACGAATGGGAAAAACTAAAGAAGAAGAAGAAGATATCAGTGTCATGTGCAATTTGCATAGTTTGTTAATGAAATAACTTTACTGGAAATATAGGATCTTTTGCAAGAAAATTTATGTATGGGGCGCGTGCAGTAACATGACTTTGACCGTGTCAAAATGACAGCAATTAATTATGTCCATAACTGGCAAGTGTTACAATTTTTCAATCAAAATTTCATAATTTTCTTATTTTATGTGGTTTGCTTGTTATCAGGAGTATGGAATTCAGTTGTCGAGAAAAGGAATCACATAATACCAAAAATTTATAATCTTTTGCAAGAAAATTTATGTATGGAATTTGTACATAATACACAGGATTGACGGAAGGTATTGTGCTGGCCACATCAGATTTTTTTAAAATTAGTGTGAAAAAGTGACATACTATCGCTGATTGATGATTTGGTTACTTTTTAGCACTAATGCTTTAAATGAACAGGTGAACGCACTAGGTTAAAAAAGAATGTAATTTTGACATTCAAAATGACAAACTAAAAGTTGATATTACGAAACGTAATTACAAAATATTGATTTACGATGAAAGTGGGATACGCACGTATTTGAATTGCCCTACGAGCCCACAGGGCGAGTTGGGGTAATCATATAGCGCGTAATAATGTATCCCATGAATATCGTACAAAATTTTATCTATCACTGTATACCATATTGCACTCATTTTACATAGATTTGTTTTTCGATAATGATGAAATTATTACCACCTTAGCATTTTATTATCGCAATCATTGGGATAACAAGACTATCCGCGAAAAAATCAAAATGTAGATGGCACTCAAATTGCTTTGGGAAAACAAACTTCAGCCATTATGGTATATGAACTTGTGTCGTTTGGTATTATTTTTGAATTTTATTTAAATATTTGTGATAATTTAAATTTTGGGATATAGAAATATCATTAGCATATATTTGTTCATATTTAGATGGAAAAATACGGCCAATTATAGAAAGAGAAGCTGTATTTAAAGGTAAATATATATGGTACACACAATATAACCTGTAAATATGATGTTAATATTATTATAGCGAGATAGAATATTATGTGGTTTCAAGAAAGATACTGAAGAGAAGGAATTATTAGGTTTGTGTCTTCAAACTTCTAACTTGAAGAGTACAGCATCAATAAATGAATCTAACAGTTGCAAACAGTTTTCCTTAATTCTTGTTTTGTCTGACGTGCGGCCATCATATCCTGGACTAACGAAATATATAGTTCCAGGAGGTGTTATTCCAATCATAATTTAATTGTATGTTTTCTTTTGTAGTTAGAATAAGTTCTAATGTTACAAGGTAAACATTTAGTTTTTCGCACTTTTGTCTCAATAGTATCCAAAACCATACGAACATTTTTATAATTTGAAAAGCATTTTGGTAAATTTTTATAAAGTTCTTCCCTGGTTGGAAAATAAATTAATTTTAGAAAAAATTCCCCCATTATGTTCATTATAATCATGAAAGTAATGTTGAGCTGTTGTAAATGAAATCTTAAACATAACAGCCAAAACTCTAAAACTTGAATCTATTTTTAATTTTATTAATACTAAAAGAAATGGTAAAAATGAATTTTCTCTTAATTTGCAAGTAGAAATTGCTAATTGCATACAGTATTCAATTTTAATAAAAGTTTAATATTTATCCGGTGTATGCACACATATTTTTATCAAATTGGAATAAACAGTCAATAAATGTTTCTTTCACATCACGAATTGTTAAATTAACTCCTTGTCACAATTGATCGCGATCGCGGGTATGTTATATGATTATGATGAAATCAGCGATTCAGATTCATACGAACAAGATGGTTGCGATGAAATATCTGTATTTTCGTTTTCAATACTATCAGCTGTAATGAGTGACTTTGTTCTGTAAATATAATAAAATTACGAACATTAAACAATTTTCTAACTATATTTATTATTCCTTATTACGATATCCTGTTGACAACATACGAATAATAATAATAAAAAAAATTAGTTATACATATTTTATAAATACGTACCTCTCATAAAATCTGTAATAATCAGAACAAACATTCATAAACTTGATTACCTTTTGACCTATTTTTAATAGATGAAACCATCGTGAATCCATGCTTGTCGCATCTTTACATCTTTAGGAAAATAATGGACTAAGCAATATAATTTAGATTTACTCATTTTCTTTCCCAGATTGGGAACTATTAAATTTTACAACCAGATGTCAGCTACTTTGTTTTTTTTTTCGCGGATTACATATCTCAAATGAGTACGATATGATATAACGTATCTCACGGTGAGATAAAAGAATTTTTAAAAAATCTATCTCACTTTATTTATCTTTCGAAATATTTGGATTGGTGTTAAAAGAGTATTATTTAAATCTATAGGTGTACGTTTAACTATGTTCTCCCACAAAAAAATCCAATAATAATAACATTAAAGCTCAACCAAAAACTCATGAATCTGTAATGCATTTACAATTCGTTATTGTATCCAAACATGTTTTTCATACTATCCAAACATACCCTCTCTAATCCTTGAAAGGACACACTACAGTAAGCATTACCACCTAGCAGAAAAATCAGTTTCCATCCTTTCTTGTGCTCTTTACCGGATTAAGCTTGAAGGTAGCTCTGAGAGTTCCTGTGAGAATATTTAGGATAAATATTTTTGTGTGGGATTAAAAGACATGAGTCCGTTAGTTGTCGTCGGCTCGGCAGCCAATTGGCATCAGGACCTCGGGAACAAGACAGGACTCCACAATGCACAATGCACTTTACTCACGCCGGGTGTGAGTGTGATATACCGCACAGGTTGCCAGTGCCGTAGACCCAAGCAAATTTTCTCACATAATTATCGGGTCATCTTTTAATAACATTCTATATGTTTATTAATAAATATTTATAGTGTCAGTAATATATTCCAAAGTGATGTACGCTACCTACATAGTCTCATCAGTATTTCCTTTTTTTATTTTTCTTTATTGAATCAGTTGCTTGAAGATTTTTTTACAAATTTTGCATGAATGTGTAGAATTATTATCCTTATATGGGCGTTTTACACTTTGCGACAAATCGACCGATTTATTATTTATCTGCTGTCCTCCAATGTATCGGCGCTGGTAAAACACAAAAATCGATCGATTTATCTACGATAATAAATTGATAAAATACCACATTCTATTTATTAGAGAAAATTTGGTCACTTTTCCAGTGCCAATCTGTGTTTGTTTATAAAAAATTATAAGTTCTTAAGCCTTCCTGTTTTGCGAATGGATTATTGAACACCTAAAAAATAAAAAAATCTAAGAAATGGTGAGTAAAACCATGGTTGGAGGTTGAGTAAAAAGGGCAATTTACCTTTTTAATTATTCTTCAAAAAAAATATTTTCTCATGTTAGACGTCTATGTTACGGTATCCCGTTTTCACCTTGTATATAGGGTGAATACTTTAAACACGAACATAGCCCGTTAACACGGAAAAATCATTTGCTGTTGCTCTGCGTTTCAATTGACAACAATGGTTGTGGTATCAATATCACTGATCGGCGAAAAATGATTTTCCCGGTTAACAGCCTCAACTATTCACCATGTAAGTAAAGCATATTATTTAAAACTTATGCAAAAAGAAAGTAAAATCATTTTATTGTAGTTGTAAAGAAATATACGGGGCGAGTATCGGAAGACGCTCCCCCCCCTTTAACTTTTTTATTATAAGTAATAGAAAAAATTGGCTTATATAAAAGTTTTATTATATTAAATATATTATTTTAAGGTAGATATAAATATTTTTTATAAAGTCAGGTTTACAAGATACGACTATCAACTTTTATTTTTTAAATAGCACCATGTAATTATTCTACTAAAATATAAATCGCTACTTTTTTCTCTTTTCAACGATGTTAATAGTTTTTATTAATGTAGGTATTTGAAAAACATTGAGAAAAATAAGATAATTGAGATATATGGAAAATAATTTTTATTCAAATATTATACATGGCCATGTGAAAATAAACAAAAGGTAACTATGTTAATATCAAGTATACATTTGTTTGTTACTTATTTATTATTACTTACTTATTATTTACTTATGTATCTATTTATTTATTATTTATTTTCACAAAGCCACCTAGAATATTTCAATACAAATTCTTTTTCATATATCTCAATTATCTTATTTTTGTCCAATTTTTCCAAATGTATTAATAAAAACTATTACATCGTTGAAAAGACAAACAAATGAAGGTTTATATTTTAGTAAAATAATTATAGGTTGCCATTTAGAAAATAAGAGTTGATTGTTGTATCTTATAAACCTATTTTATAAAAATATCTATATTTGCCATCAAATAGCATATTTAAAATAATAAAACATTTATATGAATATTTTTTTTCTGTTACTTATAATAAAAAAGTTAAGGGGGGGGGGCTCCACCTACGCAGACTCACTCTGTATAATATTTAACAAAAAATCTGACTTCATTATGGAAAACCTATAGCAAATGTCCAAAACTGAAAAAATACAATTTTTCTACAATGGTGCTCAGACTCAAAACAAGTGCGAGAAATAACCAATTCTCGCACTAATGCGGAAAATAATTAAAACAAGATTTTTATTGTAATGAAAGCAATTATTTTGTTGGTCGCTTGGTCCAAGTTTATGTCAAAAGAGTATGATGCATTTCGAAATCTTTCTTGTTTTTAGACAAGATATTGTTTGCACCACATACGGGAAAACGTGATTCTGAAACTCAATGCAAATGCCAAGACGAGTGCAGAATCACTAAGTTCCGCATTTGTTACTACTAACTACTATTATTTTTCTAATAAGAGTTGCAGCCAAATTTATGTTAGTAAAATATTATCTGGTAAACTCCCACGGCAATAAAACTATATCGTTAAACTAATTCTGAGTATAACAGGTTCACAAAACCAAATAATTTTTACCTCCTGCACTGAGTAAAGCCATAATAGCACAATTCCGAAGGTGTGAAAATTGTCTGTTCATTGAGTAGAGGTGCGATACAGTGTCAAGGTATGAATGAATTCTCGGTTTAGGGAAACGCTCATTCACAGGCCCGGATTATACCGCTCTTCTTGGAACGTAATTGTCAATTGTAGAACGGATTTTAGTTAACCTGTTTAAATTGTAATATTCGTTAATTTATGGCTCTGGGAAAAACTCTACACCTTACGTGACGTCTTCGAATTTCTCACGAGATTTTTTTAAGGTATTACTTTATTAGTTTTATTGGCATGCTTGCAAATTACTCAAATAAAAATACAGTTCCTGAATAATTTTTAACCCGCCTTGCTACTTTGGGACGGAGTTTATCTTTCTGTGAAACATTATTTTTAAATTTTGTCTACATGACATGAAAGCATTACTGAATGCCATTATAGGTTTGTAGTTATATAGTCACATACATAATTATAATATATATACCTATATATATATATATATATATATATATATATATATATATATATATATATATATATATATATATATATATATATATATATACAGGGTGGAAACGAACTTTATGTCATAAATTTAAGGGTGAGTAGTATGACATGTGTAGATTACGAAACTGAAAGATTTTTTTTAAAATTCGAAAAACGAAAATTCGACTTTTCTTAAGGAAACTTTTTTTTACTGCTGTTTTAATTTATATTTCATTAGAAATATGGTTATCAAAAATACATTCAAAATTAGTTGTATAAGGTATTATTCTTAATAATTAAATTAAATAGCATTTTTAACGAAAATAATTGTGTAATAGATAAAATAATGCAAATGCGTTGCCAGTGGTCCAGTGGTACCCAAAATGTTGGTTTCATGAAAACTACCCTTAAATATGCGAATTTTAAAAAAATTCTTTCTGTTTCGTAATCTACATATGTCATACTACTCACCCTTAAATTTATGACATTAAGTTCGTTTCCACCCTGTATATATATATATATATATATATATATATATATATATATATATATATATATATATATATAAAAGAGTTGAACATCAGTCCATACTAATTTGACGGCGAATATAGTGAACTGTGAAACTTGGATGCTACGATTATAATTATCCAGTAATTTTTTTGGCAACACCGATAACGTAAAATTTATTTTCTTTAGAAAGTTACATGTAATGTAAACTTTTTTGTATCTTTATAATTTGTGACATCTGTTACAATTTAGATAGATAAAATAATATCTGTTTGTTGCCAATGTAGGAGAAATGTTGAAAGTGCTAAGTTTTGAAGAAGCGACAACATCGCAGGACAAGAGACAGGGTTCGGAGAAGAGAAAAAGTTGAACATCAGTCCCTACTTATTTGACGGTGAATATAGGAGACTCAAATGTCAAACAACTAATTTTAATTACAATAATTGTTCAGTCAATTTTTTGTACCGTGCATAGTAAGTAAGTTTTTCATATAACGAATAATTTTTCGTCTACTCTTAGAGTATTGAGAAATATGAGACATACGAATTCCATTAAATGAGACAAAAAGTGTGCCATTATTAAACTCTTTTAATAATATATTTATTTTTTCCGAAAATATCTAATGTGTGCTATGAAAATGCAAAAATGTTAAATTTTTTATTTTCGTTTTTTGCTTATAACTTCTTTATGAGAAATATTACTGATCTTTCTTACACTTTCTAAAGACGCTTTTTATGAAAAATTTACGTTTTAAAAAAAATTGTATATCTTACTATTTTGAATTTAGAGAAATGATTTTTAAATTTTAATTATTTAATTGTATGTGTGGAGTGGATCTCTCAAATAAAAATAAAACCCCCACTATCATTCACTTCAAACTAAATATAAATCTTTTCTTTAAATAATCCGACATTACCCCTCCAAATTCTTTATGTATTACGGTCCTGTAAATCCGCCATCAAAACCTCCACTGGTCATTGAGAAGAAAACTCAGTCTGATGCTAAATAAACATCTTAAGTACCGGGCACGTTTTCACAATTTAGCATCGCTGTATAGTTACCGCCTTGATGGTGCATGGCCACCCCAGACCATCGGTAAGGAATTCTTCAAATCACAGGTGTCAGATCAATGGCATAATCGCATTATGGGGCCAGTATTTATAGATGGAGAGCGAGAACAATGTTAAGTTGTATTTATGGAAATGTTATATGCGAGCGCTGAGTATTGTGAGGAGAAAACACGAGGAAAAGTGGGTGTTGAATGAAAATATTCCTAAGGTCACCGACCGCAGGGAAAACAGCTGTTTGCTTTAGACGGCAGCGACAATCTGATTGTCATTATAAGATTTTTTTCAGGTAACCCCTAAAATTGCGAGGATTATATGCAATATACAGGTAATTTTTAACTTTGCAAATAATGCATTTTATTAATTTACGTGAATAGTCGTATCTGGATGTGTAAACTTGTAGCCTGTGGAAATACAATGTTCATTTTCTTTTTATTTTATCGCTACTTAGTTTGTAATTTTAAAGGAAAATAATTGTAGCTACAAAACTTGTTCAGAATTAAAGATATACGCAATATAAGACTAAAATTATTATCAAACTGTGTAATTTTTAATTCTCAACAAGTGTTTTTGCTAACAACTTTCCTCTAAGAAGGTAAATAATTACATCAAAATAATAAAAAAATATTTAGTATTTCTAATGTAACATATTTCAAGTTTTACGTCAAGTGATAAATTATTCGCTATTTTAACTATTCTCAAATGAAGAAGAGGCGGAGCTTAGCGCGTGACGTAACAATATTGGCGGCCTAAGGTAGATGCTTCATTTTCCATAACTGTCTATTCTTATACGCAGGGGCCTTTGAGTGTAAAGAAATATTAATAATATAGTTAATATTAAATAAAAAAAATCTTAGTATGAATAACATTTTGAATTTTATGAACTCCTCTGTTTTATCTAGAAATTATGTTTAGCAATCTTACGTATTTTGATTTTACATGATTCGAGTCTTTGTTTTCCTAAATCTAGTAGATTTACAGTGTTTGGAAGATTAATGGAAGAATAAACATTACGATTTGATTGTCTTCTTTGTGCAGGCATGTCTACAAGTTTAGATTCCATTATAAAGGCGCGTAGTAATTATTAACATACAGTAATATCTGGCAAAATATAATCTTGATTCACAAAATGCAAGGGGTACACACGCATATTTTTCCTCAGTTCCTATCCCGTTTTTAAAAGATGAACTTTGGTTTATCAACTATTTCAAATTGTTCTAGTAAATTTTTCCATACAATTTTAGTTCTTATTTTCGGGAAATTATGGAAACTAATTTCTGGACTTCTGCGTACTAATGATGACGTACATCCGTTAACATAACAAAAACGTGTTGATGTTTTAAATTTTGTTATTAGTCCTGGAAATTTCACTCCACTCGATTTATTTGTCAATTAAATGACAGAAACGTTGCATTCGGCACTACCTCGGCTGGGATTTACTACGTGCTTACTACCATACACTAGTTCATATTTTCGTCGCTAGATGTCATGTTGCTCTATTTAACTAGCGAATAGTTCCGTAACTTCTTTTTTTTATAAAAAAAAAAATGATTTGCTGTATTTGTTTTACGACCGACTGATGTCATAATCATTTTTAAACTATGGTTTACTAAAAAGTATCGAGCGTTTTGTATTTTGCACGCTATTCGTTTTCGATTGGGCTCATTTTTAACTTGGCTCAGTGAAGTATATGGCAGGTTTCATTCCCGCTCGGCTATTTTGTACCCTTCGTCACCATAGGTGAACAAACTTTATTTGGATTTTAATAATAAAGTCTCTTGAAAATATGTACTTTTTTCAAATTTTGTGATTAAGAAGTGGGTCGTTACTGCAAAGATAACAGATAGTTATTTCTATTTTATGTAACTAATGGCAACATAGAGTAAAATTTGTAAACTGGTATGAACACCTACATCCGTTTTTAATAGTAGTGTTTGGCAGTGCAAACAAAATATTTGTTTTGTAGTTTTTTTTTATATGTATAAAGAACCTAATTGATTTATAAACAATTTCCTGAAAAACATTTAATACTTTTACTTTAAATATCTTGTTTTTGCATTCGTTTTAATTGAACAATTCGTTTTGTCTTCCCCGCTAATTAAATATTACATTTCAATGCATTATTGTCCTTCTAATTTGTAGTGAAACCGTAGTTATTGTTTTAATTCAAGTAAAAGGCTAACAATAGAACAATCATTTACAATTATAATCCATAGGATATAAAGACAAGTTGTCAGATGTTACATATTAAATGTAAAAAGTAAAAATTACAGCACTCAAGTATGTATTTATGATGAATTGTTTAGCAATTACACACATTTAAAGTGTTCACTATTCATAAGCAATAAAATAGCACTTATAAAATCTTTGGTATGAACAAAATGTAGATTAATTACTTATAATTAGATTTGACTTGTGAAGTAATTTTAACTGTAGCTATTTTGGTGACGGATAATTTTATCAGTGGGTATTTTATCACGCTGCCAAATTTATAGTGACTACGAGTATTTTATGTAAAATTATTTAAACTTAATGAGCAATTGAAGGCAAAAAAAGGACAGCAAATACATATATCATTTGTATATAAACCCCGTTTAAACATTCATAAATTTATTCACTGTGAACATTAGGAAATATATTAAGAAAGATTTATGGTTGTTTTAAACATAAATTTTGATACGTTACAATTTCCATTATAATAAAACTTTTTACATTCATATTCACTTCGTACCTATATATCGCTCATACGACTAAGACTTAATTGGTAATGATTTTGCAAGAAGAAAAAATTACTTCTGTTAAGTAACGTAATGATATTTGTAATTATTTCTAAGTCAATATTTATTCCTTTTACGGAATATGAAATTATTAGAAATAACTGTAGTACCATACAATGACCGTGTTATAACAAATAATTTTATATTCCGTAAAAGGAATAAGGATTGACTTAGAAATAATTTTAAATTCATTAATATATACGTTTCTTAATATTAGTAATTTTTTCTTCTTTTTTTAAATAAATAACACGCAATATTTTCTACCAGTTATATTTCATTTTATAAGATTTTTTCGGGTTGATGAATGTGCGTCGCTTCTGCCTAATCACTTTCACTATAAGAGCTCGCAGCTGAAATAAGCATTATCACCAGGGGTACACAGTGTAAATATGAGAAACCATGATGTAGGTGTTTCCCGAGATTCATTATGCAGTGCTTATTCAAGATTTAGATTTAGACGAAACAAGTTTGAATTTTTGGGTGCTAAAATTCTAAATATGAGCGTTTGTTGCTAGAGTAAACTTCAAAAAATGAACGTCATGTAAACTATCATGTAACATGTCAAAAAGTAAGTATTTAAAAGTTTACGGAAGCTCATTTCTTGAAGTAAAGCATACTAAATCTGTTTCTAGCGGGTCTTTAAAATACATTTATTTACAACTATTGAATTATAAATACATTATGTAGCCAAAATGCTACTCGTATTATACTAGTGAAATATAAAATATTCACATTCCACGGTAAGATTTTTGATATTGTGTTGTATTATTGATACTTTTATAAACATGTGTAGGTAAATATTGATTGACATATTTAAAATATACTACTTAGTTCAACTTATTAATAAATAAATCAATTATTCATGGCAATATGTTATAACAACATCTGACATTTGACATATCATTGCAATTTCCGCTGTAACGTCAACGTCTGTAACAGAAACCACACAAAAGATATTTATTATATATTTATAATATGTATAATTGAAATTTTAGATAAAGTATAGTTTTTGACTAGCATATAATGGCTTTATTTCTCTCGGATTATAACCATACTCGCCTACGGCTCGTATTCTAAACTTCATCCTCGTGTAATATAGCCTTAATTATGCTTGTTAAATAATATATTGTTACTCGGACAAAAAAGTGTGAATTTAAAAAGTTTTACATCTAAAAATTAGAAAAAAAAATGCTTATCAATTTTTACATATTTTAATACCAGAACAGTAAACAACGAACTAAAAGGCATAAAAACATGAGATGAAATGATTTATGTGACTAGCGTACGAGTTGGAATATTTGCATTCATGTGTGCTATTTATAGCGTTTATTCAGTAGTGGCTGAGGCTACAACTATCAACTTCATGGTAACGCGAGGGCGGATGTTCGTTCACAGCATTCAAAAGTCATTTGTCACCGTTCGCTATAAATTCCACCTATTGTTCACCGCAAAATACCTCAAAACCGACACTCAAATTGTTTGCTTTTCACGCCGCAAAAATACAATAATGATTTTCTCAATAGCTTTTTATAAGCATTTAATACAACATTACTAATTTACACTAAAACAATTTTAGAAGGTTCTAGATTTATTACAAAGAGAAGTTATCAAAATTTTCAATTAGGATTAACGAACAATCACGTTATAAAAATACTAAGGCCCAATTTCTCAAATATTGTTTGCTTATCACGTTGTTGACAAGGTTTATTTTCCAATTTATTTTTTGATACGTATCCATAGCTAAAATGTGCAGTTAAACACATGATCAGTAACAACGTTTTATGCAACTGGCCATATTTGTAACCCAATTAACGCACCCTGCATGAGGATTTGGAGAACTATGTATAAATATTAAATCATTGATTTTAAATTAAACATTGTTCCATTAGGAGACCATTTTGTAATTTCATCTCTGGTTAAACTGTTACATGAGTTAATTTTTCGATATATATATTTTTTGTTTTAACTAGGACAGTTACCAAACAACTTGACCAGCGATGAAAATACCGCACCGTAGTGGTGTATCGTTTTTTACCTTCCGTCACCTTTATGTAAGGAAGGTATTGTCTTTGGTCAAAAAATTCAATCATGAGTTTTTACTGAATAAACATGTTTTAGGGCCCCTATAATACGATTTTACCATTTTTACGATGATGTCTGTATGTATGTATGTGTGTCTGTGTGTGCGTGTGTGACAAAAGTTCAGGATCCCATAACTTCAATACCACGATTCCAAAAATTATATTTTTTTCGTATTCCTCAAGTTTACATCCAGAAGAACAAGTGATTAGATTTTGGTTATAATTGGTGAACCGGAAGTAGCCTCATTTGAAGATTTAACAGTTAAATTTGATTTATTGACATTTAACGTTATTTTAACTTAAAGAATATATTATTCTCTATACGATTTGATTACATTTTATACTTCATATTCAATAGATACAGAGTTAAAGAATTTTAAAGAAATTAAATTTTATAATTCAGCCAGCTATGCTAAACATGGAAACTACTAATATATTCATATAATTCAAATTGACAGATGTCAGTATCAATAAAAAGTAAATTAATGTGGCAGAGATGAGGATGTTGAAGTACACGGAAAGATACGGTAAGAAAATAACTCTAGTGTTACAAGTTTCTAGAAAGATAAAAGAAAGACGATTACATTGGTTTGAACATGTCATGAGGAGAAATGAAGAATTATATTTGAACAAGAATGAGTAGTTTATTAATAGGAGGTTGAAGAAACAGAGGAAGACCAAAGATAAGATGGAAGGACAGTATTGCGGAAGACTTGAGAGAAAATTAACTGAATGAGAACGACACGCAAAAATAGGGACCCCCTAACGAATGGGAAAAGCTAAAGAGGAAGAAGATGTCAGTGTCAAGTGCAATTTAAATAGTTTGTTTATGAAATAATTTTACTGGAAATTTAGAATCTTTTGCAAGAAAAATTATGTATGGAATTTATACATTATACACAGGATTGACGGAAGGTATTGTGCTGGCCACAACCGATTTTTTTAAAGTCATAAATCAACACATATCACCTAACAACATTACCACAGATTGTAAATTCCTATGGCCGGGCCATAACTTGAATATTTGCAATCCTTATATTGACATTGACAATATTATATTGAAATGAAATGTCAGATGAATTGCATATTATGTATTCTCTCATAAATTAGATTCACATTTTTTTGTTTAAACAAAGCTTAAATTTTAAGCCTTGTTGCTGGAACGATAGCGAAAGATTTTTTAACTAACTCACGATCAGAGAAAAGTCGTTCTATTGATCGAATTTGGATCATTTTCGAACTGAACCAAGAGAATGAATTGGCTCTACCTGCGAATTAGTTCAAAATTCTCTCGCTAATGTGAATGGCATATAGTCACTTTGTTTAAATATTTAATATTACACCAGCGCCAGTGTTAAATAGTCAAAATTTAAAAACTGCGGTATTCAGCTGCCGTCATCTGACATTTATTAAAATATTAAAAAAGTATCATAATATTCAAATCGGATAAAGATGAAACTTGACATTGCACATAAAAATGACACTAGATGTCACATGTCATGTTAACTAACATTACTTACCTATAGATCAACTGACAAGTTAAAGAATACAGAATTTTTACTGAATAATGCAAAAATTAATTATTTTTTATTGTAAACAGTATTTGTACTTTTATGACTAATATTACTAGTATTTCAGGCTAACCAGTGCTGTAATTTTTATACATTAGCATTTTACGACTAAAACTAATACAATTACCCCTTACTATATACCTACGTATTTCGAGAACTAAGTTGTCATTATCAGTAGTAGAGTAAAATTTTTAAACGATGTCCGATCAAGGTCATCTGTATCATGAACGAATTAACAAATTGGCATACATTTATGTATTTCCTTTGCAAAGGCTATAAGCGTGTACGATAAGGATAGATATAACACGCTTGTCTTTCAAAAATTTATATTGTTTCGACTAAGCTAGGACACTTTAAAACGATGCTCATTGTTGATAATACTTTCGCTGTAACGTAAGTTTATTTATTAATTCAGATACATTACCTTAATTCATAGCCGTACGAATAACGTTATTTTCTGTCAGTCAGTGACACTGACATTGTGTCAATATCTTATTTTTCACTTATTTGGTTATATATTTGCTAATAAACTTACCAGTTGACTTATTTTTGAATTTTGAATGCTTTTATTGTAACATATATTTTTATAATAATAAAATAACAGTAGTATCTTATATACCCTCATAAAAACTAAGCAAACCACACTACTGAATTTGTCATAATGTGCGGAGCAAAAATCTGAATTCATACAATTCGTAGACAACCTTGATCGGACATCTTTCAAAAATTTTACTGTACAAATTTAAACAGAGTAGATAAGATTATTCAAGAGGTCCTATGGCATGGTTTACATGTTGAGTAATCTTAGCTACTCTATTTAAATTTGTACTATTAATGATGAGAACTTAGTTTTCTAAATACGTATATGGTTTATATTATAATGTTAGGTTGATTAAAATAATGGATATTTACAAAACATTGATTACAACAATGAATCCAAAAACCAACAAAGAAAATATTTCAATACTAGCATTTACCGTAGCATAAAAAAATGGGGCATTTGCATTAAGCATTACTGTAACATATTTTAAATAAATAAATCTTAAACGTGTTTTAATCTCAATAAAAATGTAATTCACATACATTTCAAAAAGTTTTGTCAAATGTTTCATGTTTTCTTCGGCTAATTCCGACATTCAACGTTGGTTAACCTATCTTGTCATGTCATAAATCGAAAATATTAAATTTATTTGAAAAGTTTTTGCTAGAATTTGTCCATATTATAATTGTGCAATAATTACTTTTAGTTTTTAGTCCCATTATTTCAATTTTAATAGGTTAAACACAAATATAGCCAATCTCAACTGTATGACAGTAAATGTAAAATATACGGAAAGAAATTTCGTACCTGGGCTATGACACCAATCACAGCATGTTCTGAAATATAAATATTTTAGGTGGTTTTATTTATTCATTTTTACAAAAATGACAGAATTTGATGTTTTTATTTATTAAGTCCGCACAGTGTATGTTTAAACAATAATTTTATGTAGTTTTTAGAGGAAATCAAAATTTATGAACTTTATTTGTTCATTCATTAACTAATGTGTTTATGTTTTGCGAGTACATCATCTTTTGAGATCTGTCTATGACAAACTTACTCTTTAATATATAATATATAGTCATTATGCAATTTTTCTATTTATTATTAATAAATTATCTTAAAATTCCCGCCACATATTTACCGAGAAGTAAATAACTATGATTTCCGAAATACCTTGCATTTTTCGTACTTGGTACTTCTCGAAATTCTATAACTTTGTAGTTGTTTTCATGACACCTCATCGCTGATGTATTCGCCGAGTGACATGACAATGCTGTGGCTTCAATGCTGCCGCCAGCCGCCCCCTACCTTGGCTGGAGGTCGCGACGTGACCGCTAATATATATCCCGTATTAGAAGCTATTTGTGAATAACACCCAAGTGTTCTAAACACTAGGCTCGGCACTCATATTTACTACTGAAAAAGTGGGGTAGGTTAAGATGGAATGTAAGAAATGAGAAATGAAATATAGTGAAAACATAAAAAGTGTTAGAAATAATTACTTTTATTACTAATACATATTGATATGTTGCACAGATATTAAATATTACATATTTCATATCCTAAAATGTATTTTTTTAACGAACATAATTCAACGATTTTATTAATTTCTGTGGGTTTAAAAATTTGTACCAGAATGTTTATTAATTTGTATTAACACACACACTGGGTTATGGCGGTTAGGGATAAACATAGGGATTTAACAAGTGATCTTACTTTTATACAATTTCTTACTCTCCTCTCCTATTTATATTATGACAAAACAGTATTTTTTTATTATATTTTTGACTTTTTTAAAAATAAATAAGAGTGAGTCAGTTTTGACACTAAAACACGTATATCGGGGGTCTACTAGAAATCTGTTATAAATACTTATAGGAAATACGTTTTTTTTATTATTTTGCTATAATTACTTATCTATTAATTTCAGTGCAATATTGTAAATACAAAAATTGTTCAAAATTAAAAATTACTCAATATGAGATAAAATCAATCACTTTTTTATTTTACAAAAAGAAGTTTTACAATTTGCAATCTATTGTGCCAATTATGTTTTGTTTGTTATTAGATCTGTCAAGCAAACATTAAATAACTTCACAATAGTTTCATAGCACCCTGAATTATATACTGTGAATAACAAATTTAATATGCATTGTTTCGTAAAATAAAAATATTATTGATTTTAGTTTTTATATTGTGTAGATTTTAATTCTGAACAAGTTTTGTACTTATAACATTTCTCTGAAATTAGTAAGTTACTACTTATAGTAAAATAATAGTATATTAAAAAAAACACGACTTCCTTGTACGATTATTAAACTATACATATTTTTTTAATAACTAAATTACAAAATATTGACAGGCTTAAGCCAAGCCCGAGAAATATTTTGATATAGAACAAAAAATAATTCATTTACTACTATCATTCTTAAATTAACATTAATCTAACCCGGTTCTTTTTAAAGAGAGTTTTGATTACAACAATGAATATGACTAATTTCACAATAAAAATACAATATTTGTTATTGTATGAATCATAAAATTGCACGTATTTAACGTAATTTGACATGAACATTTTTTTTTTTGTCCTCATCCATAGTAAGCTTTATTACAAAAACAAAAAAGTATATAATTTTAAATTTACATATCTCGCTTATACAAAGGGCTAATTTAATAGTAATGTGCTAGACGCAGAAATTAATTCTCTAAAACTTTTATTTGAAGCATTTATTTCTAAAATCAAAATAAAACCATTTTATTCAAGAAAAACTGTTAACAACTTCAAGTAATGTACC
The DNA here is from genome assembly GCA_951394225.1 of Harpalus rufipes. Taxonomy (NCBI): domain Eukaryota; kingdom Metazoa; phylum Arthropoda; class Insecta; order Coleoptera; family Carabidae; genus Harpalus; species Harpalus rufipes. The sequence continues at coordinate 42,575,975 of OX596277.1, read as the reverse complement.
ACTTCCGGTTAGCCTATTTTAACCAAAATCTATTACGTTATTTCGATTCACATAAAAGTCTTGTATACCAAATTTGAAAAGTTTTGGATTATATTTTAAAACAGTTTTTCATTAAGATCTATTATAGGCTTCATGTAAAGTGCCACCTGTGGAAATTGTGTAATAACCAGAAAGGGACGTGCACAACTAGATGTTATAATAATAATAATAATACTTATTGTTTCTCTGGACTATACAGTATAGGAAACGTCATTACAAGAAATGATACAATAAGATAAGCAATATCAGATGTTAAGATATTCATTTACAGTGTAAAACATATTTACCATTAAAAATAATTTTAATTTTTTTTTAAACAATTTAAAATCTGTTGCGTTTTTTATATTTTCAGGTAACTTGTTATACAAAATAATGGCAATGTAGTATGGATTAGTTTTAAATTTGGCATGTCGGTGTGATGGCGGTCGGATAAGAGAATTTTGCCTGGTACTATAATTATGAATATCACCTTGTGTTGTTATGTTTAAATTAAATTGTCGTATTAAGCAACAAGCATGAAAGATATACAAACAAGGAAGAGGTAATATTCCTAATTCTTCAAATATTGGTTTGCAGTGCGCAGTATGGGGCGCATTTAACATAATTCTAATAATTTTCTTTTGTATTTTAAAAACTCGTTCCCAATGTGCACTGTTTCCCCAACACAGAATGCCATAATTTAAAACTGAATGACCATGTGCAAAATAGTAGGTTTTTAGAACAGAGATATGTACTAAGCTCCTTAGTTTCCGAAGGGCGAAACAGACAGTGGCAAGTTTTCTACAAATAGTGTCTATTTGGGATTCCCAATTCAAACATTTATTGATTTGCATACCCAGTAAATTAGTATCGCAAACTTCTTTAATTGATTTTTCGTTAATTTTTAGTAACACACTAGTGTCTTTGTTTTTATTTATATAAGAAAATGAAAGAAATTCAGATTTTTCTCTGTTTAATATGAGAAAATTATCTCGGAACCATTTAGATATTTGAAGTAGTTTCGTATTCGTATCTTGTACTAAATAGGCGTAGTTAGCGTTATTATTTACTATTGATGTATCATCGGCATACATAATTATTTTTGTAAAATCTGTGTTTAGTACAAAATCGTTTACGAACAAAATGAACAGTATTGGTCCCAAATTTGAGCCCTGTGGAATACCGTACAAGGAGGTATGATAATCAGACTGTACATTATTAATTACCACTGTTTGCTTTCTATTTGATAAATATGACTTCAGCCAATTTAAAACATTTCCCCTCAGACCATATGCTTCCATTTTGTGGAGTAAAGCATTATGGTTGATAGTGTCAAAGGCTTTACTTAAATCTAAGAACAGACCAATAACATACTCACTTTTATCAAGACACTCATGTATGTAATTTAAAAAACTGTATAAAGCTGTAGATGTGGAGCGATTTTCTCTGAAACCATGTTGAACTGATGATAAAGTATTATGTGTGTTTAATAATTTAAGCAGCCGATTTATAAATAGTTTCTCCATTAATTTAGAAAAGGGTGATAGCAATGTTATTGGTCTGTAATTAGTTAAATTTTCTTTGCTACCCTTCTTATGTAATGGATATATTTTACAAATTTTCAGAACTTCTGGAAAAATAGCAGTCCTAAATACAAAATTTCAACTTTCTACGGCTTGCCGTTTTTCAGTTATGCGAGATACGTACGTACGTACAGACGTCACGACGAAATTAGTCAAAATGGATTCAGGGATGATCAAAATGGATATTTCTGCTGAAATCTGAAAACCGAAATTTTTCGCGATTACAATACTTCCTTTACTTACGTACAAGGAAGTAAAAACAAGTTTCATAAGGCAATCTTTTAACGCACGAGCACGAGTCCAAATTTTACTAATGACGATTGCGATAACAGGCCTTATAGAACATGTTTTTACCTTCCGTCACCTCTAGGTAAGGAAGGTATTGTCTGGTCAAAAAAATCGGTGGTGAGTTTTCAATGAATAAGCACGTTTTAGGGTCTCTACAATACTTTACTATTTTTACAATGAAGTGACCGCGGTTTCGGCCGCGATATCTCCAATACTAGAATTCCAAAAATTACAATTCTTAAGTATTCCTCTTCCTTACATCCATATGCAGACTTGATTAGATTTTGGGTATAATTGGTCAACCGGATGTACCCTCATTTGAAGATTTTAACAGTTTTTCTTGAAAAAACACTGTTAAATATTATTTACACATTTAATGTTATTGTAAATATTATAGATTATTCTGTTATCTATACGATTTAATTACATTTTATTCTTCATATTCAGTGGATATATTAAGAAAATTCTAACTGACAGATGGTGGACAAATGTCAGTGTCAATGAAAAAAAAATTAATTTGGCAGAAATGAGGATGTTGAGATGGATGTTGGGGAACACACGAAAAGATACGGTAAGCAATGAAAGCATAAGGGAAATAACTCGATTACATTGGTTTAAACATGTCATGAGGAGAGATGAAAAATATGTTCCAAGAAAAGTTAATAGCTTAGTAAAAGGTGGAAGAAACAGAGGAAGACCGAAGATAAGATGGAAGGACTGTATTGCGGAAGGTTTTAGAGAAAAGCAACCGAATGAGAACGACCCGCAAAACAGAAATGAATGGAAGAAGAAAATAAAAAATAGCGACTCCTAACGAATGAGAAAAGCTAAAAAAGAAGATTCCGTGTCAAGTGTCATTTGCATAGTTTGTTTATGAAATAATTTTACTGGAAATTTAGAATCTTTTGCAAGAAAATTTATGTATGAAATTTGTAAATAATACACAGGATTGACGGAAGGTATTGTGTTGGCCACATCAGATTTTTTATATTTACTATTTTATCTATTGAGGTAATCTTATAATTTTTTGAAAATGCGACTTGTTAAAAATATGGCTTAGTCTTTTTATCAGATATGTATATTGGTATCAGTTCCCACTAACGTCACAGATGAAAATTCATTGTTGACTGACAGCAATTTAAGGTTATATATTAATCATCTATCAGTTTTGAAAGCAATCATACCACCTCTAGACATCGACTTATAAGACACCGGAATAGAGAAAAAAAATCGTTGTTTTTTTTATAAAATCGTGAAATCCGTCTCATTTAATAAATATATTAATATAAAATAACATGAAATATGCGACTTTTCATTCATAAATTTGCTAATAAACTTTCGCGGCTGTAAAACGCGTGACGTCACGGCTTGTTACACAAAGACATTCCTCTCACACACACACAACGGTCCACGTAGTTTCCGTTTTCTGTTGTAAACAAACCTAACCTAAAATTGTGACAGGTGACAGCAGAGTTAAAACTAAAGGTATGTAAATAAAACATTTATTAAAATAAATACCAAAAGTTGTATGAAATATCTTTTTCGTTAACAATATGTTGCTGTCACAAAATCAAACTGACAAGTGATAACCCAAACAATCATAGTTCCAAACAAAACCGGTAGAGAGCTACTTACGTATCCGCCAAGCCGTGACGTATAGCTGTGACGTCAGCGTCAAAATATTTGAAATTAAAGACAACTTTTAAAAAAATCATATCTCTGATTTTAAAGACTTGTAAGGTGTAAAACATACACCTACATATTTAATTTGACCTATGCTTTCAAGAAAAAAATAAATTAGAAAATGTGAAATGAACCCATTGTCGAAGATATACAGGAATGTAACCTTGATCGGTTCTAATGTTAATTTGATTGAAAACAATTAAATATGTTTTTTTTACAATTGCCAATTATTTACAACGAATTCAAAAATACGAATTAATTTTTTGGAATATATACATTTATATTTGTTGAGAAAATATTAATAATATATTATTACGTTCTTAATTATAAATGATATTAAAATATTTTTTGATATTTTTAATTAGGTGTAACATTTATAATTTATAATTTGTGAGCTAATTATATTAGTCGTTTTAAGTAATAAATATTTTTGGAAAGAATTAAAGAAAAAAATTATGTCCAGTTAAACGTGTTAGACTTCTTGAATTTAACATCTGTAAATATAACTGCAAAGAAGAATAACATTGCTCCTCTTTTGTCTACTGTTAGTACTATATACCTACACGCGTTGTAGCTTCATCTTGTTAGTAAAACTAAGAGCAAACACTTGTCTATATAAAGATGTTTGCCGAGATAATGACATAACTCAACATGGGAAATTATCATCTTATATAAATGTCTAATTTAAGTTTTTTTTCTTGTGCTTCCATTGCAGTTTGCAGTTTTAAAATAGCAATGCTACAACAAGAAAATGTATTCGCAAAGTTAATTTTAGCCACACACAATTAACCACTGATTACTATGGGAACAGTCAGCATTCTTCTTACCGCGTATACACTGGCTAGGTTAACTCGTTGTGTTGTTTATACTTGCTTGTTCTTATAACGTTTCTTGTACCTTTTTTAACGTAATTTAGAGAGAGAAACAGAGACAGTAGGTGTAAACTTGGTGATAAACAATTAATAAGAGATTAACTGTTAAAATGAGGAGTACATGCTCAAATGATAGAATTTAAGCAGTATTTTGTCAATAAGCGTCGCAAATGTAGCAATTATGATATATTATACGATTTTTTTTCATAATGGCTTATAGTCCGTCCACAATTTTTGTTTTATGAAAGAAACTCAAAAACCACGGTATGACAACTGTTTAATTTCTACCACATAACATTGTTGAATTAACATAACAAGTTAAATATCATTGTTTAATCCCGGTCTATTTGCATATATGTATCAAAATTGTCTCGTCATTACTGAAATTGCAGATTGGCATACTGGGAAGTGGTTAGTGAGCCGTGATGATACATGCATTTATTTATCTAAAGTGCTTAAATCCCCAGATTTTCATTCTTTTTAAAATATTTTTCGCAAAATCTATCATTAGTACTAAGAATATTATTTTCCTGCAGAAGGTACGACTAGCTTCCAGGTATTCACCACGTTTTTCAATATGACAAATTAAAATCTTTCCATGATTTGCTGTCAAACTGAAAAATTCTAAAATCACAATTTGTTTTACTTTCTATGATTCAATGGTAATAAAAATTACTTAAAATTTGTAATTCTTTAGCATTTTTTCCGAGATACAAATATATTTGGCTCAATAGACAAAGTTTTTGAATAGGTCATGCAAAAAATAATTGTATCTTTTTGTTTAAAAAATCGAACAAGCATAGTCTAATTTATCGTTCTGTATATTAAATTCTTTTTTATTTACATTTTTTGCTGTATAAAAACGTTTTAAAGTATATTTTTAAAAAGTTGCAAAAACCAGCCATGCTGTGACGTCAGAGGTTCACACTGCAAGTTCAGACTCATTTCATAGAAATATGAAAACAGGCTTTCCAAAAGAAAAAAATATGTAGACTATAAATTGAGAATTGCATATCTAAATATTTGAAAGAAATGCTATAAAATATAAATATAATGTCATTTTATTAATTTTTATAAATATAATTTTCATTTGGCCTGAAGTTATCCACGCGTCACATCAGCTGTGCTTCTTTCTATTTTAAAAATTTGAGATTAGACGCTCGCTATAAGTTTGTTTAGACATAGCAACGCAATTGGGACACTAAATATATTACAGAATATTCACAAAAGGTTGACAACCACATGTTTATTTTTGTAAATTTCAGGTTATCTTTAAATGTCACTTTGACATTTAGAATCTAATGTGAAAATTAAATTGGCCATTGAAGTGAACTGCGTACATCACTGGGCGAGGGACGAGGCGGGGAAAATCAGTTGTTTTTTTAACGATGACGTTTTTAATTGTAATTTTTTCATCATTAAAGATCGATTTGAAAAAAAAAATATACGGGTCTATTTTCCATTACTCTATCGATTAAAGTTAAAAATTAAAAATCGTACATGACCTCATTATGAACAACTTTTGTTCTTACTTTTTGCTCTAAAATTAATAGTTAAAGAGTTGTTGCTAATTGAAATTTTTAACATTGTATTCCAGCAATAAAGTAGATACCCAGTATATGAATGCGTATACATATACTAACGTGAAATTAACAATTAACCTCTGTTATTTTTTTGTACAATTATGTTCAGAATTTTATCCCGATAAGCATGGTTTTATTAAAACTAATATAGCTAATAATTTTACTTTTATTAACATTATTCGGTGTATTATGAATTAAAGAGACTCATGACATAAAAACATTATTGCAATATGTAGGTAATTTGTATTTCATAAAAGTAGCGAATGAAAAATTATTAACCATTTGTTTTAAGTATAAAGTTCGTTGCATCTTGATGACTTCATAATTTAACGTCAGATGTTCCTAACCTAGCATAACTCTTTTTCTTTAGTCGGATTCACAAATTTTTCACAGTAGATATTTCTTAATTTACAGCTTGACTGTTTGCCAAAATTTATGATGTCAAAGTCTGTGTGGCTGTAATTTTTCACGTTTTTTATCTTTCTCGTTCAGCGAACCCAAATCATTTTACCTGTCGCCTGTTGCTACCCTCAGATAATATCTACAAGTTACTTTTGTTTTTACATTCAACTACCAATATTGTGAAAACGCTAACGGCTATGAACTTTTATTTGGCTAAGAAATAGTATTGCCAAATTAAATGCTTATTTACTTATGTAATGGGATAATGTGGTATTGAACAGATCTCGAGAAAATATTAATATTACATATTAATAGAGTTAATTAGCATGGTAGAATTTTCTTAAATTTGTTAAATATTAATAGAATTTGTAAAAATGACAATAAAAATTATCTATCCTTTTCGCTTTCATTGCTACAGTATTGTTTCGCACAGGTGACGTCACAGAAGTTTTATTGTCATTTTCCCAAATTCTGTTAATATTCAACATTACAAAATATAGTGGTATATTATATTTACAGTAAAAATTTTGAAAGATGTCCGATCAAGGTCGTCTGTGAATTGTATGAATTCAGATTTTTGCTCCGCGCATTCAGTAGTGTCGTTTACTTAATTTTTATGAGGGTACATACGATACAACTGTTATTTTATTATTATAAGAATACATGTTACAAGAAAAGCATTCAAAATTCGAAAATAAGTCAACTGGTAAGTTTATTAGCCAATGTAAAACCAAATATGTGAAAAATAAGATACTGACACAATGTCAGTGTCAGTGACTCCGACACAAAACAACGTTATTCGTACGGCTATGAATTAAGGTAATGTATCTGAAATAATAAATAAACTTACGTTACAGCGAAATTATTATCAACAACGAGCACCATTTTAAAGTGGAATGTCCTAGCTTAGTCGAAACAATATGAATTTTTGAAAGACAAGCGTGTTATATCTATCCTTATCGCACATGCTTATAGCCTTTGCAAAGGAAAGAGATAAATGTATGCTAATTTCTTAATTTGTTGATGATACAGAAGACCTTGATCGGACATATTTCAAAATTTTTACTGTAACTCTATAGTAGAAATAGAAAAAAAAATTGGTCACATACCTCATTTGTTTATTCTGATTGGAAACCACAATTGTTATTTTCTTTGTTAAAAGAAGTGAATATAAATATTGTAGAACTGAAAATAAACAAATTATGACTTTATGGGATATATTAATATGTTACTGAAGAACTTAATTTGAGCCCATATATAATTTTTAACCCTTTTAATATTTAGGCCGAGATTTGACGTATTATTTATTTAAAATTCCTGGATTATAACTCACTGTTTGTCTTTGAATTTATTAGTGTTCCAAATGTAAAAGAAAATGTTAAAAGGATATGTAAATTTGATTTTTCTAGGAAAATGAACTTCAAACATTATTTTCTTTGAAGCATAAACTATTTTAAATTTTAATTTTCTATACCTAGTTACCCATATATTTTAAATATTACTGTGTACTGTAACACGGTAAAACAAAGTAAGATGCATATATTCACTTATTCTCGTTTATAAATGAAACCAAATTATCTAATTTAACTGTGCCTGGAGAATATGGGTCAAATTTTTATCTCCAACACCTACGTATAAAGTGATATTTTATCCACTCAAATCTCGTAATCATTGATTGTGTGTGTGTGTGTGTGTCTCTCTCTCTCTCTCTCTCTCTGTGTGTGTGTGTGTGTGTGTGTGTGTGTGTGTGTGTGTGTGTGTGTCTGTGTGTATGACGATCGCATATCTTCAATACCACGATCCCAAAAGATTTTTTTTTTCGTATTCCTTAAGTTTACATCCAGAACAACAACTGAATAGATTTTGGTTATAATTCGTGAACCGGAAGTAGCCTCATTTAAAGATTTAACAGTTAAATTTAATTAAATTATTATAACTTAAAGAATATATTATTCTCTATACGATTTGATTGCATTTTATTCTTCATATTCAATAGATATAGAGTTAAAGAATTTTAAAGAAATTAAATTTTATAAATCAGCCAGCTATGCTAAACATGGAAACTACTAATGTATTCATATAATTCAAATTGACAGATGTCAGTATCAATAAAAAGTAAATTAATGTGGCAGAGATGAGGATGTTGAAGTAGATGTTGGGGAAGACACGGAAAGATAGGTAAGGAAATAAGTCTCGTGTTACAAGTTTCTAGAAAGTTACAAGAGGAATGATTACATTGGTTTGAAAATGTCGAGGAGAAATGAAGAAGATAATAAAAAATAGCGACCCCTAACGAATGGGAAAATCTAAAGAAGAAGAAGAAGATGTTAGTGTCAAATGCAATTTTGATAGTTTGTTTATGAAATAATTTTACTGGAAATTTAGAATCTTTTGCAAGAAAATTTATGTATGGAATTTATACATAATACACAGGATTGACGGAAGGTATTGTGGTGGCCACAACTTAGTACCTAAATATGATTTTCTGTTAAAATTTCTGTATATATTAAACACAGTTCTAATTTAATAGTTATTTAAGTATTAAGGGCAGTTAGTGCACTTTACTGGTTGAGGATTAGTCCGATACCGGTAAGAAGCACTTAATGCCCGCAATGCTTATTACATTTTTTGCACGATCGTTCCATTAATAACAAATTAAAGTTTAGAATTATTTAAAAATTATTTTGACATTTAAAAAAAAATAGTTGTCATTTTTAAGTAAGCTATGTTCGTTGTTTTGTTATCGTTATAGCTTTAAAAATTGTACATTTATTTTTACCTCCCGCTACCCTTGGTAAGGGAGGTATAGGGATCGTGCTAAAAATCGCATATCGAGATTTTGGTAAATGACCACTTTTAAGGTCACTAGAAACCATTTTTAACATTTTCACGATGATGTCTGTGTGTATGTACATTGGCTTGCAAAAACATCGCGTACACCTTAAAAATCAAGTAACCAAGTTTTTACCTTTTTTTACCTCTCGCTAAAAGAGGTATTGCATTCATGCTAAAAATCGCATATCCAGATTTTATTGAATAAGCACGTTTTAAGGTCCCTACAATCCGATTTTATCATTTTTACGATGATGTCTGTGTGTGTGTGTGTGTGTGTGTGTGTGTGTGTGTGTGTGTGGATGTGTGTGTGTATGTGTGTGTGTGTGTGGGATGTTGGAAGGACGGTTACTCAAAAACTATAAGACTTTAAATTTTTTTAACTACGTATTTCCCAATCGGACATTCATGGGAAGATCTGAAAAGGTTTTGGTAACAATTGGACAACCGGAAGTAGAAGATTCTTGAAAAAAAATCTTTTAAATAATATTTTTTGAAATTTTTTCTTGATAATATTAAAGAAAAATAAATTCTCTTTCTGATACATTTAAATATTTTACAATATATTCTATAGATTTAGAGATAGAAGAAATATAGTATGTAAAATAATCTGTTATAATAAATTTTACAGCCGAAAGAATGGCCATGGAAAATAGTTGAAAATTTAATTTGTTTGTAACTGACAGATAATGTCAGTGTCAGAAATCCGAAGACATTACTGAAGACTTTTTCTGGGAAGTACATACATTATATTATTTCTTAATGTATTAATAGAATTGGAAACATTTCGAAAAATTAGAAGAGGACAAAATTTCTTCATCAAAAATGAATTTAAAATTAAACAATCTAAATATATATGGAATAGATATATGCGTAAGTAGAATTTTTGGTGTAGAGTGTAGGTATACAAGAAATGTTAAATACAATAGGGAGCGAGCAGTCATATGATTTTGTTGGCCTTGACAAGCAGATATGGGGGCCCATGTTAGAATGATAGCTAGTAATTATGTATATAGATGTCAAATATCATAATTTCTCATTCTAAATTTAGTGATTTTCCAATTCCATGTGGAGCAGAATTAAATGTTAAATATCTAAGGCATACAAGTAAACTTTAAACTCCTGGTGATAAATTAACTACGTAAATTTAGAAAATCTTGAAATTTTTAATGAAAAATTCTAACATTTGACATCTATGTACATAATTACTAATTATTCTGAAACGGGCCCACACATTTGCTTGTCAAGCCCAAAAATGTAACATTACCGTTCGCGCCCTATACTTATGTAACCAAAAAAAGGAAGTGGCGAGAGGTATTGTGCTGGCCACAACAGATTTTAAGCTATGTAAATGCGATTTTTTTAAAATAGGTTAATATCAACTGTCAATGAAGTTGTCACTGTCATGTCATTATTTTAGTTATCGTGGAACAAGTTCTTCATTGTGCCAAGTTACTACTAAATTACAAATATATTCTAGAAAAATTAAAGAAGAAACAAGTATTTATTTAAATGGATTATAAATAAGTAAAAATTATGACTGAAACAAATTATGAACGAAATAACATTAGTAATTTATCATCGCTCCATCAGCGTCCAGTACTTTATTTAATCTTAATGTTCTGCTACTGATCTGATTAAGCACCCCTCTTCTAACTTAGAATATATTACAACTTTCTCGTTTTCTGATAAAATTTTGACATCTTAATTGACACTAATGACACTGACTTGTGACATTGACAAGTTAACAATCGAGACCGACTCAATACAGCAAAAAACAGGTGTACGCGATTTTTTTGCAAGCCAGTGTATGTATGTATGTATATATATGTGTGTGGATCCTGTTTACGCTCTAACTCAAATACTATCATTCAGAAAGTTTTGAAACCATGTATTTCTACGTTAATCTAATATGGAAAGAACTGATTAGATTTTGGTGGCAATCGGATAACCGGAAATGGCAGTTTACTTGAAACTCAAGATAGTTTGTCTTCAAAAAATATAAATATATTTTTTTCTCAATTTGTTATTATAAAAATTAAAGATTATTCCATTTTCTACAAGTTTGCTTTAACACTTTTTCTATATATTGTATGGATAAATTTCTCTATACGATTTGATTGCATTTTATATTTCATATTCATCAGAACTTCACCATGGAAACTGCTAATATATTCAGGTAATTCAAATTGACAGATTGATGTCAGTATCAATAAAAAGTAAATGAATGAAAGAATAAGGGAAATAACTCTAGTGTTGGCGTTTCTAGAAAGATATAAGAGAGACGATTACATTGGTTTGAACATGTCATGAGGAGAGATGAGTATATTGGAAGAATGAATAGCTTATAACAGAAGGTGGAAGAAACATAGGAAGACCAAATATAAGATGAAAGTAGAGAAAAGGAACTTAATGAGGACGACACACAAAACAAAAATTAGTGGAAGAAGAAAATAAAAAATAGCGACCCCCTAACGAATGGGAAAAACTAAAGAAGATGTTAGTGTCAAGTGCAATTCGCATAGTTTGTTTATGAAATAATTTAACTGGAAATACAGGATCTATTGCAAGAAAATTTATGTGTAGGGCGCTTGCAGTGACGTGACTTTGCTGACTTTGGCAAGCAGATATGTGGACCCGTGTCAAAATGACAGCTATTAATTACATCCATAACCATATTCTTATTTCATGTGCTTTATTTATTATCAGGGGTGTGGAATTCAGTTGCCGAGAAAAGCAATCATAAAATGCCAAAAAATGAAATTTTGAATGAAAAATTTTGACGTGAGGATGACCCGGAAAACAGAAATGAATGGAAGAAGAAAATAAAAAATAGCGACCCCTAACGAATGGGAAAAGGTAAAGAAGAAGATGTCAGTATCAAGTGCCATTTGCATGAAATAATATTACTGGAAATTTAGAATCTTTTGCAAGAAAATTTATGTATGGAGTTTGTACATAATACACAGAATTGACGGAAGGTATTGTGCTGGCCACATCAAATTTTTTAAATAGACAAAAGATGAAGCTAGTCTCAGAGAACAGCCCTCGTAATTTATATTTTGTGCAACTGCCCGCGAACTAAACATTTCGCAGACTCAATACAGTCCAAATCCAAACTGCATATTACCTAAAATCACTGACATATGACGCGTATGACGGATAATATGACAATGACGGTTCTAAAATTTTAAACTTAAGCTGAAAATCTGCGTGATATAAAATAATTGCACAAATTTTCTCTGAAATGGATAACCTTTCTGTTCATGCTCCGTACGTGAAGAAAAAATTATGTATTAAAGAGAATTTTATTAACCCTAAAACGTGTTCAATCTAAGTATCACATTAATTAATTACCCTATTATAAAACTTCCCCTACATCTTGGCAGTACGAGATAAGAAACTTAAACACAATTTCGCTGCAATACGTTGATATGGTAAAGAGAAGAAAATAGAATCAAGAAATCACAATCTTCTCAACATAAAATCTCATCGAGAGAACTACTTTACATCAATTTAAACCAACATTGTACCATCGTAATCTCTATGGCGCCATTCCGAATCATATCATCACATCGGTAACATGATAATCAGTTTGTTGAGTTTGTTAGTGACGCATTGGGCATTATCGCATTAGAGGTGGTTATTTAATTAAATCGGACGTTGGTAAGTGTTGGACCATAACCGCAATTGCCTTTGCTTGCAGAGATGCTGCTCTGAGTTAATTTGAGTTTTTATTGCAAGATTATCGCGTTAACTCGTGTAATGATGTTGTTGTGTGGGTACGCATGTAGGCATGGGATGAGGTTTGCAAATATATGAGGATAAAGATTCGTGACTTGGGGATATTACTAACGTTTTGTTAGTTTCTTGCATGAATTGTTGTAGCCTTATGAATATTTAGTGGGAATAAATTTGACAATATGGAGGAATAAATTTTTATTAGCAAAATAAGAAATTAGAAATGGATTAATAAATATACTAGTCTTCCTATTCTCAAATTCAAATTGTATAGTTCATTTTCGTATCACGTAGGTATGGTCAATATCGTTGCTTCTGGTTTTGTGATTATATAATAAAAATTATATAAAATACATATATATCACCACGGCATAATACCCATTGCTGGGTGTGCCAATCTGCTATGTACACAGATTTTGGTAATGATGACATATTTGTAATTTACGGGCGTTTACTAGCAGTCACCTTACGGGAACTCATTGCTAGCGTGGAGAGTGCACCACATGGGTCACTTTTGTGCCATTTAAAAATTGAAATATTTGGCGTCGGACGGGATCGAACCTGGTTCTCCAGATTCGCGACCAAACACTCAAAATATCAAATGTATTTTTCAAAAATATACTAACATACCTATCCTATACATACGTATAGCTATTTAATTTCGTTTAGAAAAAATAAGTTGCTTTAGGTTCATGCTTTATTACAAATTTTAAAAAATATAGATAAAAAATATAGATAAAAATACTCGGTATATGTTTCAAATTACTTTATTATTTCTATACGTATTTCGGCTTGTTAGGCCATCATCAGGAAAATACAGAATGAATTTTAAATCTATTTAGTGAGTATATATAGTTAATTAACGGTAATTTTTACAAGAAAATGTCATAAAGGGACAAATTTTAAATTTCCTAATTCCTTTCATAGTTTTGTACTGAATTACAATGTATTCCCACCTAGTTATATTTCAAGTATAAATTTTATTTTCTTTCTACAAATATTCAGTCCAATTTCACATAGGCAAATCAAATACTTACAATTTTGCTTATAATTATATTAATTGAAAGATGCAGTAGTAAAACAAAAAAAAAAAAATGAATTCAGAATGAAAATTATGTTAATGATACATTTTAACTAATTGTTAATGAGATTGCTTCATTTCAGGGACCTGTATAATGGCGCCACTGAATGACGTCCTTATTTAATTACCTACATACAATAGTATGTATTTCTTTGTTTATTATTTGATTGCCATCTATCTCCATAAAAAAATCATTATTTAAAAAATAACGAAATGGAATATTGTATAAACGTGAGGTGTAAGGTCCCGAAATTTTTAAATATATTCTACTGGATTATAAATGTAAATAAACTGAAATAATTATACTTATCCTTTTTGCTACCAAAAACTAATATAATTTTTTATTTTCGATTATTCAGATTCTTGTATGAATGCAGAAAATTGAATCAAATTTTCATTCTAATTGTAAATTTTCGTCAACATAGTTGATCACAACTTTAAAAGGATTTTGAAAAAGCTGAAATATTGTAATTTTTTTTAAATCATTAAATTGACCAGAAAAATTTCCTACAATATTATATTTTGAGCATGGTCTTCATTAAAGAAATTGCAGCTCGACAAAATTTTCGACAAATTATTGCAGCATGAAAAATGAGGAAAATTCTTTTGAACATGTTGGTTTTTAAATAATTATAGTTTTTATGAATAAAAACGCACAAGAAGCGCACTAATAAATATCAAGATCAATTCAAGTATTACTCCGGGCCGGACATAAACCTTACGTGGATTGAATAATAATATAAAGAAATATAAAAGTGAATTACCATACCCGGGCTGTACTATGATTTACATACAAGGTATCCCTGATACCTAGAACCTTTCTTTTAAATACCGTTAATGCTAGTGTAGTTTTGGAGAAATTAATAAAAACTGGTTAAAGAGTCAAGTATTTACAATTAAAAATTTGTAATTCTAAATGAGCTAAACACTTCTTTACATTGTTTTAGTATTTTAAAAGTACTATAATTATGTTATACTAAACCAAAGTTGGCGGAATCTTATCTTTTCATATAAACTAAGATCACTGAAAATAGTAAAAAATAAACACTACTATTATAAAATCTGTTTCATCGCTAAACTGTAAGGAAGCTAGAAAGTTTTTTCTTTGAGTATCTCAAATTCAAAAAATCTGATGTGGCCAGCACATAACCTCTCGCCGTATATTTTACCTGGCTCTATTCATAAAGCAAAGAATATTTTTAGAAATACAAATAATATATTCATATAAGTCTATAACGTATAAACTATGACTCAACATAAAACAATTTTCACATATACTTACAAAATCTATAAGATATTTTACCATAAATTATGTACAATAAATTACAAAGTAGAGTTTACTATATATACCTGCTGGTAACACGGATTTTCAATTCGAACAACGTTATTGTTTACTTTCTCTTCATATTCTTCTAGTAAAAACATTAATTTTGGGCGGCTAAAATGTATAATCTGAATTGTGCATCTATTCTTACATATCTTCTTTTACATTTTATTTTTTCATACATGCTGTATCTAAATAACACTAATTCCCATTAATAAAGTGATGGATAGATTGCACTCCGATTATTTTCTTATAACGATGTGTAATTTTGTCAATATTTACAACTTACTTGAGAAGAATTTGATAGCTTTTTCGCAGTTCAATGTTACTCCAGCTACAGTGCTGGTGTGCATTGTCCCATAATGTTTAAAACAAATTTAAGTCCTTCAACTTAGACTTGTCACCTCCATAATAGTCACAGATCAAGAATTAAGAGATTCTCCAAGTACATTTTTCTTTCATTACCCATTATTTCGATGAGATACATTTTTTTCTGTATTTTACGTTGCAGAGTGGAGACCATTAATAGTATTTCTGAAGGGTATGTGTAATATACCTATAATTTTAAATATTTAACTATAAATACAATAAGAAATAATATAATGTATGTACTTCCCAAAAAAAATCTTCAGTAATGTCTACGGATTTCTGACAGACATTTATCTCTCAGTTACAAACATTCAAATTTTCAACTATTTTTCATGGCATCCTTTCGGTTGTAAAATTAATTACAACAGATTATTTTATATATTATATTCCTTTTATCTCTAAATCTATAAAATATATATAAAAATATTTAAATGTATCAGAAAGAGAATTTATTTTTCTTTAATATTATCAAGAAAAATTTTCAAAAAATAATATTTAGAAGATTTTTTTTCAAGAATCTTCTACTTCCGGTTGTCTAATTATTACCAAAACCTTTTCAGATCTTCCCATGAATGTCCGATTGGGAAATACGTTGTTAAACAGTCTTATAGTTTTTGAGTAACCGTCCTTCCAACATCCCACACACACACATCCACACACACACACACACACACACACACACACAGACATCATCGTAAAAATGTTAAAATCGGATTGTAGGGACCTTAAAACGTGCTTATTCAATAAAATCTGGATATGCGATTTTTAGCATGAATCCAATACCTCTCTTAGCGAGAGGTAAAAAATGGACAAAGGTTGTTTTTGCAAAGAGCTCCTTAATTTAATATCGTTCATAACTCATCTGATTTTGTATTTCAGATATAAGTGTATTCGGTATTTTCGTGTTAAAATTACCTAAGGAATATACCCTTTAGCTATCACAATCGAGTCGCGGAACAGTCTGTATGAATTTGGCTTGGTTATAGACATTTGCCGTGTACGAATATTTTCCTTTTAGAACTTTAGTTATTTGATGCGGCTTTGAGTGTAATCTAAAATGGTTATCTCAGTTTGAAATGCTTAATATGTCTTTTTCATCTCACCGCTTCAAATAGAACATTTAATTCGAAATTTATAAATTGAATTTTGAAATTTCAAGCTAGTACCTACTATGTTAGGATTTTAGAGAATTACACATTTCCAAAAGTTAAAAGTCTGTTGTAATTTATTGCTATAATTCTGAGTTTTTTTTTTGTTTTTAAGCTTTAATTGAATTACAACAGAAGCCCACCTTAGATCTGTAAATTTGTTATAAAGTTATTATAGTTGCAATTCTAATACAATGGCAATTAGTGCATTTTTACCGCCCGCTACCGTTGGTAAGGGAGGTATAGGAATCGTGCTAAAAATCGCATATCGAGATTTTGTTAAATGACCACGTTTTAAGGTCCCTAGAATCCATTTTTAACATTTTCACGATGATGTCTGTGTGTATGTATGTGTGTGTGTGTGTGTGTGTGTGTGTGTGTGTGTGTGTGTGTGTGTGTGTGTGTGTGTGGATCCTGTATACGCTCTAACTCAAATACTATCATTCAGAAAGTTTTGAAACCATGTATTTCTACCTTATTCATTTTTCAATGTGTCACGTAGTGAAATTTTTATGAACTAAAGATAGAAAAGTACTATGTTGTCAAGTAAAATAATTAATAATATGGAAAATATCTGATTAGATTTTGGTGGCAATCGGATAACCGGAAATGGCAGTTTACCTGAAGCTCAAGACAGTTTTTCTTCAAAAAATACCTGTAAATGTAATTTTTTCTCAATTTTTTATTATAATAATTAAAGATTATTCCATTTTCTACAAGTTTGCTTTAATACTTTTTCTATATATTGTATGTGTTGGTCACATCAGATTTTTCATTTTTTTATAGATCTTTAGATTTTCTTATAGAACATATTTTCTAAGAATTCCACTATAATGTGAACATTCCAGCACCGAACAAGAATAATTGGGTCATAATTCATAGAACTAAACTTCTGAAATTATACAAAGTTTTAATACTAATAACTAAATTCTGCCAAATTAAATATTTTGCATTATATCTAATTATGAAATCAATACAGATAAAACAAAGATTTTAACTGTTGAAGTTCATTGAAATAGAGTAGGCCATTCATTCTTCATTCCATATCCGTATGCAGCAATTCTTTCAACTAACAGTACTATACTGATCATGAACTTGATACTAAATTCCACCTTGCAATACCGCGAATCTCCCATTGACTCATCCTTTTTCGGAGATGGCACGCGGTAGCTCCATTGCGCGTACTTGTGCAATGATCTGTTGTGCTCCTGATAGTCTAGTTTCACCGACTGTGTGATTCGATTAGATAGACTTTGGAGCCAGACACCAGATTGCCTAGATGTTACCGTGGTGATATCTCTCAATGGCACATTGGACACTGCCACTTCATTGGAAAATTGCATCTAGAGTTAAGTCATCAAGGTTGATGAGATGATATTGAAATTAATAGAATGAGTGACAATGTAGTGTGTCAACTAATTAATTAGATAATTGAATGATTGTTTCAAATTTAATTATGTGTGATTTATAAAGCAGTATACGTTGTAACTGATGTCAAAGTAAACAAATATTTTAACACTGTTTATTACTTAACTAAAACATTTTAAAATATAAATAGGTCAGAGATATATATTTATGTTTTTCCACGAAAACACTGAAAAGCTACTGAATAAAATACCGCTTCCGTTTACAGCTATGCACCAAAAGAACTTAGCTCTTTGTAATTTAAGTTCAAAGGTACAAACAACAAATTTGCTCTTGTTTATTACCCGCTGGTTTCTTTAATGTGTACATGTTTATTGCAATAACTTCTATTTAAATGTAGTTAATTTACGGGGCCTTACACTGCAAGGTAGAAAGGCGAAGGATTAAGTAAGTAAGTAATTTACAAAATATTCTGGAAAATGTTACGTTTAAATTTTACACTAAACAAAAAATTCAATGTTTTCAAATAAGTAACGAACGTAAATGGTGTATGTTTCCATATGAGATTTTTTAAATCATAGGTACTCGGCCGAATTCACCATTCCTTAATCATGAGTTGATTCACAGATCAACGCTGATCCTGAATCAATCCAATTCACCATTAAAAATCAAGCTAATCTACTAATCAAAATCAATGATCAACTGATTCGTCATATTCCATGAATCAAGGACTGATCACATCTTTGAATCCTAATTTTGACATTTATAGCTATGTTAAGATTCTGACTGTTGTACCCATGTGTAACTTTGCCTCATCCTTCTTCTTTATCTTTATTTAGAACCGCATTGGTTTTATTATTTTTAACTATACTTCTACATCTTTCATTTTCACTATATTTAAAAAACACTCCTTTATTGAAATCAGTGTAGTTTCTACCTATATCAAAATAAAAATATAATATTATTATAGGAAAATTATAAAATATATTTTATAAATAAATTAAAAACTTACATATTAATACCTTTTTAACGGAAAGTACAATTTCCACGAATAAAATTCCATGACAGTTACATTAACTGTCAAAAACCAAAACAAAACTGTGAATCAGTTGATCATGATTCCTTGATTCAGAAATCAAGTTGATGAATTAGAACATACGTTGATCTACAGATCAGCTTGATTCCTTAATCAACTGATTATTAATCAACGGATTAATGGTGAATTCGGCCGACTGTGTTGCATGTTGCATCAGACAGATAACATTAACATCACTACTTACATTTTAGTCCATAGAGTACGAGCCGTAGGCGAGTATTGAAATCATCTGAGAATAATATAGCCATTATATGCGAGTCAAATATTATACTTTATCTACAACTATCAATGTCACAGATTATAAATATATAATAAATATATTTTGTGTGGAATTAACTGTATATTTTAAATTTATCAATAATATATACCGACAGTAGATTATAAAAGTATCAATAGTGCAATGAACACAAAAAGTCGTTCGGTGGTATATAAATATTTCATATTCCACTAGAGTAATATGACTGCATAATGTATTTGAAGTTGGCTATATAATGTACTTTTAATTCAACAGTTGTAGATAAAATAGTTTATTTGTCAATATTAATATTATGACTTTGAAAGAATTCCCCATTAGTTATGAAGGTCTTTTGAAAAGTTTACGACAATGGGGAAGTTTAGTGATTTATTTTATTAAGAATGTCTTCAAAAGTGATATTCTATATTGTATTTCACTCAAAGATACCTAGGTTTATCAAAAAATGAAATTTTCTAAAATAATGACGTCACAGAAGATCGCGGAGAACGTATAGTTTACCTTGAGCAGATGCGCGCTGGGTTCACGTCGTATAACAGAGAGTTTTAAAAATGGCATCCACATGTTTTCACGCGTATAAGCAATGACAGTTCTGTGTTGTGATTAATATAGTTTTGTTCTATTGTTCTTCTTCTTGTGCAAACAACTGGTTCTATTTATTTCATATAGTGTATTATTGTATTCAATATTAAAATTTAAGTATCGTATAATAGTTTTGAATACAAATACAATTCCATCTCGAACTAAAAACTCATAACCTCACTCTACGAAAACGTAAATAAACCCACGTGACCTAGCCAGAAGTGTTTAGTATATAATTCCTCAACATAACGTTCATAAAGTCAGGTCTCGCCATCCTTTCTAGGCATGCGCATAAGTCACTTGTGACGTCACAAATGCTCAATGATAAATAATTAATTGTAAATAAATGGGAACATAATTTTAACTTTCAATTAAATTTTAAGTTATAATTATTCATATATTTACGATTAAAAAATATTTTACATATAATTTCAATCACGCTAAACTTCCCCATTAAAACCTACAGTTTTTGCGTTGAGCCTACATTTATTTTCGTCATCCGAAGAAAATCACTCACCACCAAATTTTTTTTCAATATCAGAAAAAGGTGGAAAGGCACAAGAGCCAAATCTGGAGAATAAGCATTAAGCAGGATGAGGAAACAATTAGTACTTCTATTCAACCAGTTTTGCCATAGCAACAGACAGCACATGTATGAGGGCGTGATGAAAAATGATTTCCTTTTTTTACAATCCTGGATACTTTTTGCAAATTTCTTGGTCTAATCGAGTTAAAAGATTAAAATAATTGCGACAGCTGCTTTAACATCGGAAAAATAGAAAAACATTGTTTTTAGAAAAAATGTTAATATCATAAGTTAATAAAATTTGTTTGACCATCTTGGATAATTAATAACAAAATGAATAACAAAAATTGTAATAACAATTTTTCAGAAAAAAATAAAATGTTAATAGCCGTAGTTAATAAAAAAGTTAATATCAAATTTTCAGAAAAAGATAAAAGTTATTAATAAAGCTACTAACATATGTTATAAACAAAGTAAACAGCTCGATTAATTTTGTTACTAATAATATTATTCGCAGCTTCTAGTCCAGCACGAAAGAATGTTATAACACTGCTACCACCAAATATAACATATGTTATCAACATCCTTAGATCTAGATCGCTTCCAGAACGATTGCAAGATTTCCGTTAATAAAGTTAGCAACAATGTTTTCAACAATGGAAACTATAATGAATGTGAATAACAAATATTTATATTAGAATGAAAATGCTACTAACAAATAAATAAATATATCATCACGGCATATTACCCATTACTGGGTGTGCCAATCTACTTTGTTACAGATATCGGTAATGATAATGATATTATGTATTTGTATCTTGCGGGCGTGTACCAGTTGTCACCACAATAATTTTGGCGTCGGTCGGGATCAAACCCAGGTCACCAAATTCGCGACCAGGCACTCAGACACACAGTCACGAAACAAATATTGATATTTAAATTTTAAAATTTGTGAACAGGTAACATTATTAATAAAATAATAGTAACTGTTATGAAGAATGTTGTGTGCGGTGTAAAACCAGCTTGGTACTTAGTTGTAGACATGACATAAATAAATATACGGATAGTTACAATTAAAAATACATTTTAAGCAAATTAATAAAAAAATATGTAAATTTCACTGTGCAGTAAAATTTTTGAAAGATGTCCGATCAAGGGCACCTGTATCACGAACGAATTAACAAATAGGCATACATTTATCTCTTTCTTTTGCCAAGGCTGTAAGACTGTGTGATAAGGATGGATATAACACGCTTGTCTTTCAAAAATTCATATTGTTTCGACTAAGTTAGGACATTCCATTTATAAACGATGCTCGTTGTTGATAATACTTTCGCTGTAACGTAAGTTTATTTATTAATTCAGATACATTACCTGGATTCATAGCCGTACGTACAACGTTATATTCTGTCAGAGTCACTGACACTGACATTGTGTCAGTATCTTATTTTTAACATATTTGGTTTTACATTTGCTTATAAACTTACTAGTTGACTTATTTTTGAATTTTGAATGTTTTTCCTGTAATATATATTTTTATAATAATAAAATAACAGACGTATCTTACGTACCCTCATAAAAACTAAGCAAACGACACTACTGAATTTGTCATGATGGGCGGAGCAAAATCTGAATTCATACAATTCGTAGACAACCTTGATCGGACATCTTTCAAAATTTTTACTGTATGTACTTACGCTTTCATTCGTTTAGTTCAGTAAAGTCTGTTTCTACGACTTGATCCCACGTCATCAATCGTAAGCTTATGGTTGAGAGGGAATTGATAACGTCATGTTGTCGGGTTAAATCGGCTGAAGTCGTGTGATTTCCGAAGTATTCATACAAATCAAAACTGACAACTGACAGTATTAGAAATTAGAATATAACCTATACTGTGTCAATACTGTTATTTATCAAAATTCGAAGTATAAATAGTTATTTAGCAATAATATTGAATAAATATACGATATCGTAAGTATAATGGATGAAATATACCTATTTTTATTGTCTAAGAATAATATGTTGTAACAATTGTTGGCAATCTTAGAAACACTGTGTTAGCAATAACAAAATGCACAATATAATATAAAGAATTAAACACTCAGTGAAGCACAAACTATTAACGCCAGAGGCAAAAATCACTTTAATCACCACATGAATGAAAGAATGACATGAATATTCAAATAATTCAAATATTTGAAAATGACTTTCGTTATCGCGGTTACAGTACAGTTTCTTTGTCATTTTTCGCCGTTGGTTGCATGGAGATAGCGTAGTGTCATATAAGCCATATGTGTACGACAAACATGTTAGATACAAGTTTAGTAATTCTTGCATCAGAAATTGATGACGTGGTGATGATCTCGGAGAAATAAAGTGTACATACCATCTTCTTTACCTGTATAACACATACCTACCACTTTTATGTAAAATTAGCAGATCATATTGCTATTTCGTAGTAGTAAATGCATGCAATACTATGTACTATAATTATATTATTTTTATATAAAAATAGAACCATTTTATAATAACTATATTCTGACAGTATTTATTAGTGAATACCTGCACCTATAAATTATCTTCTTTGCTATCCAATCAGCCACATACTCGGCATAGTAATCAGTCATGTCATGTGTGATTCAGCACTCGCATTCCTTGTTCGCGGATGCCGGTGCCGGCTAACGCTAACAGTACCTGCAATCATCTGAGTCCTGCGGCACTCTACATGTGGGCTTGTGTGTCCTTGCCTGCGTACTATCCATAGCCTCAGGTAATACAACCGGCCTTGCAAGGCTGCACTTCATATGAAAGGGAATGGAGGAAAGGAAAAAAGTTGATAATAGAATTTATTAGCATATGGAAAATAGTAATCAATTTTGCGCACAAGCTGTAAAAAAATTACGCAGACATGCGGTGAAATTGTAAAAATGAAAAAATGGTTTATATTTTGCAGTCAACAGGTGAAAAATTCGGTTATATGAGTGATTCGTATGTTAATGTATTTCTTTCAAAAAAGAAAAACAAAACAAATTACAGATTGTCTAATTAAAAATATAATTGAAATGGAATAAAACAAGCTCTGTGTGAGGTATTAACGAAATTCTTTTTTATTTGAAAGGCCCATGTATGCCATTATGTATGGAATATAACATCGTTCAAATGTCCGCCGCGGTTTCTCACGGTGGCACGGACCCGAGTGATCCAATTTTCAATGACTCTGTCACATAGATCCGGCTGAATTTGAGCGATGGCATTGGTTATGTCGATTGCGGCTTATTGGCATAGACCTGCGACTTCAGGAAACCCCACAAGAAAAAGTGGCCAATTCACGTCACCTCTGCGAGAGATAACCATACATACCCTCAAATCGTTCATGCAGAATGTCTATCGTGGCGTCCGCTGTGTGGCACGTAGCGCCGTCCAGCTGAAACCACATGTCGTCTACCTCCATATCCAATTTGAGCCAAAAGAAATCGGTTATCATCGTTCTGTAGCTGCGCTCGCCATCACCAACGCGGTTTTCAAAAAAGTACGGGTCAATGAAGCCGCCGGCACAAAATCCGCACCAAACAGTAACTCTTTGTGGATGCATTACCACCTGGTGAACCTCGTGTGGGTTGGCGTCGTCCCATATATGGCAATTGTGCTTGTAAACATAGCCATTCCAAAAATGCGCCTCGTCGCTAAAAATTATTTTCTCCTGCACACTTTGGCCACCAAACGTTGGAGAGTTGACTTTGAAGGGCCACCGCGTTTGCCGTAAAATGGGCGCAACGCGCGCAACGTTTGCACTATCGAACACTCATTTTGATAATAAAGTTTTATCATTTGGACGTGCTTAATGGATTATATGCCTTGCTTAATGCTTCCAGCGTCAAAACTTGTACTTTTACCTTTATAAAATTTGTTGGCTAAAATCGATGTTTCTATTTTAAGTTTTAAGTAAAGTACCTATGTACCTTTAATTTTGAAAATATATAAAAAAGTAATTTTGAAAAGTAGTTTAGAATTTAATTTTAAGCTTAAGTAAAAATTTGCGTGAATAAGTAATTGTTCATTTTTGGTTAAATCTGAGCAATTTATTTATGAGAAAAGTACTTAAAAATTAAAAATAGACAAGAATAGTACTTAAAATAGCTATAAAGAATCCATATATTATTATTTAATTTAAAATATTACAATGGTATATAAACTTAAATTGAAACGAATTTTTAAAGATCTTTTATTTGAAATCATCACTAAAGTGCACAAAAATCGTCATTAAAAGTTAATAAACCGGTACTAAACTAAAGTAATCCATTATTACGATTTCATGCAAATTCAGTGTTGACATACATGATTATGTACATATAACATAGATACTTTGTGTTCGTGTACGACATACAATAGTAAATTTGTAAGTAAAATGACAAAAAATATGTGCAAGAAGAACGAATTAACAAATTCCGTTGAAGAAGATTGATATAACACATAATTTTGAGTGTTCATTATGATAATTTCAATGTCCGGAGGTTTGCCGCGTGTCTGAGTGTCTAGTCGCAAATCTAGGGAACTAGGTTCGATCTCGACCGACGCCAAATATTTCGAATTTTAAATGGCACAAAATTGAGTTCTTTGGTGCACTCTCCACGCCAACAATGAGTGCCCGTGCGGTGACGCCTGGTAAACGCCCGCACGGTATGTCATCGTCATTACCGAAAACTGTATACAAAGCAGATTGGCACACCCAGCAATGGGTAATATGCCGTGGTGATATATTTATTTAACATTATTTCGTTAGTTGGACTGACAGCAACTGACAGATTTGTCAAAATAACCTATAAAAATAAATATTCCTTTCATTTTCACAAAATTTCGATATCAAATAAATTGAATATGCACCTCGGCACTGAAGTTCTTTTTTATCACTAATTTAGTTTATTTTCCACGGCCTCTGCATCTAAATTCCACATTCAAAATTAAACCTACTTTACCTGAAACTTGAAAATAGAAACATCAACATTTTGGACACTTTGTATATTAGAGAAATTATAGGTATGTGTATTTTTAATGATTATAAAAAAGTTTTTCATATGCTGCAACCAATATTAACCACATTGTATGTATATTGTGTAAACTGATAATCGTATATTGCATGACCGGTCAATATACCTTTCAGGTGATCAGTAATGTTATTCAAATTCAAATATTTTACAATATTATTGAACGTTTATGGGCTGATTTATATTACCTATTTTAACGTGTTAAATGATGGAGTTAATTTTTATTTTAATTAAAATTGAGTACAATTTTCTATGCCTATATTTACATTTGTATATAGATCTCATTTTATCTGAAACTATGTATGTAAAAGTTGTTTATTAAAAAGCAATTAATTTATGGTTTCCATGAGAAGTATTAAAGGTATATAAAATTCAATTAAGTTGAAAATTAAATTTACATAAAATGTAATTATATATCAATCGTAAAAGTTGTGAACTTATATGTTTTCCAGTTTCACACTTGCATTTTATAGTGCAGGTATTTTAAAACTATTATTCTATAAATAACACCGCATTCTGCATTGAAAGTAAGTATTGGTAAATAATCGTCAAAGAAGAAAAAAGCAAATGTGGAATTATTTATTTTATTCCGCTATTCGGTAGTTACGGCGTGTTATGTGTTTAATAACTAAATAAGATGCTGATTATATTTAAACTGCGAGGTAAGTGTAAATAACGTCATCCTACCTTGAGATCATATGGTTTGTTTACACATATTATAAAAGATTTTGTTTTTGATAACACTATTAGCATATGATGAGATGAAACAGAAGTTTTTGTGGTAAATATAATCTTTTAAAACAACCTTAATTTTGTTAAATTATGTGGTTGTATAGCAAAAGTAGATAAACTTTGTAAATTTTACAAATATTTTAGGAGATAAAATCTGAAAAATTAAAATTGATAAATATGTGATAAATCTAATAAATTGTCCGACGGAGATATTTGTTTTTGTTATAGAACCAAAGAATTTTTATTTTCTGCGAAAAATGAAAATCCGTATTAATAAAACTGTGTCTATTCCACTAATTTACTGCAGATGGTAGCTATTTTTACGACAATTTTCAGGAGAGTATGGAAAGCCACCGAATCCAGTAGAATGATTTTATTCACAATCATTATAGTAATACGTCGATTCCTACCCTTTTAGAAGTTATGAAATACGTCATTCCTAACTGTAATGACAATACAACAACTAATAGTTTAGAAGTTAGTGTTTCGGACGAGACGAGATATTCTCGAATCTCGTCCCGTCTCGCCGAGACGAGAAAGCTTTTCGAACTCATGAGATGAGACAATTCTTTTTATCTTTAAAAATATATTTTTTAAAAAAAATTAATGGAACATTTCTTAAAATAAAACTACCTCCTATTTCCCTGACGTCACGGTGTAACACGTTCACTTACCGACAGAATGTTACACCCAGTAAGGGGTAAAAAGCGTTATAATATATTTATTTTATTTTAATAATTTATTATTTATAGGATTTTTTTTAAATAAATAATGTTTAAATAAGCAAAAGATACACTTACAAAGTTGACACCACATGAAAGACAGATGCGTGAATATTAGAAAGTGATAAAACATAAAACATGGACAAAATATATTATTGCCATGTACAATTTTTTATTGAAAACTGTTTATTGAAAAAAAAGCTTATTTATTTGTTTTGTACGCTCTTCTGTAATTTTCCTTATTTTGAATTTTCGCACCAATAAGACTTCCCAACTCAAACGCACCTATTTGTCCTCTTGGTATAAAATTGATAGTGAAGAAAATAGTAGTTTGTCTCAAATTTTTAATCACTCTGTATATTATTTATACGTGTTTCGGTTATCAATTAAAAATGCATAATGAATTATTAAGAAAAATCGAGAAATCTCGTCGAGATTCTCGGCCGAGACGAGACTCCATTGCTCGAGACGAGCTTACCTTGTAGACGAGACGAGACGAGACAATGTAGTTTCTCGTCTCGATCGTCTCGTCAGAAACACTAATCTATAGTGTCCTATGAGAATTTTTGGAAAAACAAAAGCATATCTGAGATGGCCCCCTATAGGGGGTGCACAAAAAGTTCCATTTAACCTACATTGTATCTCTTATAGTTCTCGAGATCCCAATGGTGGCAGCACTAAGTGGGACATACTGTATATACTTCGGTGGGAGTTTCATCACAGGCTCGCGCTATATCTCACCTCGAGGCCCCGCCTCTCGGTAATGTACAAAAGCCCTCGGATGTAATGAAACTTATCCCACCTCGGATTTAATATACTATTACATAGGGCGTACGGTATTTATTTGCTCTCGATAATATAAAAGAAAAGATGACCTGTAGGTAGGAAAATCTCTCGATAAGGGAATAGACCGCATTATCAGTGAAGTCAAGTCAATCCGCTATGATGAGTTGAAACATGGTGGTAAAGATATTCACCCATAATACAGCGTAATATTGTTCAGTGGATAAATACACAAATAAATACATTCTTATAGAATATAGATAGAGTAGTATTTATCTATTATCTTATAACCAAAGGACAGTAAGAAGTTAGGAAAATGAAATGTACAACACTTGTTATATTATAATTTTCTCAGGTAATACTGTATAAATAATATAGATATTTGTGCATCAAGGCACTGAAGTTCTATTTTTATTACGAATGAGGAAAATAAATCATATGAGTAATAAAAAGAAACTTCAGTGCCGAGTTGTATATTATTTTTTTTTGAAATCGAAAAATTGCAAATATGAAAGGAATATTATTAATTTGTATAGGTTATATTTAAATGTCTGTCATTCTGACACTCAATGTTGCTAATCTCGGACATTGAAGTTATTGTAAAAAATCTGATGTGGCCAGTACAATACTTTCCGTCAATCCTGTGCATTATGTATAAATTCCATACATAAATTTTCTTGCAAAATATTCTAAATTTCCAGTAAAATTATTTCATAAACAAACTATGCGAATTGCTCTTGACAGTGACATATTCTTCTTCTTTAGCTTTTCCCATTCGTTAGGGGTCGCTGTTTTTTATTTACTTCTTCCACTCATTTCTGTTTTACGTGTCGTTCTCAATCAGTTCGTTTCCTCTCAAGTCTTCCGCAATACAGTCCTTCCATCTTATCTTTGGTCTTCCTGATGATATTTAACTGTTAAAATCTACAAATGAGGGTACTTCCGGTTGACCAATTATAACCAAAATCGAATCACTTGTTCTTCTGGATGTAATCTTGAGAAATACGAAAAAAATATAATTTTTGGAATCGTGGTATTGAAGTTATGCAATCCGAAACTTTTGTCACACACACACCCACCCACCCATACACACACACCCACAGAGAGAGACACACATAAATACATACAGACATCATCGTAAAAATGGTAAAATCGTATTATAGGACCCTAAAACATGCTTATTTACTAAAAATTCATCATTGAATTTTTTGACCAAAGACAATACATTCCTTACTTAAAGGTGATAGAAGGTAAAAACACTGAAATTGATGTGTTTTATCTCATACTTGATCGGAATTATTTAGTTCGTCTCTCTTGAACATATTTTTTGTCATTTTACTTACAAATTTACTTTTGTAATCGTACACTTGCCCAAATTATCTTACATAATATACAATAATTCTCATAAGATTAGCAACGCTACATTTGCATGAAATCGTCGTATAGTAGATTATTTCAAATGAAGTTTTTTGTGCACTTTATTGGCGATTTCATACAAATAAAGATGTATGGAAATATAATCGATGTATCATTATTTTCTTTAATATTATACTTAAGTTAAATAAAATGTATATTGAAATGTTAAGATAAAATTAATAGCAACTGAAGTGAACATTAATAAACTGTCCCTGAAAAATAAAATTAAAAATAATGTACCTATAATAAAGAAAACATTAGGTAGTCTGTTACTATTTCCTAGACGAATATTTACTTAATGAAAGATTTACATTAATTATATTGTAAGAATAAGTAAGTATATGTCGTGATTCGCCTACCTGGTTTATTCTAAAGTTATTTTTTGATGAAGGGTTTGTATGTAGTCATTATCAATTTAAAAGTAATAATTTCTAAGAATTCATTGAACGGGAAAAAAATATTAAATTCTTGTGCTTTCACTTTTTTTAATCAATTCCTTAGTGATTTTTACGCACTATGAATTTTGCAAAAAACGCAAATTTTAATAAGCACACGTATGCTTTTCATGTCTTGATAATTTAATATATTTATAATAAACAATAACGATCAGAACGTGTATTAGTCATTAACATGTTATTTTGATAAGAATTATTTGTTTTAATAGTTTTACAATATAGCCAGCAATAAATTATTATTCCATGTAAAGTAATACAATGATTCATTGTCTTTATCTGTATTGCCATATTAAGAATTTTACTTAAAAATACCTGTCATGTAGGTATTGCATCGGCATCCGAATTATGTACAGGTAAAAATATTACACCGGACATAAGAAAGCACACGGACATGACAAATTTCCAATCTAGACTGCCGGGGGAATGTTCGTTCGTGCTCGGGTAAGTCCGGAGCGTGTCGGGATCCGGCGGCATGCGACCGACTGACTTCCTCTCAGTACCAGTCAGGCTGCTACGTGAGTAGGGGGATTACCTTTCCGTTCGCGATTTTCATTTCGATTCGTTCATTTACCGATTTTCGCAAATGACTTAAAGCGAACAATAGTGCTTATCGATATAATAATAGTTTTCGAAATAAACTATAATATTTGTGAGATAGTGTAGTGCTTAAGTGATAATACCCTGTGTGTGCATTTGTGCAATGTTGAAATTTTGGAGAGATTTTTCATTCGATGTGGCGAAATATGTATCGTGTCACCTGAGCTCTTTTTGATGAATTTTTGCAATACCTTTCTGGTCTACATTCGAGTGAGTGGTGTGTTCTACCTATGTGAAAGTGCCGAACAAGACAGGAATTTTTTCTGCCTGTCTGCAGACAATTGAAAACAGCCGGAAATGTATTATATAAAACTGAATTCGTAACTATCGCTTCACCTATGCAGCACAACGAGCTTGAATGTGAGTTTATTTCGTCTTTCTTTACATCCTTTACACTCTGAAGCGAACGAACCCTTCGCGTATACTTCTATTAAAAATACATCCTGTCGCAAACTTACACAAATGCAGGATACAGTTTAATCTCATTTTGGAATAGATTTATATAGGAAAATATATTACAAAGTAACTGATTTTTTCTATTATGAATTTTATTCAATTTATGACAAGTGAATTGAATTGTTTAAGAAATGCAATATTGTTTATAATATGCACACAGTTTTGCATAGTTTTATAGAAAATATTAAATTTAAATTTGCAAATATTAAATATATATTTTATTCAATTCATAACATTAATTATTGTAATGTTTAATATTTTAAAGAAATGTATAATTGAATATGCCAACATTTTCTATAGTTTTACATAATTAGGTAGCAAATTGAAACGTAAGTTTCTTTAATTGTAAATATTAATTTGTTTATATGAATGAATATATAAAATAATACTTCTTTAAAATATTGCATATGACAACGAGAAAAAAGAAATATTTATTTGTGTATTTAAATGTCAGAGTTATCATGAAAACAAACAAAAATCTGGAAATATTTATTTTGATGTTACAATAACAATAAATACGAAGATCATATTATAAAATTATGTTTATTGAGTCAGATACATATTAAGTACACCTTCATTTCTTAAGAGCGAGAATACTAGTTGTGATTGGTATTTGCAAGTATAACTGACAATGTTAAAAATATTTTGTTATTATCGTAGGTTACGTGATTTAAAATAACAAAATTTTGTATCAGAGTCATTAAAATTAGAGTGGTTTAGTCAAGTTATTATAAAAAATGAGTTAATAGCATACGATGTATTTTTTTGTTTCAGTAAAGTGGTTGACAAACCAACAAAAATATTTCCAAATAAAACAATTAATGTGATCTATTGGTTACAACGCTAAATACTGACACTTCACTATTTCAATAAAAAAATTGACATCGAAGACCTACCTAAGTACTACAACTTATATAACCAATAAACCAATTTTACTCAGAAACACTTTTTAAATTCTTAATCTCGCACTTTTTTTTATTATTATTTGAACCATACAAGTTTATGTACATGTGAAATAGTTTAAAACAATGTATTCAAAGTCCGTTTTGACATCTATTATATTGTATTGAACATGTCTAAAATAGGAAGAGTGTGTTGACATGTTTTAACAGATATAGTTCTAGGTGTAGGTACATATACGTCATCTCTATTAATAATAAATAAAATAAATATTTAATGTTCCTCGTAGCGATAACGAAGGCGTATTATTTGCATAATTTTTGTTTAGTTTTTATTAAAATTCTTTAGAATGTATTGCACAGTTATTTTTCTTTTATTACATGTTATAATTTTTATTAATAATAAAGTGTACTAGTATGCAATAAATCAGTTTGAATAATAAAATTATTTATCTGAAATTCCTCAATACCGCATTACTTTATTTAGTATGAGAAAAAATAAAGTTTACATATCTTAGATTACGTTCTGTGAGAAAATCATATTGGAGACATTTGCGATTGGGTTGTCAAAGCACCTGTGCAATACGCAACTTGTTATAATCGTGATATAACTTGTTATTGACAGTGAATGTAATTGTTGGGAACTGCCTCGACTCGCAATCGATATATGTTGCGTTAGCTGAAAAGTGTGTTACGTAAAGGTATCTAGCATTTCTCGTACCGTGAACTTTCTATTAAGAAGAGGTATTTATTAATTATTCTTCAAGGTAATTAAAATTATCATTTTAATTTTATAAGTTTATGCTAATTTTGGAAAATTTGAAATATTTTGAGCGGAAAGATTTACATTCACCATCATATTATTAAATGCCAAGTAAAGAAAATCTATAATTATACTATATTTATAGAAAAACAACAACTGTCACAAAAAATATGTGTGAAAATTATAATTATGTATGTATTTACATATGTATATGTTTGAATTCTTTTAGAATTATTTACATGTAAACATGATTTTAGAGATTTTACATATTTTTTAACTACTTTTCTCTATTCCAGTTTTATTATTATTTTTTAAATTATGGGGATACAAATATTACTTATTGTTAATTTATTGAATGCATTGCATTTATCGAGTATTTGTAATATTTTATCAGAGTGGCCACCAGTTAGGGAATTATGGAAAAGGCAGGGAATTTAGTATCACGTGGAAAAGTCATTCAATTTTATTGTCAGGAAAAATATTTTTGTTTTCGTCCTTTTGCACGGAGAGAATTTTTAAATATATTTTTATAATTTTGCTCATTTAAGCATCGAACGTATTAGTTGAATGGCCCTAAGTAGTTCTCTCTACCCCAGGTTCTACTCTTTCCCATTTTTTTAATTGTTCAAATACGTTGTCATGTTTAGAAAATACCGAGGAAAATACATAGTGAATTACAAAGAACAAAATCATATACATATACGAAAAGTCGTAGAAAGTCATGAAAATGTAATGGAATTTCAAAAATTGGCCAGCCTGTTTACGTCTTAAAAATTCAAAATCAAATATTTTTATACAATTTTGACGTTTTAAATTGTCATTATTAACTCCATAGCAAATAATTTTAAGTCAATCTCTCACTCTGCATCAAATAATGCATTTAAAATAACTTTCTTTTCATGAATAAATATTATCGTAACTCAGTTGGTGTACATTGTATATCTATTATTTAAGGGAATTTATTAAGTATTCATTTTAAATTATTACCTAACCTATGCGTTGTATCAAAATCGATAATAAACTTTCGTTTTTTGTCAAATTTTGATAGTTAGGTGGGTAATATATTTTTAAATGTATACGTAAACAGAGATTTTGTATCTTTAATTAGATACGTACATTAACAATAAAATCAAGTAAGCATTAAATGTATTAAATAAGCAATTTTAAAAAGTAATTAGTTGTAAAGTGAAAATATAATTTATATTTCAATTGCAAATGCAAAATGCATGAATGAATTATACTCGGAATTATATTAATAAATCATAAAAACTTATAATAATTATTCTCAATAGATATAATACAATTTATACAACATCCTGTTTATATATTTAACTTTTTTCTTCAAA
Source organism: Harpalus rufipes (assembly GCA_951394225.1). Lineage (NCBI taxonomy): Eukaryota > Metazoa > Arthropoda > Insecta > Coleoptera > Carabidae > Harpalus > Harpalus rufipes. Next base: position 42,542,018 of record OX596277.1, on the reverse strand, counting down.
TACCGCAAGAAATATGTACACTTGTTACTTTACCTTATAAACATGTTTTATATTACACGGGTATATAGATACAAAAAAAAAGTTAAACACAATTTACTCAGAAACACTTGTTTCATATTTTCAAGATAAGTTATTTAAATTTTACAAAAATCCAGGAGGGTGAAAAATTTAAATTACTTTGATTAAAACAAAGTCGTTGCATTGACATTCAATAATATTTGTAGTTGTTAATCAAAACTATTTGTGCTACTGTTTTTGCTTGAAAATATTAGAAAACGAATGATTTGCAAAAAGTGTTGTTTATTTCTACCGTTGCAATGGCAATTAAGAATGTATTCGGCACTTTCAAAGGAACGGAATCTGATGGATAACCATATACCTATCGAATAATAAGAAGGTATGATGATACTGAAACAGCAAATTTAAAAAATAAAAATCCGAGGCTTTCACATATAGGTGAATTAGCAAAAAAATATATGTCCAAAACGCGAAAATCAGGAAAAACTTTTGGATAATAGCCTATCTAGGAGTTCCTGGAACCAATTTTGTATAATTTATAATATTGATTCAAATGCTCTTTTATTAAACAAATTAAATTGCAAATGAATTTTTTTTCTTTTCTTCAGAGAAATCTATTAAAATTTCATTAACAAAACAATGCTAATGATGAGTATATAGATAATAAATACTTATTCAACCAACATTGGCATTGATAACTACAAAAATAAAATATAAATGTCAAATGTCATCTTTAATTTTAATTAAAAAAAAAACCTGAAAAGTAGATGTTGGGAAAAAATTATATGCTACGAGAGTAAACACGTTTGATACACATGTAGAAACAGGTACATTCAATTTACATATTTCCGCACGTTGATACAATATATATATATATATATATATATATATATATATATATATATATATATATATATATATTTATTTATAATTGTACCATATATGGGTATTTCTATAACTGAGTGGTTAATTTTTAACATGTTAAAAATTTCACCAATGAAATACATAAAGAAATGATAACATATAACAAAAATTTGATTATGATGTAGATGTGCATACATTGCGGACTTAAAGCATAGATAAATTGAAAATATGTAACATGAGAAAAATTATTACATTATGTCACAAATACGATGTCTGATACACAAATCTTATGAGCGTGTAATAATTCATATGAGCGAAATACGTGTTTTATTTGACTTGCATATAAAATTTGTATGTGTTTTTAATCCTTTCATTATTGTGGCTTCACGAAAAATTAAATAAAGTTATTAATATTATTCATATATGGATCCATTCCGGAGTCTATTCTATAACAGTGGTTAATATTTAGCGACTGATTATTTTTTTATCAGATAGATAGATTTTACAATTAAAAATCAAGGCCCGTATTCTTTTAAAATAAAAGCGCTTTTATGGATAACGCTTTAACATTATATTCTTTTGAGGAGTGTGTTCCATAAAAGCGCTTTTATTATATAAGAGCGCTCGGAATATGCGCCCAATTTTTTGTAGTATGTCAACATATGAACTTGATTGGCGATTTTTTTTTTAAAAATTGTTAAAAATTAATCACTTTGCTAGAATAGACTCGAATCTAAGTAATATTAATAACTGCATTTTACTATTCGCGAAGCCACAATAAATTAAATTAAAGATTAAAAACACCACGAAATACACATAAATTTTATATACAAGTCAAGTAAAACCTGTATCACTCATACGAAATGAACCGGCTTCACATTTTTTAAAAAGTATTTTCAATGAAAGTTTATCCAATATTTTTTATACTAATAAAAAATAATAATTATTTATTTTCGTAAATAATTAAATAAAAAGATTGGCGCCGAAAATATTCATGAAAAACAACCCCCAATCCTTAACGTATGTATTCTGACTTTTTTTAAATATTATACAAATTTCAATAATTAATTGTAATAAGTTTAGTGGATATTTCATGTTTTCAAATTTGAAGTTCTTCAGAGAACAAAATGTTTTAAAATTTAATACCTTGAAGTGATATAATTTTTTTGCAATGTATTGCTTCTTCTGTTGTATATATATTTTCATTTCTTTTCCCTGAAACCAGTAATTTGTGCCGTCTACATCTTGTTTTGTTGATGTAAAACAAGCTTAAATCGTTTAGTATTAATTACATAATAATAAAAATATTGATAATTCCTTGACAGGGCGATAAGATAGGTGAGCATTTTAATTTGTGGCGTTTTTATGTCGGTGCTTTTTTGTCATGTTTTTTCGCGCAGTTTTTTGCCTGACGCGTTTTGCTCTTGTTGTGCGGCGGAGTAATTTGCGGTGCTAGACGTGGTCCAGCACGTGACTGTGTATGTGTGTGTTGTGCACATATGTGCGAGCACAAGACGAACTTGTCTAGACACGCGTTATTTTTAAGCCCGCTTTTTATGTCTGATTATTTTTTTATAGAATGTAGGTGAAGTTGAATTGCAGAATTGATTGAATATTTGTCTCGAAGTATTTATAGGAGAGAAGCAATGCTATTTTAGCTATGTGTTTTATGTGCAGCCAATAGAATTTTACTAATTCAGGCTATGATGTACCTCTCTATCATAGAATAGATAACCACTTATATTTATGTTATGTCTAAACTTTAAAAAATGTTAATTAATATCAGTTTATAAATACATTAATTTGCATATATTTTACTGATTTTTTGTTGCGGTACTGGCGTAATTCAAAAATCGAAAATTAGTTAATCTGGGAAAATCTACAGACACATACATATTACTAGAAAAGAAATTATAAATCGTCATGTCTTATTATCTATGTCTGAGTGACTTTTATGTGCAGATTTCCTTAATGACTATACCAGGCATTGGCATTATCTTTCAAAATTAAATATAGTGAAAATGATTAAGCAGAACACGTACGTCATCGACCTGAAAAAAACCTTATAAAGTGAAATATAACTTGTAGAAATTGTTGGGTGTTATTTATTTTTTAAAAAAGAAAAAAAAATGTACTAATATTAAGTAATGTATATATTAGTGATATGTACAGAATATAAAATTATTTGAAATAATAGTACTTTATTTTTGTACCATATATTGGCAATACTGAAAATGACTATGTTATATCAAATAATTTTATATTCCGTAAAAGAAATAAGGATTGACTTAGAAATAATTGTAAATTCAATAATATATACTAGTATAAATTTCTTCTTCTTTTTTAAAAAATAAATAACAACTAATAATTTCTACAAGTTATATTTCATTTTATTAGGTTTTTTCAGGTTGATGACGTGTCTTCTGCCTAATCATTTTCACTATATTTATGTGTAAATGATTCATTATACCATAATGATTATTACTCTTATAAAATGGACTTTAGAATCTAATACTGTGGGTTACAACAAATATATTTAAACAATTATTTGCTTTTAAATTAATAGTGAAATACGTTTAAATATAAAAAAGCTCATTTTTTTCCAAAATTATAGTGTTGAGTGCAATTAAATATAGAACTAATAGTGGGTAATCTAATTCATATACAGTATTTATATGTTCATTCGACTAATGCAAAAATAGTTTATTTACCTACCTTTCTTTATCTTAAACGTCGATTTTTTTTCCCATATATATTTTTATGTGAATACAGTAAATTTATGTACCTAGAACCATAATATAAACTGTTCATGCTAATGTATTAGACATTGACCTTAATTTTCTAAATGAAATGTATATTTAGTACATCATATATTTGCCTTTTCATTTAGTACATTAAATTTGTTGACATGAGTTTAAAATAGGTAGTTACAATGTATGTAAGCAAACTTCATTATACTTTGTATTTAATGATGCATACATGGTAAAATGAAACAATGTAATGTAACATACAGGGTGTTTCAAGGATTCGGGACTCCTCGATTATTTTCTTTATTATTGGAAACAGCAGAAAATCGTTGAAAGTTGCACTAGGCCAATGGGGACACTCGGTTATTGAAGAAAATACAATTTAAACAAATGGTTCTCATACTATAACATAATTACATTTTTTTAGTAGGATGGTACACTAGCTTGCAAAAAAATCGCGTACACCTTAAAAATCAAGTAACCGAGTTTGTACCATTTTTTAGCTATGTAAATAATGAAAAAAACAGACAATTTTGTCACTGTCATTATTATTTGATCTATTATGGAGCAAGTTCTTCATTGTATTTAACTTACCTACTATTAAACTACAAATATATTCCAGAGAAATGAAAGAACAACGAAATATGTAGATATTTGAATTTTTGTTAATTTTGACATCTTAATTGACACTAGTGACATTGAAAAGTTAAAAATCAATATCGATTCAATACAGCAAAAAATAGGTGTACGCGATTTTTTTGCAAGCCAGTGTATATATATTTTTAGATTGATTCGATAGAATATTGTTTTCTGAATTCAAGCATGTTTTTTTTCCTTGCATAACAAAAATATTGAGAAAAATTCAATTGAAATTTAAATAAATTTTATTTTTATAATTAGTGTCAGTAAGCTACTCGTAAACAGCAATTGAGTTAAAATTAAAACGAAACAAATATTTATGAATAACTTTGTTGGTAAATAGTGCTCTTTTATTATTAGTAATTATGCACTAAATAATTCATATTGACAGATAACAGTTTTTATACATAGCCTACTGCAAAATAACTATAAAAATAAAATTTATTTAAATATCAATGGCACAAAATTTACCCCTGTGGTGCATTCTCCACGCCAGCAACGAATGCCAGTGAGATGACGCCTGGTAAACGCTCGCACGATACAAATATGTCATCATCATTATCGAAATCTGTGTACAAAGCAGATTTGCACACCCAACAATGGGTAATATGCCGGGATGATGTATTTATTTATTTTATTTTTATTTATTTAAATATAATTTGAATTTTCTTCAATGTTTTTGTAAAGTAAGGATATAAAATTATTACTCGGTTGAATTCTAAAAAAATACTATATTGAATAGGCCTAAAAATATGTACCATCCCATTTTAAAAAATATATGACTTTGTGTTGTAACTTGAGAACCACTGGTTTAAAAAAATATTTTCTTCAATAAGTGAATGTTTCCCCTCTATCTACTATAACTTTTATTTCACTGAATTTCTACCATTCCCAATAATAAAGAAAATAATCGAGGTGTCCCGTTTCCGTGAAACACCCTATATATTATGATAAATGCTTCTTGAATATAAAGAGTTCAAAATTGTTTCATTGTAGAAAAATTGATTTTAATTTAATTTTACTGTACTATTTATGTTACCTCATCCAGAATTCGTTATATCACAGGGGTTCTATATTCTAAAACCACAAATCCCTTGGTCTTGGTATATAGAAAGTAATAAAATTTGTTCTGTATAGCCTGTCTCAACTTTTAGTGAATTGATTCAACTTCATTTTGTGATGCAACTAATCAGTTTATGATTGTGAACTAAAATTTAATTAATTTAGATATGAATATGTATTTATATAATAATTTAATCTCGAATAGTTAAGGACCATAACACCTAAATATAACTCATCTCATTAGTAATGCACATTATGCTTTGTTACTTTTTTCGTCCGGTATTCAGATATTTGTATTGGATTATGGAAAACTTAACTACGTACAAATTTACTTTTTTTTCAGAGATAATATTTGAAAAAACTGTTTTCCCATTTTAAACGCCTATTTTATGGATTCTCATGTTCTGTTTGAATATCATTAGAAGTAAAATTTTATAAAATGTTAATTCATTATAAACATAATACGAGGATGATTTGATATATTATCTACCTTTGACGAAAGAAGGTTTTGAGTGTGAAGTAATAATTGTTTCAATTTTATTAAGCGACCCTTAAACAAAAATATCCTTATCGAAATTCTGGCGCATAAAATTTTAAGTTACGTTTTTGCAACCGACCATTAGTTACTTCTGACATCCCATTTTCAATCACTAAAACTTTATTCCTTCATTATATTAAAATCAAATATTTAACCTCTTTCATGTTTCGTTAGTTCTTGCTTTTACAGGCCTTCCGCACTTTGGATCGGTCTCTTTCAATTTTTGATCCCATCGAAATTACACCATAATTTCACTGTCAAGTATGACGTGACGGCGTATCTTCCGCATATATACAGGGTGTTCCTATACTTATAGATCAAAATTTAAGAGATGACAATACAGCTAAAAGTAAGTAAAAAAACGTAATTCGCGGAGTTCAATTCTTAACAGTTTCCGAGACATAGATCATTTAATTTACTGTTTTTTCGTCTTTTTCTATTAATATGTTAAAAACTATAAGAGTTATGACATTGGTTAATAAGAGTTTTTGTTTATATGACAATCAACTCATTTTTGGCTAATTTTCTTTTTTATTGATTAAAACTTTTTGACTTACTTTTAGCTGTATTATCATCCATTAAAGTTTGATTTATAATTATAGAGACACCTGTATAATACACCAATCATCCTTTCACGAATAACTTTTGATGCCATCTTTTGTATGTTGTTTTACTCATGTCCGGTTGCACCGCGGACACTTAAATTTTAAGTTTTTCTTAAATTGACAATATCGTATTGAAATGAAATGTTGAATGCGTAATTGAATATTGTAGTCAAAATTTCAATTTGCATATTTTTGTTTAAGCCTAGCTTAAAATTTAAGGGCAACTAGGGATAAACCCATTTTCTTAAACTTAAACGTTTACAGACACTAAAAACTGTTTCAATTTGAACGAAATGCTGTAAATAAGTCGACAAATGTTATAATTATTATAATTAAAAGTAATGCATGCAATGACCTATGTTATGCATTATTAGTTACCGCTCGTGATAATTGATATCGTAATACTTTTTCTGTAAAGCTCGCTACAGACTATGCGTGTATTCGCGATTCGTGATGCGCGATGCGTGATTCGCAGGCAATTTGTGAATAGTATATAGGGACTCGATCGTTAAAAATCGACTCGTAAACAATGTAAATCGTGTGTTCGCAGTTATTCGCTCTTGAAGTCGGTAAATTGGCGATTACCATATGCCGCACATTAACACGAACTGCTTATTCAACGAAGTTCGCGTTTGATGATGCATGCCAGTTCTTTATTGCGCGCTAGTGTGTTTAGTTATTCTTTATTTTATTAATTTTAGAACATCTCCGGGATCCCGGAACTCAGAATTTGTATAGCTTCATTTTTTCCGAAAACGACGACAGCCGAACACGTTTTGTATCGGAGAAACTTTTGAAATCCGCATTATTGAACTAAAGTTTTGTTACATAGCTGTTTTTAAAGTCTTATTTAAAATATATTCTCCTTATGTTGAACCTATCTTTCTACTCCATATGTATTTTTTGCCAGTATAAATCGAACTTTGCCCAGAGGACCCGATATGTCGTCGACTTGTGACGAAAAATATTTTCGGCCTACGGCTCGTAAATTTGATAAAAAGCCCTGCTTCCGTGTAGGACTTTGATTTATAAATTACTACGAACTACAACAAACCAGACAAATCACACATCACGAATCGCGAATGCATGTATAGTAAAAGTAAGAATGTAAATCAAATTCAGAAGAAAAATCATAATAGTGATATTATACATCTGTTTAAATCAAGTTCTACAAACTCATTATTTTAGTTAGTGTATGGTCGAGTTTTTTCACCATGTCAATTAAAGTTTTAATTGTTTATTTATTTATTATTTTTAATTAAATTGCACGTGAAACTCTGGTAATTATTGCAATTATGGCACGTAAGTTGATTGTGTGGATACCTGAAACCTCTGCGCGTGTTGTCCCTCTCTGCACAGACGAGATGTGAGACTTTCTCAGAGACGAACCTGGGGCTTTTTGTGAACAAAACAGTTAGGTGACTGTGAGACCGCGAACTGTCGGCTATGCTATGATTCGCGTGGAACGTGGAACTTTTTCGACTGCTTGCTTTATTTAATGCAATTAACCAATGCAGTTTTACAATTGAAATGAATTCACAAACAAAAAAAATAACTATATTATGATTTATATACTCATTATTTGGTGAGAATGTGCCGGTATGGTACATTGTTTAACACCAGGTTGTGTACCTCTACTTATTGTTCAGTACGAGGCTCAGTAATATAAAAACATTGAAATGAACTGTATGAAAACAGTTAATTCAATTTTCATTTCTATTTATGTACATACATATCAATTTGAATTAAATATAACAATAACATAACAGTGTGTAATAAGCCATAAGCCTTTGTTCATGTCGAAGATATTTTAAATGTCAAATAATATTTTAGGAATTTCACCCCAGAATTGACTGAACGAATTTGCATGTAGGAGTGAGGTTATGTATTACTTACTATAATAAACAAGTGAAACAGCGATTTTATTGCTCGTTAAATTGAGATTAAAATCAATATTTCTCCTGCCAAATGTGTGATTCAATACAAGTGGGAAGATAATTTATTAAATATTTGTTAAAGCAAGCGGTAATTCCCCAAAATACCTGCAAATCATTGTCACCTGGTGGAACATTATTTACAGTTTCATTAATTACAATGTGGCGTATCACACCGCATCAGGCTTGTAATAATGGCAACTGCATGAGTAATAAATATATTTAAACGTATTATTAGATACTGCAAATAAATTTGTGTTTTTAAATAATATAGGTACCTAATAGAATCACTATTGAGTCATTTCTAAATATTTATATTTAAAACTCATCTTGCACTATGCCAAATATTAAATTACGATATGAACATGAATTTAATAATAAACGAAACAACCTGACCCAACTTTATATTTGTTGCTGCTAATAATTGTCTGAGTGCTGTAATTTGTCCAAATGAATTATCTACTGCAATAACACGCGAGTAAAATATTGCTTTATCTATGAAATTACAATAACAAATTGCAATTTTTGTCTAGATAAATGTACAAATGTTGCCAATTCAAAATAAATGTGACATAACATATAAATATCACCATAGGTTTTTAAAACAATTGTTTTAATTGGATTCAAAAATTGATTAACCAATATTTTAAATCTAAATACATACAGTGGCGTGCAAATTCCGGCGACCACCTACAATATTTCACTCTTTCTGCAAATAACAAAAAATAATCATTCACTGGTTACAAATATGCGGCCAGTGTTATTATTACAAAAAAATACGAGAGGAAGTAAATAATTTGAATTGTTTTTACTTTTTAATATTAAATACATACGTGTTAATATTTAGTAGCCATGCTTTTTTCAGCAACAACTATAGCACAACGACGAGCAATTCAATTAAACGATTAACATGTTCAGCTGGAATTTTGTCCCATTCTTACAAACATCGAAGTAAACCCGGTTATTTGTAAATAAATTTTGACGAATTCGACTATCCGATTCTTCCCATAAATGCTCTATCGGATCTGGTTTAACTCTGACGATTGCGATGGCCGAGTACCATTTGAAGAAAACCAATCCTTGATTAGTTTTAATGTGTGTTTTGGATCGTTGTCCATTCATCTGGCATTTTTTCTTCAGCATTATGGTAGTAAATTTCCTTGTAAAATATCTGTATAAACAAAACGATACATAACTATAACAAAATTGCTTCTTTTTAGAAAGATATGAAAGAAAAATATGTATTTTAACAGCGTTAAAAAGATTTACATCAGAGTTTTTTTGTTTCTAAATCATTTTATTAACCGCTTAATCTAACAGTTTAAAAACCTAACCTAACCATTCTTGCCCTGTTTTTAACCTAACATAAGTTTATTATGGTTACAAGTTTCTGAATGGCTAAACAATAGTATATAGTTATGAATTATAACTAAATTCCGTTTCCACGACATGATCCCCACGTCATTAATCATAAGTATATGGTTAAAATCGCCAGGGGGGAGGAAATTGATGACGTCATGTTGTCGGGTAAAATCGGGTGATTTCAGAAGTATTCATACAAATTAAAACTGACAATTGGCACCAACGCCGAAATATAACTAGACAAAACTTCATTTGGTTTGTTTTGAATTCGGCTGGCCAGACAGACTGGAGATAGTTATGTTTAGTATAGTTTGAGCATTGCTCACTAGAGGCGCAAGTGTTCTTAATGATACATTCTTTGGAAATAAAACTACTAAATAATGACAAAAACGGGCTCTAATCCAATATATTTTAAGTCGATTCATTCGTACCTACCTACCTTAATAAATAAGATAGAGGAATAAAAATAACAATGTTTCACAATATATTACTGATTTAGTAAGTAAACTCCTTATTCTTGTTACATTATTTACAATAACTTCCGTTTGACGGTGTAGTCTAGTTTTAAAATAAATATCTAAAATTAAATTCAATAATTGTGTTCCGTGATTGTTCAGAGGGTCTTGGTCATGAAAGGTGTTAAAATATCTTGTGGCAAATTCCTACCTTTTAATATTATCGTTTTCAAAACCGTAAATGACAAATTACGCTGGGTGCTTCTAAGTGGCATCTAGTAAGAAATGCTCGAACTGGACCAAATATATCTATCTTTAGTTGTCTTTTTCTGGCCAACCGAAATCAAAACATTCAGTGAGAAGGGATATGGAATGTTTTGTCTAGTTACATTTCGTCGTTGACTGGCACGATTATAATATAACTTATATTGTGACAATTTTGTTATTTATCTAAATTTAAAGTATAAATACCTATAATAAACCAATTGAATATATGCGATATAAATATAATGGATGAAAAGTACCTCTTTTATTGTTTAAAAACAATATGTTGCAATAATTCTAGGCAATCTTAGAAACGCTGTCTTTGCAATAGCAAAATACACAATATAATACGAAGATCTAAACAATGAATGAAGCACAAATTCTATCAACGCCAGTGGCTAAAATTACTTGAAACAAAGGTATAATGAACGTATAAATTAGGGCGACTCGATAAAGAAGTTTTATCGAACACGTTTTAATAATGGTGACTTTAAATAAATGAAGTAGTTCATATGAGTCTGTAGTGATTGAAACAAAATCATTCAGTTATTTTCTGCATTAATTTTTTAACGTATGTCATTTTGAAATGTGAAATTAAAAAAATTTTTTTTTTAAACCATTTATTTAAGTGATGTTGGATAAAATTTGTATGTGAATTAATTATATCACTTGATAAAGTAAGTACTCAAGACTTCTCTCGTGATTTGATTGCAATATACCAGAAACAACCTTTTATTTAACTTAAGAATTAAAATGTTACATTAGTAACGAGATTTCTGCAGATAAAATGCTACTTTATAACTTAGATATTAAAAAATAATCTTTTATCACTCTATTCTGCTGGTGCTTTATCCTAACCGAGGGGGTCTATTTTTTTTCTGAACATTGGAAATAAAATGCTAAACTTTTTATTTAGCAATATCTCTTTACCTATTAATTTTAATTGAAAGATACCTTTCCTTGATTTGTGACTCTATACGTCTAGACAATACTTTAATCGCTGTAGCAATTACTTTCCAACTGTAAAATTGAATTACTCGATAATCATAATTTGTTTTACTTTTATGGCATACAATACAGAAATTATTTAAAAATTGTTAAAATTGTTTAGCATTTTTCACGAGATACATAGATATTTGATCAAGACGCTAGTCTTTAATTCTGAACAACTTTTGTTCTTACTTTTTTCTTTAAAATTATGAAGCACGGAGATATCGCTAATTTAAAATTTTAACATTGAATTTACTACCCGGGATGAAGAACTGTCAGTTTATAATTTTCCTCAAGTAACTACAAATTATTGTGGAACTAGTTTCGTTAAGTAATTTAGTAATAAGTTTGGTTGAAGAAACTTTTAATTATATAATAAAAGCTCCAGAATAAACTAGTAAGCTAAATTTAGTTCTTTTCCTCTAGCAATATTTCTGCTTGTATCTTGTAGAAAGTTAAGAGATAGCTTTCAGATTTGGCAAGGCTCTAATGGCCAACAGCGCAACAGGAACTTGGCTCATGGTTCAAGCAGTGAATAATGTCTATTAACAACAGCTGATTTAATATCAAGTTCATAGCGACTCCACATTTGCCACTGGTGTTTAATGTGCTGTGCAGCCTTGTCATTTAACGATGAACTATCGACACATTTATTTTATCACTCTATAATATTTCAACATTATGAATAACACGTGCACTGAATTTTACTTAACATTTACAACTAAAGATTGCGGAAAAACATATAAATGTATGGCATTCTTTGAAATTTAAATTTTATATTTATCTAAATATTTAATCACATACTGTATTTATGAAACATTCTTTTGAAAAATATTCAAATTATTTAAAATGTACATATTTTCAGCACGATATGAATTGTTTAGGCTCTGAATTGCTAATAAAGTTATATCTAATCTGTATTTCTAAAATTAATTGCTTTATTTAATGAACATTTTCATGCAATTTACTGGACCTATATGGCTTTAGATGTAGACCTTGGTACTTGCGATAAACTTTATTGTTCAACAACAGTACTTAAGGCTCGAGACCTTCAAACAATAACCCAAACACAAATTTTAAATTCAAACCTATAATTATTAACCAATTTTTGATTTATAGTTTTGCTCTTATATTTTATTCAAAATTACATTACATTATTAGCCATATACTTGAATTTATTTACAAAACTTATACTTGCTGTCTGTGTAGGCTGTCCAGACGTCCTCTTTTACCCGGACAAGTCCTCTTTTCAGGGAATAAAATTCTGTCCGGTATATATTCGCATTTTCTATGTAAAAAATCCTCTATTTGACAAGTGCCCCCTAAACGCCTAAACTATACCCAATCTGATATAGATCATAAATCGTGCGAAGTTGCGGGCAGAGCCAAATCATTTTATTGGTTCGGCTCGGAAATTTCGAAAATAGAACTTTAAAGTGTAATTTTCTCTTCTCAGTTTCAGTTTAGATGATGAAGTTTCATAAAAAATATATAAAAATAGTGGAGGCTCCCATTGTGATATTGTATTTTATTTAATTAATCAGTATTTTTTTCCTAAATGTGTTTTGTATCTGCACCTGTCTTAATATTTATATATTTATGCCAATATCAACAGTATTTGTGGTAATAAAATTGCATAAAATTCGACCACGCCCCTTTTTTCACTCGACGTCCTCTTTTTATCATTTCAAATATGGTCACCTTATATCCGTGACACCAAAGAAAATCTATGTAAGGAACGTTAAATTTCTGTGAAACGGCACTACGGTTAGAAATATTTGATGCAATACATGTCCCGCTTTGTCGATTATTATTTAACCGCAATAGACCAGTGACATGGTCACTTTATCACAGTAACGTTATTTCGAGACCACAGTTGGCCGACTGTTCTCTATCTCTCTTCCGTATACGTGGAATGCTCTCCCGTACCTCACCAGTTTTCTGATAGAAATTGGATAATTTTCAGAAAACCTGATAATGGAAGGTCAATAACTATTAGAAATGACGAAAATTTAGGACTAGTATATGAGCTGTCCCAGATTTTCTGAAAATCGATCCAGTTTCTATCAGTCACCGAATAGCACGATTTATTTTATTTATTTAGAAAGTGGCCATCTCTTTCCTGGAAATTGTTCCGCATTTTTTTTACCACGCCAATTTTTTTCTTAGCGACAAGTTGCAATGATCTTACGTGAGGTTGCCATTATTAGAAGAAATCTCGAGATAATTGGACATTTATGACAATGTTACAACTAACTCGAAATGTCACTTACAGTTTTAATAATAGCCTATTTCGTTTTAAGTTGATTATAAATCTATCAACATGTAATAGTATATTTGAATAACAAATTTAGAAAATCGGTATTCACTTTTTTTTCTATATAAATATTTGAAATTTCAAACAGGATTCGGTTTTTAAGAGCAATATTACATTTATCAAAGTAAATGGTACATTAATATATTAAAACATAAGTTACTATTCTAGCATGGGTTGGAAATTGTACACGAGCCGTAGTTAATAGCCTTCTGTAATAAATAATGTTTTATACTATTTGTCTGTTTCAGCTTTCATTTGTATTATTTCTTTATAAATATGGTTGACAGTTTCCAATGAGGGAATTTTTTAATAGAATAAGACTAGTTTGGTAACAGTGATTTATGTTTTTTTATTCTGCCCGTTGCATAAAATATTTTGTATTGAATGCAATTGTTCCAATCTCAAATAATAAAATGTCACCAAGAATCATTTAAAAATCAAGCTCATTCTAAGAACAATAAATGTGCTACCAAGTTTCCAGTTTTGTTTATAAATCAATGTTTATTAATTGATTTTCTACAAACTATAAACACCATAATTATTTTTCTACAAACTATGAACACCATAATTATTTTGCTACAAACTATGAACACCATATATTATTTTTCTTCAAACTATGAACACCATAATTATTTTTGTTTTGTTTCAGTGGCGCACGTGATGTCGCGGAGGCGGCCTGCGGGCGGGGTCGACACACAACAGCCCCCACACGAGTCACCATGCGGGGGGACACTACCCCTACTTGTCCTACTCACGACGACACTGGCCACCGGCTTCTACAGATTCTTAGCCAGATTCTCAGGTCAGTAACAAACACTGCTCTTAAATACCCTCTCCTTTGTATCTCTGTCTGCTGATATTCCCATGCATACATACACATACACGTACACCTGTACGGGTACGGGTATGCTATGCTAGATAGATGGCTATTTACGCATGATAACAGCACGGTTACGCCACAAGCCGGAAACCGTGATATTGCATTCTCTCCACACTCTTTCAATTCGGTTATCAACCAGCGATCCTACTGACTGATTCATTATTTATACCGACTACACGTTTTTTATTCGGCTATTCATCGCTTTTTGCATACAAGGTCTTTACTGTACGAGTATCCTGGCATTGGACTTAAATCATTCTCTAAATAAAAACTCACAAATTCAGGATTTCGTACGGCTAAACTTACGTCATTTCAAATTTAAATATATGATTGCCGAATTATGTAAACAATTGTGTAATTACCAATATTTTTACCTACTAATCGATTTTGTTAATTACTTCTTGTAGCTGCTTAAAAGAAGTAAAATAAAAAAAACGATATTAATTATATCGTTCGTTTTGTACTTAAAGCTATTGAAGCTGAACATGTCTGCATTTATTAACTAAATAAGTACTTAATACTAACGTAATATGAGTTTTTCTTTTTTTTATTTAAAATGACTATTATTATTTATATGTAGATAAAGCATCAATATTAATTAATCACATTCTAATGTACGTGACTGGTACTTGTTTTATAGATAATTTTATTTGATTTGTTTTAATAAAATCGTTAAATTTTTTTGAGAAGTGAGATATTTTATATGAAACCTTGCATAAAATATAAAACAAATATCAAAAAATAACTGTTCTAAGAGTATATTGAACGACAAGTGTTACAATGATCCTGATTGTAATACACTAGTACAGTTTGCGTAACTCGCCTATGGCTCGATTACGCAAAGTGCGAGTATTACAAATAGACATTGTAATAGGTGTTTTTCATACTA
Organism: Harpalus rufipes; assembly: GCA_951394225.1. Taxonomy (NCBI): domain Eukaryota; kingdom Metazoa; phylum Arthropoda; class Insecta; order Coleoptera; family Carabidae; genus Harpalus; species Harpalus rufipes. The sequence goes on along the minus strand of OX596277.1, from coordinate 42,526,454 downwards.
TTTTTCCTACTTCGCATTAATTTATTTTTATTTCGAAATTATTATTGAAAGAATTATTAAAATATTGAAGATGGTAACACTGACAGTTTCAATTTATATTTGAAATTTAATTTATTTTGATAACAGTTATTTAGAAGTTAGGTTACACTACAAATAAATACTTTGTAGGTACTTTAATTTAAAAGAGTGTTTAATGTTTGATATTATTTTACTATAAAAATTCTAATAGCAGTAATTTTCCATGAGTTATGACAACTAAAATGGAAGATATGTATTTGACATTTAGAGTAAATTACCAACGTCAGTAATAAAAAAATCCCCAAAAACAGTTGTATAAATTGTTTATTGTAACATTGTTTTTGACAAAACACATGCTGATTTTATATGTAACTCACATGAAACAAATATGAGCCGTTGAAAATTAGTGAAATTTTTATAAAAAAATATATTTATTAGCAAACTGTTTAACAAATCAAAATAACATTTTCTAAGTAAAATAAATACAGCTATACCTACCTATTGGTTACTACATAAAACAGTCACTTTCTACACTATTTCAATAAAAAAGTCATCGTAAGCTAAAAAATACTTTCCGTAAAATTCGTACATATGTTACTTCGAATTGAAACTAAAATTTTAGGATTATAGAAGTAAATAATCATCAAAAAGATAAAATTTATTATGTTGATTATTCTTGCAAATAAATTTTATTTTATTTCATATTTACGACTACGCATAAACAAATTTATTATTTACACATGTTAAAATTTGCTACGTCATATTCTTGTGAAGGCCCATTTCTTTATCTTTATGTCACCTTGTAGCGAATTAAACGTTATCTTTCTTCTTTGAAGTCGTGATAATTATCAGAAGACTTCATGCGACATGTGTCTCAGATGGTTTGTAAAGTAATTGCTACAAAAGACGCTGCTATAAATACTATGGTATTGGATTAAATAACTGCATAATTAAAACGTGTTGTACAAGATTATCTCAATGATATATCGCGCGAAACTTTCTGCAGTATGGTGCAAGTCCGCCTAAGTATAAATCACTGGACAAAAAAATCCTGCTAGTAATTATTAAGCAAATATCCGCACTTAAAATTGAACTTATAATTACACACTTTTAATTGTTAGTTAACTCGTCATTAATGATGAATCATTGGGAGATAAACATTTTTTCTGAGGTAAAACAAGCAGGTTTATATCTTTTATTTATATTATTGGTGTTTGTTGAGATACCTTATAGTCATTAACTTCTGGGTAGCCTCCGTGTAGTATTTATGAAAAAATAAAAGTATAAACATTAAGAAAAAAAACATGTACATCTTTTACCTACCTTCAGGTGTGATTATTCGTGCGTAAATTTAACAAAGTGTAAGAAATGACCTACAACATTTAAGTATTAAGTAAAAATTTCGACAAGATTAAAGATGAACAATATTACTTATTTAATACGTATCAAAGTGGTTGATAAAAAATCTGATGTGGCCAGCACAATACCTTCCGTCAATCCTGTATATTATATGTACAAATTCCATACATAAATTTTCTTGCAAAAGATTCTAATTTTTTGGTATTTTATGATTCCCTTTCTCGGCAACGGAATTCCATACTCCTGATAACAAACAAATCACATGAAATAAGAAAATCATGAAATTTTGAATGAAAAATTATGACACTTGTCAGTTATGGACATAATTAGTTGCTGTCATTTTGATACGGGTCCCCATATCTGCTTGCCAAAGGCAGCAAAGTCATGTCACTGCACGCGCCCTATACATAATTTTTTTGCAAAAGATCCTATATTTCCAGTAAAGTTATTTCATAAACAAACTATGCAAATTGCACTTGACACTGACATCTTCTTCTTTAGTTTTCCCATTCGTTAGGGGGTCGCTATTTTTTATTTTCTTCTTCCACTCATTTTTGTTTTGTGTGTCGTCCTCATTCAGTTCCTTTTCTCTCAAATCTTCTGCAATACAGTCTTTTCATCTTATATTTGGTCTTCCTATGTTTCTTCCACCTTCCTCCTCATGACATGTTCAAACCAATGTAATCGTCTCTATTATATCTAAAAACTTCTAACACTAGAATTACTTCCCTTATTTTTTCATTCAATTACTTGCTTTTTATTGATACTGACATCTGTCAATTTGAATTACCTGAATATATTAGCAGTTTCCATGGTTATGTTAGCATAGCTGGCTGAATTATGAAATTTATACGAATTTTTTATCTTTATTATTCTTTAACTCTATATCTGTTGAATATGAAATATAAAATGCAATCAAATCGTATAGAGAATAATATATTCTTTAAGTTATAATAACATTTAACTGAGTTTTTCAAGAAAAACTGTTAAAATCTTCAAATGAGGGTACTTCCGGTTGACCAATTATAACCAAAATCTAAACATGTCTGCATATGGTTGTAAGGAAGAGGAATACGCAAGAATTGTAATTTTTGGAATTCTAGTACTGGGGATATCGTGCACGAAAAAGCGGTCACATACACACACACACACACACGCACATACGAACACACACACACATACAGACATCATCGTAAAAATAGTAAAATCGTATTGTAAAGACCCTAAAACGTGCTTATTCAATGAAAACTCACCACCGAATTTTTTGACTAAAGACAATACCTTCCTTACCTACAGGTGACGGAAGGTAAAAATGAATCGATTTTCAGATATTTAAAATTTTAGAAGAATTTCAAGTGTAAGTTGTAAGAAATTCGCAAATCGCTTATTGAAAAAATCGTATATCATATGATGAAAGAGAATTTCATGCTGAATTCTAATTTTCAAACCGCGTTATCCAATCTTTAACAGGAGCAGAGTGGTAGATGAAAAAATTAAAACTTGTAGAAAAGCGTTGTCAAAATTATTTTAAACTCATCAATAATTTACTTCATTCGATGCTACAACGAATTTAAACTGTTATAAATAGTAAAACCTATAAGACTAAGGGCCGATATTATAAACGTCCAGTTAAATTTAGTTCCATAGCAAATTTAATAAAATGGAGAAATTCGAATCAATTTGTCAAAAATTCACATTATATTTTTTCTTTTAATTAAATTTACTTTAGAATTAAATTTAACTGGAGGTTTATAATGCCGGCCTAAATCAACGAGACAAAAAGCCGGTTTTATAAACAAATTTAATCTTCACTTAAAATGTACTTTCACAGAAAATTTAATGATATGAAAAAATGCAACACTTTTTTTGACAGCAATGATTCAAGAAAATAATTCGAATTTGTTCATTTCATTAAATTTGCCTGATATCTAAATTTTAAGTGAAGATGAAACTACTTTATAAACCGGGGCTAAGTATTAATTACGTAATATTCTTTATTTTTTGAATAATTTAAATTTCATTCATAAAGTGTTATTTCGGTTACATATTTTTTTGACATTTCATCCTAGGTAAAAAATGTAAAATTCCTTTTTTGTACAAAAAAATACCAACTTTGGTTTTATATTCTTGCGAAATTTTGATACGGGCCACTGTTTTCGAGAAAATGACCAAAAACCTAAATATGTCGCCAGGTTATTCAGCGCATTTTTTCAGGTTTCCGTAAAAAGAGCGTTTGTTGCAATTTTTTTGATTTTTTTTTGTAGATTTCGTTGACTAGCGTTTGTATTTACAATTGATAACTACGAGTATAAATAAAATAAATATATCATTACGGCATATTACCCATTGCTGGATGTGCCAATTTGCTGCGTACACAATTATCGGTAATGATGAAATAGTTGTACACGTCATGGGCACTCATTCATGGCGTGGAGAGTGCATCTCAGGAGTCAATTTTGTGCCATTAAAATTCGAAGTAATTTTTGACGTCGGTTGGGATCGAACCCGGGTCCCCAGATTTGAGACCAGACACTCAGGCTCACGGCCACGAGACCCCATAATAACTATTGCAATTTAAAAAGTATTAAAATAAATGAGAATATTTCACAATAAATTATTCACAATTTTGTACTATTTTGCGTAGAATAAATATTAGTTATACTCATAAAACGAGCATAAACGGACTTTTTATATTTGCTTTTTATAAGTGCTATTTGTTGTAACTATGTGAGAAGAAAATTTATTCATGTATTTATTAAGATATAAATATTGTAAATGCATGCGTATGAGAAAATATTATATTACATTCATAAATTAAGGTGGTAGAATTATATTAATACATACTGAAATGAAATGTTAAGAATACAATTCAAAACAGCTAATGACAATTATCAGGACTAATTTCGTATACTTTCTTATTAAAAAAATGTCTAAACAAATGTATTTTTCGATTAATATATGCCCATTATATTTCATAAAAACGGGAAAACTCATACTTCATTCCTTTAATTTTAAGAATAAACAAAGTTGATATTTTTCGAAGAAAAATACCTATATTATTATGAAAACTATACCGATATTTCACTTTTAAATTATTTAAAGAATTTTCTTATCATTGTTTAACAATATGAATCACATTTTTATACCATGCAGTGAAATTTTATATTCCTTTTGAGGATCTTTACGATGATATGGTTATGCAGTGCAGGTGTTTGTTACTTCATTGCTGTTATGAGAAAATTCTTAGTTGATGATCACAGAGATAAGTAGAGTAAGCACGGAAGATTTTTAACTGTTCTAGTATGTGCTTGTTTGCACGTCAAGCAAATTCTAATTTTGACCTCATAACTAAAAGAATTTCTTTATCGTGGTATCTACATTTTATTAGAAAACGAAATTCTGAAAGTGTAGCACATATGCTTGTTCTCCTACACGGAAAGTGGTCATAAAGAGAAAACTTATTAAATTTAATTAATTTTATATAGTAATAGAATTGAAATGATCTCTTATTTACTAGAACTAGAGACACGTAATCTGGAATACATGTTTATTTATTTGATATTGATTATTAAGAAGTTATTTCAATCCGATTCATGACAAGTATTTAAACATAAAAATTGTATGTATCAATATAAATATTAGTTGTTTACTTTCACACAAAATTCGAGTAAATCACAGCTCATCTTTGTTGATTTAATGATTTGTTTTATTAATGGACGAATTATACCTCGTTGAAAATAAAATATATTTTCTTTTCAATGGTTTAGGTTGTAAGTAATCAGCTTTCTAATATGAGGTCCACATAAAAATTATAACTTTGACATTATAACTAAGTAATAAAAAAAAAATGTATTCCACCACGAAAAAGCATAAAAAAAATCAATTCAAAATCCAATCATACTTGGAAATTATTTATAAAAATAAAAAAACTACGAAATTAGTATCTTTTGACCTCTATTTTAAACAATATGCAACTGAAATGGCCCCATAATGGCGGAACTTTTGTCTAAGATAATAGGTAACCTACTTCATATCACCTATAATTCTCGCGATCCCCATGTTGGACACATTATCCAGGACATCCTATTATATCGTACTTACTTGTAAATAGATATTATTACATTTAATTTTTATTATGATACAATAAAAAAATGCAACTAACAAATTTCCTTGAGTGGATAAAAAGATGAAATGTGTTTACCATCAACCATCACTATCAAAATTTAAGAATTACTAAATTGGCTATTTTTGTACAAATACAGACATTATTTTGATCGTTTTTAAAACCGGATTGGCAGATTCACAACAGGATTTAGTGTACCCGGATATACGGATTCCCTCATAGGATGTAATTTATAATACCGTGCATAATTAAAATATTTACTTATTATATTCACTATCACGATTTTCTAAGTAAATAACATTGAAGTCAAAGGTCATTGGAACTATTGAAAGAACTCGTATTTACCATCTCTATAACGAAAGCTGACAGTTGACATATTGATTTTCAGACGAAATATAAATGTAGACAGTTTTGGTTTTGATTTGAGATTAAGATTACTAACTGAATGATTCATTTGAATCATGTAGTAAATTTTGCCCGACTTTTCTTGTAAGTAGATATATGTTTTGCTCACCTGTTCTTATCCATCACTATCCTAGAAAACTATTAATTATATAGTGAAGTCAAGATAACAGCCAAATGCACACATCAGTTGCCAACATAAAAGTAAAGCAAATAATATATATTATTTCTTAAATAATATACATATGCAGCTTTAATTAAAGTAATTTTTGTAAGTCCAAAAAATAGCCAAAATGAAGAAAATGCTCTGGTTAATTCCAATATATTCACTCACTCTCAACGATATTTTTGAATCAAAAGTATAAGTATTGGATTAATCATACGTTTATTTTATAACTTAACTTTTGCAATCAACATAAGTAACTTAAATTTTAAACGTTCTTTATATTGACAATGTTGCATCTAAATAAAATGGCAAATAAATTATTATGCACTCCTGTCAACATTTCGATTAGAATTAAAAAAATATATATTAAGTGTCGTTTCAAATTGAAGTCTTACTGGTGCAACTGGACATTAATTTCATAGAAAGGGTAAACAACAGTGCACATTTTGTTTTCCACAGCCTATCTTATTTTCTTATGCACCATAATTCTAGTAATATTAAGCGAGCCCAAACTCATATTAGTTAGGCCGGTTAACATAAATCCTAACGCAAATGGTGAGAAATTTCTACAAATTTTCTTCAAAAATTCTTTTATACTTAACAAAAATTAAATCTGTTATTCAAGTATTCCGTCATTTAATATTGGGTTACATCGCCTTTATTAGTTATATTAGTTTTAATTCTATTGGGCACATTTTCATTGGGATATTTTTCAAGGGAGCAATTTTATTTCATTCGTATGTTTTTGCATACGCACGTAATTTATATAGTGGAAAATAGATAATAGAACTAATATTTACAATCAAACTACTAGTATCTAATATTTGCTGTAAAACTGTCCCTAAGAAAATACAAAACTGTGAACATAACCTAACAACTACTAACTAAAGTACTTAAAATGAAAAATAATAATAAAACTATCGCTACAATTAATAAAACAGGATACAAGTCAGTATACTCTACCTAAAATAACAATAAACACTGAGAGAAAAGTCAAAATACTAGAAGAATCTAAGAAAAACATTGACAACCATGATACGCTTATGGAAGTTACACAAAGTTGAAGGTTTGACGTTGGTTATACAACGCCATCTCTATGTAGTGAAATATCCCAATTGTCCGATATGTCTTGCAAGGTAGATTTTACTGTACACACTGGATATTACGAAGTTGCTTTTCATTGTGCCAAAAGTAAAAGGTCTCGATAGAAGATAAATTTGGACTAGAAGATGACACTTAAAATACCGGTCGAACTATTATCACCAGTCATTTGGCCCACAATCTTTTAAATTTTTAAGTCTGTATTTAAAGTAGCCAAAAGAATTTTGTAGAAATTTCAAACCATTTGTGTAGATTTTATAATTTGTTGAGAATGTAAACCGGCCGAATTTTTATGAGTTTGGGCCCGTATTTACATTAAAAAAGAAAAAAATTAAATATGTGCATTACCTATAGCCTGTTTTTAATATATCTATTTGCAATATGCAAATTCACTAGCAGTTGGCGCTATATTAGTAACATTTTCATGATCCTAACTCACTCTTCTCCATCAATCACTTTCACTGCTTTATTCCTTTTCGTGACCATCTCCATGGGTAGTATTTCCTGCACACCCACTCCACTTGACCTAGTTCACGTCACAGTCTGTGCCGGGGACCTCTTGCGCCACACACCACCTCGCTAAAATTGAGGGCCTACATCCCGTATGCAACGTACGAGTACATGATATGTAGACGACGATACACGGTACAGTACAGAGGTGGGTCTGTTATGCTACGCTTGCCTTAGCCTACGGTGTCTCATCAGAGATTGATGTTATTAAGAGGCTAATTGTAGATTGAGATGAGGAAATAGACAAATGTTAAATACGAAGTTAAATACTTCTGAATTATATGTAAGAGTATGTGAATATAGTGGAGAGAGCACCACAAACCACAATAGTAACTTTTGTGCTATTTGAAAATGATATCCTCCACTATAATTTTTATGAAACTTCATTTAAATTTCAGGCGATCTGTAGTTCTAGAAAATGGTAATTGTTATTTGTTCAACCGTAAAAGACTTTTTCTCAAACAGCAGAGTTTGCTAATATTTGGATCTATATCGACATTTATAAAAATATATTAATGTTTAAATAAATAAATAAATATTTCATCACGGCATATTACCTATTGCTGGGTGTGCCAATCTGCTTTTTTACAGATATCGGTAATGATGCAATATTTTTACCGTGCCAGCGCTTACTAGGCGTCACCTCACGGGCACCCATAGCTGGCGTGGAGAGCGCACCACAGGGGACAATAACTCATGGTCAGAAATGGGATGTGACCAAATTTTGATTTTTACATATATGATACTGGTCAAAAAAATAAAATACTCGTATTTTTTAAATCGGTTAATTATTCGTCGTTTACGAGAAAATAATTATTACAAATTTGGAGAAGGGATATGTGACGTTTGCATGGTAGAATCTTGGATAAGACCGACAGACCAGGAATGGAAGGAGATTGTTATAGCCAGCTGTCGACATGCCGCTCCCAGTCTATCGGTCTTGTTTCACGATTCTACCATGCAGACGTCACATATCCCTCCTCCAAAACATTAAATTGCTAATAACAATATTATTATAAACTAATGTTTAGTTTTTATTATTATAATAAGAAGCTATAGTGTAGTGGTTAGTTTTTATATTTTATGACATATTGAAATTCGATTATGGTCAAATACCCCATTGGAAATATGAATGGATAATGAACAATTTAATAAAATAATTAATAAAATATTACGTATATTATCCATCAAACTTTGATTACCACTAGCAGCATATATCATTCAATATACCTTTACTGTCATAGAAACAAGTTTTTTTTTTATGTGACGTAGTATCATAAATTCAAACAAATAGTAGAGTAGGTTCACTGCATAGCATATGCATACTTAAAAATTGATTTCGTATTTCAAAACGGTGGTAGTAATGAAAATCTGGAATAGAGTAGTTGTATGACGTAGATCGTAAAGTATTAAAACTGATAGTCTCTATCTTATAGTTGTTACAGTTTTAATATAAATGACCTATGTTCTAACTTGTTACTATGGTGGAGGACCCCTTTGGAAATAATAATTGGTATATGTATGTTTCCTCCAAAAAATAAATTAATTTAAAATTAACATAAAATTGACAAATATAATATTTTTAAGTTCAATATTTAGAATCTGATAAAGGTCTAAAAATGATGAAAAACACGTAAACTTTTTCATATTTATTTTAGGATCAATTATTACTAACATTGTTAATTTATCATTTTTAGGAGAAATTTATGAAATATTCTGATTTTAAGAAGGATTTTAACCCGCAAATGTCACTTATTAAGCAATGTGTTAAGCATTGGATCAACGTTGCACATATCTAATATGAATTTACTTTCACAATGTAGTAAAAAGTTTAATAGCTAGATGTGACTCTGCACAAATTGTTAAACAATTATTTTATGTAAATTACTAATTTACAATTTCTATTTTCCTTTTGTTACTAATAACTACATATTATGATAAAGAAAAACAACAAATTATCATTACAAATTAATTCATGGCGTCATTGTAAAACCCATCTCATCTGTAAGAACTTACTATTTATTGCCTCATTTTGCATTAATTTACACACGTATACAGAAAAATACAACACAACAAACATAATCGTGATCATCTGATTCTGTTTTCATATAAATGTATTCTTTATTCGTCTCAGTAGAATCAAAACAGATTGTTTTTTTTATAAATAACCAAAATAAAAATAGGTTTTGGATATTAATAAGAAATGGCAGTGGACCAAATATTCCTGATTCATTTAAAATTGTCATTTCTAATTAAATTCACTGTAAATGCATTTTAGATTAACAGGTAATCGTTCCCTTAAACAAAATATATAAGTATGTACGGTTTTGTTTTCGTATATTGTTAGAGATTGTGAATTCAAACACCACAGCAATTAAAAGTAATTAACTCATAAATCTTTCTTTATATAGGGTGTTAAAACAGGTAACATATTTTGTGGGTATATACATTTCGATGTGCTGATTCTCAATTTAAATTTTATTTTCCAAAATTCGCAAAATTATTTCTTATTTTTTATTTAATTCTTGAATTGCACTTTTTTAGTGCCACTGGGCGACACGAAATTTATATTAAAAATAATTACGAATGAACTATCTAATCACGTAACTGCCGTTGCATAGAAAATATGTAAATTATTTATAATAAAAACTTCATGTTGGCAGTGAAGCACTGAAAATGTTCTCTGTAAAAATAAGTAAATAAGTAAATAATAAGGAATAATTTTCCGTTACCTTCCGTCACCTATATAGGTAAGGAAGGTATTGTTTTTGGTCAAACAATTCGGTGGTGAGTTTTCAATGAATAAGCACGTTTTAGGGTCTCTACAATACGATTTTACTATTTTTACCATTATGTGTCTGTGCGTGTGTGTGTGACCGCGGTTTCGGCCGCGATATCTCCAATACTAGAATTCCAAAAATTACCATTCTTACGTATTCCTCTTCCTTACATTCATATGCAGACTTGATTAGATTTTGGTTATAATTGATCAACCGGAAGTAAACTGTAAAATATTATTTACACAATTAATGTTATTGTAAATATTATAGAATATTCTATTATCTATACGATTTAATTGCATTCTATACTTCTTATTCAGTGAATATAGAGTTAAAGAAATTAAATTTCATAAATCAGCCAGCTATGCTATAACCATGAAAACAGCTACTATATTAAGAAAATTCTGACAGATGGTGAACAGATGTCAGTTTCAATGAAAAGAAAATTAATGTGGCAGAGATGAGGATGTTGACATGGATGTTGGGGAAGACACGGAAAAATACGGTAAGCAATGAAAGAATAAGGGAAATAACTCGAGTATTGAAAGTTTAAACAGGACGATTACATTGGTTTAAATATATCTTGAGGAGAAATAAAAAATATATTGGAAGAAGAATGAATAGCTTAGTAATAGAAGGTAGAAGAAACAGAAGAAAACCAAAGATAAGATGGAAAGACTGTATTGCGGAAGATTTCAGGGAAAAGCAACCGAATGAGTACGACCCGTATCAGATTTTGTAATATACATGGTCGGTAACCCTTTTATCGTGGGTGTAGGCTACATATTTTTTACTCGAACTTTAAACATTCAATAATATTATTCAGTAATATTGAAACTATATTTCAATATGGTTTTAATGTACGTAAAATATTATTAAACTTAAGGGTAGAAAATAATTCCTGGATATTCAGTCAAAAATATTTATTTTCGGCCATATTTTCTACCCTTATTAATATATCAGTCAAAAAGGACCGCATTACTATACTTTTTCTGGTACTGTAAATTAATACAGCATAAAGAAATACACTTTTTTGGTTATTAATTATTACCGATTGATTGCTGTCAGTCCAGCAGCTACCTTCGACCCGTGCTTAATGAAACATTTGTTAGTGGAAAATAGCATACAGGTAGTGTCCAATAGGATTGAGGTTACAGGTTGTAAAGGTGTAATCAGGACTTAAAGTCACCTTTGAGTTTTTGGTCCTATAAATATGTATAAATAATTTGACAAACATACTACTTGCCATCGGCTGGATATGACCTGTCACTTATAGCAGACAATTACGTGATCCATATAAGAAATAGATAGCAACTTCTGCTATTAAATACTGTGAAGTAAATTAGGCATTATTCAATAAAAATCTAGTTCTCACGCTTATACGGTCGTACCTACCGGACACTTTAATTAAGATAGTTTTGAGTAGAGTTCTTAGTGTATAAATATCGGTGACCGCGGCATCTAGTACCATCCAGTGTACAAGTGCGTTACGTCGTCTTTGTGTGATGTGAACACGACGCCTACATCCAATTTGGACACTTCCTTGCCGCGACGTAAACATATCAACCGAACATGTCGCCATACATTCCTCCAAGTGATGTCATTCCACAGGAATTGCGAATTTCAGAATAAGGACACAGCCTCATAAAAGAGTCTGAAGGAAACTGGAGATTATGTTCAAAGACGAAATGTTTAAAACATTCCAGACAAAAACTTATTTACAGTAGAAGCTGCAAATAAATTGTTTTGGTCTAGAGATTCTAGAATGAAGTTTATCTAGCCAAGGCTTATGTACAGTATTGGATATAATTTTATGTGAAATTTCACTTCTTGTAACCTTGAATGATAAATCTGGTGGTCTAATTTAGTATTGATACCACATCATATTTAGTTCACTCCTTTTTTGTCCTGACACGTAAGGATGAGAGACCTATAGCATGTTTCACCAACAAATTATTTAAATGTTGGTAGCAGGGCTGGTCTATTTTTCTCCAACCCAAAGAAACGCATTTGCGTTTTGTTATATCAGATGTTAGAAATTTTTACCAATCGTCTTTGTTGAGATGGGGTATATAAAACAATTGGATCTTTAGTCGTCAAATCTAAATTTATAAAATTAAATTTCTAATCAGTAACATTATTGGGATATTTCAATAAGAACGCGAACCTGGTAGAAAAATTTAGAACTAAAAACGAGGAATCAATTTTATTTCATTCGTATGTTTTTACATACGCACGTAGTTTATAGAGTGGAAAATAGATAATAGAACTAATATTTACAATTAATTAAACTACTATTATCCAATATGTGCTGTAAAACTGTCCCTAAGAAAAAACAAAACGGTGAACATAACCTAACAACTACTAACTAAAGTATTTAAAATAAAAATAATTATTAATCTACCGCTACAATTAATAAAATAGGATACAAGGCAATTATACTCTACCTAAAATAATAATAAACACTGAGAGAAAAGTCAAAATAGAAGAAAAACTATTGACAGCAATGATACGTTTATGGAAGTTACATAAATGTCCTCCCTTGTTGAAGGTTTGACGTTGGTACACAACGCCATCTCTATGTAGTGAAATAGTCCAATATGTTAACATTTTAAGTTTCACTTCACTTATAAATTAGCCAATACCAAAATGTTCATATGTAGGTGTATTAAGATAATCGTGTCACCACTAACAAATGGTAAACTGTTCCCCATGATTATATATTTACATAAGGAAGCAGTTTGCGGTCAAGGAATTATTACTTCCATATTGACTAATATTTATTTTAGATTAAGTTAGATATGTTTACATTTTGCTTGACCACCACATTTACATCCGTTTACATAATTATACGTTAGTTTTTATGTACACACACAAAACATATTTACAAAAATGTAAGTGTTAGAAGTTAGAGGAACTACCGCTTGTGCTGTTCTCTTTAATTTTATGCTACATCCTGTTTTTCTCACATGTAATGCTTTCTCGATAAGTATCACAAATTTTAAGCTTCAAAGTATTTATATAGTTCAAATAAAAGTACTTAAATTTTATGTACTGGGTTATTGTAATAATAGTAACAATAAATCATATATGATTTAAATAGTTGAGTCGTAAAACATTCAGATAGTTAGAATGCGTTGAATAGTTTTGCTTTATAAATATAGAACTGCCACATTTGAATAGAAATCGTAGTAATACATGTCTATTTATATATTAGAACGTAACTTGTTACTAAATTTACAAATATTTATATACCTTTTCACTGTATTCCTACCTATTTATTAACAAAAACTAATATAAATTTAATTTGGAAAATTCTTATTTAAGAATATTGTAACTTTGTAACATATTTATTTATGAGTTCAAAATTTAAACCATAATTTATTTTTAACACACTAATATCTACACTAATATAACAATAAAGAACTTATACTCCGTTCGCTGATACGACAAATTGTGGAACTAATTCTTGAATAGAGAAGTCATTTTGTTGGTCAAAAGAGGATAATTTTGGAGCCGAATCAATAGTATGACTTGTTTCTGTTTAAGAATTAGTTCTACATTCTCTCGTTTTAGCGCACAAGGTATAATAAATATGATTTATAACAATAAACACAAAATGAATAACAACTATACTCAAACCAAATGTTCCCAGCTTCTAACCATAACCAATTCTGAATACTCACCTTGACGCATTTGTATTTCAGTTTTTATATAGCTCGCCAATTAAAATCCAGATCATTCCTATTGCGTTCACTCGGCAATCTTCGCCCCCATCGGTTTGTTTTCGGGCTTGCTTACTTTCTGTGCATATTCTAATAAAATTCTATAGTGCAATCTACTCTAATATACGATACTCATCCGCAAAGTTGTTTTTACTCTATTGCTAATTAGTTTAACTACCTACCTAGTTATTAACTATTTTTTAATGAGTTAGTTTTAGTTGTATTTAAATATTACCCATTGATGGGTGTGCCAATCTGCCAACAGAGATATCGGTAATGATAATGATAACATATTCGTACCATGCGAGCGGTTACGGGCACTCATTGCTGGCGTGGAAAGTGCTCCATAGGAGTCATTTTTGTGACATTTGAAATTCGAAATAATTATTTGGCGTCCACAGGTTCGCGACCATTAACGAAAACACGCACTTTGGAATTCTGTGAAAGAAGGAAATTAGGGAACACTGTCGGCACAGTTTGATACTATTTATTTGTTAATATGTGACTTACTTGACCTTTATAAGTAGGTAATGAATAGTTTAATTTTTAAATAAATAGTTTCTTAATAGTTATATGAATTACACTTTACATCACGTCACATATAGAGTAATTGCATATTTTGAGTAGTTTAAATTTTGTCTTTGTTCAGATTCAAACTGAAATTATCAGAATTAGAATCGGTGACCGGTGCATTATTAATAAAATATTATTAATGGTTTCAATACATGTCCATAATAATTTCGCCTTTATTTCACTTTAAAATCAAGCCACAGACAGCATAATCACTTCACCTGACGCATGCGCTTGCTTGTCCATCCTGCACCTGTTGTCCCTCTCTTTTCCCTTTACCTCTTTTTGTAGGAAGTCTCTGTCACTGGACTTGTGGACTTGTTTCCATAATTGGCAGTTCAGATCACCCAACGCCCCGGTAGTGTACTGTTCTCGTGATGTTTCACTGTTTCTTTTACACACTTGTCACTTATTTCCATTAACCATTACCCACAAGAGTAATTTAAAATAAATGTCACTTAATCAAGATATCAAGTTTTTTACTCCTTGTTGGTGTTAACAAGAAGCTAGGAAGTACATGTTTTTCAGAAATGAGTGGTTTTATGGACTTGCTACTGATTATAATTAAGAGTTTATTAATACTGCATCAAGTTAATAAGTAGGAAGGAGATTTTTATTACAAATCGATTAAAATAACGAAAAAAAGGAACAAGATTTTTGCTTAAAAGTAAAGCTGATGCTATAAATATAATTTAATAGTTTTAATATGTATGTGTAAACTAGTTGCTGGACAGTAATCATAAATTTAAATTATCTTATAAACTAACTCTTAAATACTGTAATTATTATTTTATTTACTGTTCATTACGTTTATTTAATATTTAGTTTGTCTTTGGTACATTAATGTTTAATAAATTTTGTATATAAGTTTGAGAACAATGACCCATTAATACTTAATGTTTTAATTATTTCATATAAAATATGATTTTACTTTATTAATATTTCAATACCTACCTATTAATATATTATTTCTTTATGATTATTCTTTAAAACTGAAATATTTATTGGAAAATTAATTCTAATAATAGATATTTAATGCTGTGTTAATAAAAGTATCATATATTTAATTTTGTATTATTATCAGGCTGCAATGAAAATCAATATTTAAAAAAACAAATAATGTTATATTTTTTCATATTTTTTTACTACATGAATAGTGTTCTTTATCAGCGAATAATCTAACAATAAAAAACTAATTTGGTCAAAAAAAAAACATAACCGAAGAAAAGTTTTCTAGGACAGAGTTGAAATTTCTCTGCTTATAAATAGTCGCCGCATAAAATCTTATGTGCAATATCAATTTTTATTTATTTAGCGGTTATTCTGTAAAAAGTATTCTTTATGAAAAAGATGGTATTATTTTTATGAAAGAATGGTCCTAAACTTTCATCCCAGGTGTGCAAATTTTTTTTCGGACAACAGAATTTAGCAGAAAAAATAAAATAAGAAAATGCAGGTGGACAAGTACATTTAAGCGTGGATGTATAATTATTACGCATGTTTTGCTTGTATATGTAGATCTTGCACATTATCAAAACGTTTAAAATGCGCATTTTTTAAGTCAAATTTAAATTTACATTATTTATAATAAATGACAGCAGTGATTAATTATTAGCTTGACCATTTATAAGTAGTAAGTCGTAGATTGAAATATGTACATATCTTAAATGTACAAAAAATATTACTGGATCATTATAGGTGCATTATTAAGATAGATGACAATTTCCATTAAGGAATTTTTTGGTGGAATACAGTGATTCGTGTTTTTTATATTGTCCGTTGCCTATACAGGGTAATTTAAAAAAAATACAAATAGCTATTTTCTTTATTACTAATGTTAGACCTATAGTTAAAATAACAAAATTGCGCACGCGAAGTTAAATGCCACTTTTTGGTGTGAAAAGATCTAGAATTCTATATCCGGTTTCGCCGGAAGGGAAAAGATGATTGGTTTTATTCAGTTATAGCGGTTTTACACGTAACAATAAATCGGTCAATTTATTGACCGATTAATCGATCGATTTATCGTAGAAATCTTGACAATTTACACACAACGATTTTCTATCAAGGCTACCAACTTAACAACTACTCATGTCTTTTATGAATGTTTTTGAGGTTGGAATTTTACTCCGTGGCGCTTCAATAGATTTATGGCTTCTGTCGTTTCGCTTAATAGTTTTGTTAGAGTTTGCAGTGTATTTATAATTAAAAATGAATAAAAGCGGATATACGTTCAATATAGAAGAGTTTAAGGTTTTAATAACTCTAATTATTAATTTATCTTCAACAGAAACTGACTCTCATAATAGTATCTTCCTTTTTAATAATGGTGATATTAATATGAACAGTTTATCAAAAGATGGTTTATCCATTCTTAAAAATAAGTTAAACTGGTCTTTGTTAACAAGGCCATAGGTAAATTTCCTTTGGTTTTATCAAACCATGGTCTCACCCACCATTTCCTACTTTTTTTTGTTTTTCACATAGAATAACCATCAACGCAAACGTTATCCTTTTTAGATTTCCGATTTTTCTTCTACGTGCTAAGCACTGATCTTGTCATTTTTTTTATATAAAAAACAAATTAAAACTTGTTGAGTTGGCACTAGAAAAGTAACCAAATATTCCTCAAAATATCGACGGAAAGTAGAACTTGTTCTATTTCATCAATTTATTGTTCAATTTATTTTCGTAAATAAATCGATCGATTTTCTTGTATTACACATACCAATAAATTGAAGGTCGCAGTTGATCAATAAATCGGTCGATGTATCGTTACGTGTAATATAGCCATAGTCTGTTGAATTTTACACTGAAATTAAAAAAAAATAATGAATCGGAATTAACATTAACAATCTATTTGGCTATTCGAATAATACTAAGTTTAAATTTTGTCGGCGGTGCAACTAGACACTGTACATTAGTGTATTTAATGGACTCATATCAACCAAAATGTTATCAAAAATTGTTTAAGAATGAAGCTCATTCTAGTACCAATAGGTGCTAGAATAACTATACCCATATCGGGTATTACCTAATTCTGTAATAAACAGTTTGTTAAATTGAATAAAGTGTAGTGACATTTATTTATTTAAACAATCCCCAGCAGAGATAAGTTAAGTGTTATTCACTTGACCAGACAAAAGTGCTAATATAGGAAACAATGCGATTGTATAGGTTGATGATAGGCTAATATTCATCTCACTTTTAATTACTGATCGGTTTGCGATGGTTCTGGTAGATTACACTGGAACAATTCCCCAGTGTATCCGGATTACCGCATTCCGGGTCTGAAGAAGAAAGTTCCTCTATTCACAGCACAGCACAGTCTCGCGGCACAGCTTATGCGATCATGTGAATTCGTAAGTGAAGCTCGAATGGCTCGAGATCCCATCCGAGATCCGCTGATCTGCACCGTAACAAGGCCGACCCAAGAACGTTGAACTCTACAGTCTAACGTGTCGATTATATGGAGGAGGAATTAGCAAATTCGCCGGCATTGTGAATAAAAACAGTCAAATGTAGCTGGAGTTTGATAGTGTTTATTTTCTTATGTTGTCATAAATATAAATAAAATAAATATTAATAGGGTTTATTACCCATTACTGAGTGTGCCAATCGTCTGCTCATGGGCACCTAAAATTGTTGTACAGAGTGCACCAAACTGTTCACTTTATGCTATTTAAAAATTATAAATAATTTTTAAGATTTATGGCTGTTGGATTTTTAAATATATGTTAAATAAAGAAAATATTGTTTAATATTATCGGTTACAAATAAGGTTACACATGTTTATGTTTGTTTATATCGGAAAAATATATAACTTTTATATGTAATATAGTTCACCTGTACATACATACATAACTTACATTTATTTACATAAATTCATAATGGCTGGTGTTCCTTAATTTAATCAATTAAACATTAATATATCTCTCCTCTTATCAATAAACTAGCTGTACCCGTTGCAAATATTTGTAACAGACAATATTATGAGGTAAAGGTATTAAATTATAAATTTTATATTGTACAGGGTGAGTTTGGGAAGACTTCCTCCCCCTTTAACTTTTTATTATAAGTAATAAAAAATGGCTCACATAAAAGATTTATTATTTTAAATATACTTTTTGATGGTAGATGTAGATATTTTTTACAAAGTCAGGTTTATAAGGTACGACTATTAACTTTTATTTTTTAAATAGCAACATATAATTATTTTACTAAAATATAAACCATCTTTTCTTCGTGTAAATTAGATAAATAAAATAAATAAATATATCATCACGGCATATTACCCATAGCTGGGTGTGCTAATCTGCTTTGTACGCAGATATCGGTAATGATGAAATATTTATACGGTGCGGGCGCTTACCAGGCGTCACCTCACGGGCACTCATTGCTGGCGTGGAGAGTGCACCACAGGGGTCAATTTTGTGCCATTAATATTCGAAGTAATTTTTGGCGTCGGTCGGGATCGAACCCGGGTCCCCCAGATTCGCGACCAAACACGCAGGCACACGGCCACGAGACCCTATAGATTAGATAATTAAGAAACATGGGAAGTAATTTT
The DNA here is from genome assembly GCA_951394225.1 of Harpalus rufipes. Taxonomy (NCBI): domain Eukaryota; kingdom Metazoa; phylum Arthropoda; class Insecta; order Coleoptera; family Carabidae; genus Harpalus; species Harpalus rufipes. Next base: position 42,507,130 of record OX596277.1, on the reverse strand, counting down.
TATTCAAATATTATAGGTGGCTATGTGAAAATCAACGAAATGGAACAATGTTAACAGTTTAAATTAATATCAACATAGTATACATTTGCTTGTAGTTATCTTCCAAACCTGACTATATAAAAAATATATCTACATCTGCCATCAAATAGAATATGTTTAAAAGAATAAAACTTTTATGTCAGCCATTTTTTTTGTTACTTATAATAAAAAAGTTTAAGGGGGGGCTCATTCTGTATACTCAATTTTTGTTTTCTTCTACACTGTTTTTTTTAAGCACCGCTGCTTTGTTGGACACATTCACGCATAGGGATAATTCTGGTTGATCATTTGACACAACACTGTTAATAACAAATTAATCATTTACGGCTGGTTTATTAATAATTTTATTGCTAATTATTTGATGAGGAATTTTGGATACAAATTTTATATCAAATTTCACCAATGTTCAATTTTCTAATTGGCAATTTTATTACCAAAATTGTTAATAAAATAAAATTTTGTGATCGTGTCAAATAGAAATATCGTAATTTATAATTAAATTTGCATTGGAATATAACTGAAGGGGGGGTCATGTATTTGCCATTTAAAAATAAGAAATTATTTTTATATTTGAAGTTTGACGTCGGTCGAAATCACAACCGGTCACCTAATGCACGCAACCACGCGATCCCATTATAAAATACTTTCATTTCTTCTAAATTCTTTATTTATTGATTTGTACAATCATAATTTTACTGTTACAGTTTGTCTGGCTATGGCATTTTCTAATGCTTCATATGTTGTAATAAATTATAAAACACTTTGGAAAATATATTTATTTAATTGTTACTAATTATGAGAAAATTTGGTTACAACTTTACAATAATAAAAAGTGAATTGTTTCTAAATACGGAAACAAATAGTATATTTGTTTAAAAGCAATCACATTTGACAAATCTCTTTCCCACATATGTCGGAAGTAGGAAGCGTGTATGTGCGATCTCTTGATAACATGAATTTCACATTTCACTAACCCTTTATTCGAATAAAACATTCAACATTCGCGCCTGTTGTATCACTTATCTCGTGTCATCTATCTTACTGTATATCCAAGGCCCACTGCAAGGATTTAGTACTAGCGCACTCATTTGTTTTTCTTTACGAATAGTTTAACTTCAAATAAAGGAAGTTCGCTGCTTGCGTTGCCATCATTGTTTGTGTAGTGACAGTTTTATTTATTTTTAAATCATGATAATTTGTATTTACTTCAAGTTAAGTGTACTGTTAAATGTCGAAGTGTATATACTTTGTAATGGTATATAATTTAAATCTTAATGCTTCAGTTATTTTAATGCTTATTAAATTTGCGTTATTAAATTGATTTGGAATATAGAAAATTAGTTTATAATTGTGATAATTAGAAATTTACATAAGATAGTAAAAATAGTTAAAATTACTTTCAATTTACCAAAGGTTTTATTACAGAATAAAATGTTAAATTACTCTGTTTATTGAGAAAATAATTTATTTCTATAAGAAAACATAATATACCTATTTATTTCTATATAGATTAAAATAAAATTTCCGTTATTTTATTTTCCGGAAACTAAAATAAATGTTTATTTTACAATTTCATTACATCACGTAAAAATAAAAAAAAATAAAAACATGTTATAGGTAAAACTACTTGTACGTTTTATGTAAAAAGTAGTTCACTTTATTTTATTACAGAATTAGATGTGGTCGAAGTTTTATTAAGTTCATAAAATAACTATAAAATTTATAGTGAATTCACATTAAATTTTAGGAGCTCTAATTCATGTACCTTTTCATAGTTACTGCCAAAATTTACTACTTTACATTTATACATAATATAACTAATATTGACAAACCATTGCAATTTTGGGAATTTATGCATTTACGAGTAAGATGGTTTGATAGATCAATGAACTTTTGAGTGTTTTAACCGAGATTACATTATGTTTTTATACAGGGTGTTCATTTAAAATGGGCCACCATTGCTATCTCGAGAACTCTAAGAGCTACAAAGACGGTTAAATGGGCAATCAATTCTATTTCACAAGACAAATTTAAAGAATTTTTTTTTCTATAAGAATGAAAATGAATTACGAAATGCCACAGTAAAAATTCTAAATCAAATTAGGCTAAGAATCCCGAGTAAAATTATAGAGGAAACAGAACGATGGGCGCAGAAGTGTGTGGAACGAAATGGCGGGTTCATAGAAAATTTATTGTAAAGTTTTCGTAAATTATTTTTGTATTCTTAACTTTAATCAAATACACCTGTTGCAATATTTGTTTATGAAAAAGTTATTTTCTTCCATAGCAGCCTTCGATTTACTTATCTCAATACTACTTTATTATAAATACCAAACCAGAATCTCGTATTATTTCATGTAACTAAGTTATAAGCAAAAAAAGAAAACTGCTAAATTTATATTTTGACCTAGATCTAAGTAACCTATGCATTTAATTGGAAAAACCAAAACACGGTCAAACTTGAAGCTTGAAAATTTCAGTTGACGAAAATCAGAATAGTAATCCTAGTGGTAAGATCGTACAGGTAATTCATTTACACATCATACATTCGTTTAAATATTCGGTTTTACAAATTTCTTACAAAAAATCACAAAAAAAACTCACAAAATCAATAGAATTCTGCTTAGGAATCTGTAAGATCTTACCCTATTGTACATATAAATATCTACCAAAGCGTCGGTTTTGTAACAACAAAAAAAAATGTAAGACATATTTCGAGTAGTTGTTAGCATCTAATAACATTTATCCATATTTATAACCACTATAGTTGTTGTCAAATTATTGTCAATTCAGTGATCACTTGTTGAAAATGCTAGGCATGGGACTGAGTGCGGAGAAGGGAAAAATTTAAGCATCAGTCCATATTTATTTGAGGCGAGTATAGTAGGTAATTTTGCTAAAATGCAAGATATTACTATTAATGGTTACCCGCAATATTTTGTAATTTCGTACACTTTTGTAGAAAAAAATGTTGTACACTGGCTTACAAAAAAATCGCGTACACTTATTTTTTGCTGTATTAAATCGATCTTGATTTTTAAATTATCAATGTTACTATTGTCAATTAAGATGTCAAAATTAACATAAATTCAAATATATATATATATTGAAATTTATACTAATAAATTATTTTGTAGCTAGTTGGCATCTCAAAATTTTCGTTACCTTAGTTACCATAGTTATAGTTATAAAAAAAAATGTGATGTTACTGTCAGTTTTAAATTTGTTCACAATAAATTACTGTTTTCTCGGAAGTTATTTTTTCTTCAGTGTATTTCCACTGCTGCTCCTAACATTTTCAATAGGTTATGGGCCCAGAAGCAACGTTTTCACACTGTAAGAAAATCTTCTGAAGGATTGTGAATAAATTTGTCTTTGTAGGTATACGCAAAAATCGCTGACGCGATAGATTACCGAAATTTAAAGAAATTCGATGGAACAGATTTTCAAATGTGGAAATTTCAGATGAATACAGTTTTTGTAGCTAATGATCTCCTGGAATATGTCAACGATACTATAAATAAACCAGATTCGAATGAAAAAACGAAAATGGCATCATGGAAGAAATGTAACGCAAAAGCGATGTACATTATTTCTTCTTCTGTAGAATATTCTCAATTAGAATATCTTATCACTTGTGAGACTGCAGCTGAAATGTGGTCAAAATTACGTTCCCTGTATGAACAGCAAAGTGAGTCCAATAAATTGTTATTGATGAGTAGGTTTCATGATTACAAAATGTCTGCTAATGATTCTATTGCTCAACATGTAGCTAAAATTGAAAATATGGCTAGACAGTTAAAAGATCTTGGAGAAAATATTTCAGACTTAACTTTAATGGCAAAAATTTTAGGCAGCCTACCTGCAAAGTTTAATAATTTTATAACTGCTTGGGATAGTGTTGAGCCTAATAATCAAACAACCAAAAATTTAATACAGCGCTTAATTAAAGAAGAAAGTCGTATGTCAGTGTCAGACATCATGACAAGTGCATTATCTGTCATGAATAAAAATGATAAAAATAAACAAAAATACTCAAATCATTCGCAGCCTAAGAGAGACGTTGAATGTTTTTATTGTCACAAAAAGGGTCATATAGCCAGAAACTGTCGAAAGAGGAAACAAAATCAAAACTTTCATAAAGATCAAAACTCAAATTTTGCAAATATGAGTGCATTTACTGCTTCGACACTTTCTGATCCTTATATGGATGTTTGGCTGACTGATAGTGGAGCTTCCCAGCATATGAGTTTTAGGAGAGAATGGTTTTATGAATTTGTCCCGTGTGCTGGTGAATTTGTGAAACTAGGTGACAATGCACTTTGTGAAATTAAAGGACATGGAAAGATTTTAATTGAAAGAAAGGTGAAAGATAAATGGATCTTAGGAAAACTTGAAGATGTTTTGTATATCCCCATTTTAAAGAAGAATCTTTTTTCAGTGGGAGCCTGCACCAATAAGAAATATAACATATGTTTCCAGGATAATTGTGTAAATATTTTTGCAGGAAATACATTGATGGCAACAGGAATAAAACAAGAAAATTTATTATATAGAATGTTGTTTAATGTTGTGATTCAGAAACAAATATGTCTAGCAGGCAAAGAAATCCTTAAAGTTTGGCACAATCGCTTAGGTCATATAAATTGTAAAAATATAATCGATATGGCAAATCATGGTTTAGTAGAAGGATTACCTATTATAGAAAATAGCGATTTCTTTTGTGAAGCTTGCCAGTTTGGTAAACAGCATCGTCCCAGTTTTATAAGAAATCAAGAAAGAAGAAGTTTTAAACCAGGTGAGTTCATTCACACTGACTTATGTGGTCCAATGTCTGAGTCAATGGGTGGCGCAAAATATTATTTACTTTTCAAGGATGACAGTTCCAGTTATTGTCATGTATATTTTATTAAACATAAATCTGACACTTTTGACAAATTTATAGAATTTGACAGGTATATTTTCAATAAATTTGGCCAGCATATTAAAGTTGTCAGAATGGACAACGGTACCGAATATTGTAATAGAAACATAAAAGACTATCTTGTAAAACATGGAATTAGATCTGAAATTACAGCACCCTATTCCCCGGAGCAAAATGGTCGTTCTGAAAGGGAAAATAGGACAATAATGGAAAAAGTACGTTCTATGCTTTATACAAGAAAATTACCTAAATATCTTTGGGCTGAAGCTGTGAACACTGCCATATATATCCTAAATCGAACACCATGCTCTCAGACGAAACACACAACACCTTATGAAATCTGGACAGGAAGAAAACCAAATCTGTCTCATATTAGAGTTTTTGGATCCACTGCTTACCTGCATGTACCTAATAATCAGCGAAAGAAATTAGATGCGAAATCGAAAAAATTAATTCTCGTCGGTTATGAAGGTGAGTCTAATAATTACAGACTGTGCAATTTGCAGACGAGGCGAGTTGTTGCGTCAAGCAGCGTTGTCTTCAATGAAAATAACATCGAAGTACCATCAACGAACGAGAAGTACGACGACAGAATTTATTTCACTACTAACAGTGAAATAACAGAAGAAACTATTACTGAAGAAGAAGTTCAAACTCATCGCGAAGAAGCGGAGTATCAGCAAGAAAAAGTCATCGCTCCGAGTTTACGAGATCGCTCCAAAACAAAGAAACCTGAACGATATGAAGCAAATTTAGTTTCCTACGACGAACCTGCATCGTATGAAGAAGCTATATCAGGAAACAATGCAAGTCAGTGGAAGAAAGCAATTCAAGAAGAGCTTGATGCCCACAAGAAAAATGAAACGTGGTCCATTGCACCATTACCTCCAGATAGAAAACCTGTTGGGTACAAGTGGGTCTTCAGAGTAAAAAATTCTACATCAGAAGACATTCCACCAAGATTCAAAGCACGTTTATGTGCAAAAGGGTTTTCGCAAACACGAGGTGTGGACTACAACGACATCTTCGCTCCAGTCGTCCGCTACGATTCTGTGAGAATTCTTCTTGCGCTTGCTGCTGAGCGTAATCTGAAGATTCGTCAGTTCGACGTGAAAACTGCGTTCCTGTACGGCGTTTTGAAAGAAGACATCTACATGACTATACCAGAAGGTGTAGAGGTAAAAGACCATAATAAAGTGTGTAAACTTAACAAATCTTTGTACGGTCTAAAACAGTCTCCGCGAGTTTGGAACAAAAGTTTTGATGACTTTCTTAAAAAGTTCAATTTTAAACAAAGTTTTGCTGATAAGTGTGTGTATGTCGGTAAATTTGAATTTGGACAAGTGTATTTAGGATTGTATGTTGATGACGGTTTAATTTTTAGTGAATCAAATGAAGCTCTCGATATAATAATAACATCATTGCAAGAATCTTTTGAAATCACACTGAGCAATGCTTCTTGCTTTGTCGGATTGCAAATAGAGAGAATAAATGATAATAATATTTTTATTCACCAGTCTAATTATGTTGAACGCATTCTAAAACGTTTTAATATGTGTGATGTTAAAACTAATTCTGTTCCAGCTGATCCCAATGTAGACTTGAGCACTGATGTCAACAATGAATACAATAATTGTGAATTACCATATAGAGAAGCCGTTGGAAGTCTTATGTTCTTAGCAACAGTTAGCAGACCTGATATTGCTTTTTCAGTGGGAGTAGCTAGTCGTTATTTAGCAAACTTTAATAATCGTCACTGGGAATATATAAAGCGAATTTTTAAATATTTAGCAGGAACAAAAGACTTCGGTATTCGTTATATTGGTAATGGGAGTACTCTTATCGGTTATTCTGATTCAGACTATGCAGGTGATGTGAATACAAGAAGATCTACTTCAGGTTACATTTTTAAATTAGCAAATGGTCCGGTTAGTTGGGCATCACAACGACAGCGCATGGTCAGTCTCAGTACAACTGAATCAGAATATGTGGCAGCTAGTATGTCATCAAAAGAAGTAATTTGGTTACGACAACTTTTAATTGATTTAGGCTTAGAATGTAAAGAACCTACTAAAATTCATGTCGACAACCAAAGTGCTATTCGGTTAATAAAAAATCCGGAGTATCATAAGCGCAGTAAACATATTGATGTACGATACCATTTCATACGAGAAAGATATGAAAACTTAGAAATTGATATTGTTTATGTTTCATCAGAAAATCAACTTGCTGACATACTAACTAAAGCATTGTCCCGTGATCGATTTAATGTATTATGTAACAATATAGGTTTAAGAAGTATAAATAATGTTTGAAACGAAAATTTTGAATCTAAAAGCAAAATAATTTTTATTAAGTGGGAGTATTGAAATTTATACTAATAAATTATTTTGTAGCTAGTTGGCATCTCAAAATTTTCGTTACCTTAGTTACCATAGTTATAGTTATAAAAAAAAATGTGATGTTACTGTCAGTTTTAAATTTGTTCACAATAAATTACTGTTTTCTCGGAAGTTATTTTTTTCTTCAGTGTATTTCCACTGCTGCTTCTAACATTTTCAATAATATATTTGTTCGTCTTTAATTTTACTGGAATATATTTTTAATTTAAAAGTAGGTAAATTAAACACAATAGTTGATGACAGTGACAACATTGTCAGTTTTCACATTATTTACATAGCTAAAAAATGGTAAAAACTCGGTTACTTGATTTTAAAGGTGTACGCTATTTTTTTGTAAGCCAGTGTACGGTATCACTTAAAAAACACTTGTTACATACATTTACGAGTTACAAGTATTAGTCTACTGAAGAAAGGTATCTGCGTATATCTAGTTTACAGTACAAATATTTGCAAGACCTCATATGTTTATCTTCTTTCGTGACTATTTCAATTATAACTCCAAATGAATACGTGTATGTACATATAAATAAATAAATCTACAAAAGTACCGTTCTGTATTAATATATAACACTCCTCCAAATTTTTCTCTTCACGGGATCTTCACACGATGAAGAAACTCGCATAGATATACACACGAACTAGGTATGCCACAGAGTGAGATCACATTATTAGACACTTGTCTAGCTAGAGAGAGATAGCTTATGTGCTGATATGAATATTTAATGCCATCGCATTGTAGGCAGCGAGAGTGTGTGGTGTTATTACAAGCCGAAATGTGTTTGACGTTTAACGTGAGGTGCGTTTTCCGGTACAAGTTAGGATCGAAATGAAAGTTGCATGTAATTAAATACTAATTAATAATAGGAAGAATGGATGTTACTTTCGATAAAAATTCGGACAAGCGATTAGAATTTTAAAAGGGAAATTAACGCTGATATAAATGAATATTTAAGCTTATATTCGATATTTATTTCTTGAAGATGCTCTCATTAATTAAAACTATAATAATTACTTTACAATATTATTTTCTACTATTTACATATTATATAATTAGTTTATAGCCATCACATAAAGCAGATGTAAAAATAATTTAAATAGTTGTGCGAGGTCACAGTTGAAATAGGCGCTTGTTGCGATGGGGTCACCGAGATCGTGTTACATTGGAAGAGATTGTGTTGTTGAGGTGGTAGAAAGTATCGTCGAAGATGGTGTAGTAGTTTTATTTACCACTGTGTTTCAACTGTTTTGATGACTATAGTGATCAAGAGATCCCTAAAGGTGAGTACAGACGACCGGCCAACAATCACCGGCATACAAGTTGATATTAGTGTTGTCAACACATCTCTCAACATAGCAATAAGTTCCTGAAAACTCTTCAACATCGTGAGGCATGATATAAAAGACATTTCTTGCTTGTTGCTTGTATCCGAGTTATCCATTTCAAATGAAAAACATCGTTCAGTGTGGACGGTGTTGTCAACAAGCTGCGTTGAACCAAAGTTGTGAGGTTTCATTTTAGGGGTTATATTTATATAGTTTGTATTCCTTTTGGGGATTTTATGAGCTACCAAACAAAGAAGTTATTAGAAGTCAGATTTTGTTAATTTAACGAAATTGCTAAATGAGCTATACAAGTTTTCAAAAGTAATTTAGACATTAAATTGTCGCCATAGCTTGTCCCATTTTGCTCCTACTGTACCGCATTTTCTTTTTTGTTTTTGGGCATGGGCAGCTAGGTATATTATGATGTAAGCAGTACTGGCACCATCAGCAGCATTCGGATTCATCTTTATTACAAAACTATGAATTTAGTTTAGACGCACAACTGTTTTTGGTTTTGACGAGTAACACTGTTGATTATATGTATCCAGAAACAAGTTGCCGTGCCCAACAGAGATATTGCCAACATCCGTCAACTTGTAGCCAACATTTTGTTGACCGTTCTGTACTTACTTTATTGTGTGGTCGCCTACTTGTGCTAATTCATTTAGCATTACCCAGGGTGCAAAGTAATACAATATTAGAAAATATTTCGTGTACGGTTTGTTTTTTCTTTCATGCCATTAGTCCTTTATTTCTGACAGAGGCTACTGTTTCATTCAAATGTAAGACGCGACTGAAAAATACTTAAACCGACACTTCACTGCACCTTACGTTGAGGTTCGACATATCTGTCACGAAACAACAACACTTATAGCCTGATTAGGGATATAATGCTTTGACTTTCAGGTACACTTCATAGCAGGTCATTACCACAGGATTATCGCCAATTTAAGCAAGTACAGTGTTTATTACACAAAACATTGTAAATATACAACAAAAATAAAACTCATAAGAATCAAAATATGAATGTTGTCACAAATAACATAAACGTAAAAAAAAGTAGAAATACAAGTTTAATTACTGACCGACACTATCAAACAACGCCTGCGTAAGCCGATGTTTGGCTATTTATTTGTATATTCCATCATACGGTACAGCATGCCACACCCAGTTTTTAATTATATATAAACTTTAATTCGAAGATAAATAAAATCCTGTAAAAAACCGCAGTTTATGAAGTCAAGTCAGTGCAGTATGACCCTAAATCCCTATAGGTAACAACACCGTCATCAAATTACGCCCACGCTTTTATTTACGGGGTAAAAAGATTGACAATTTTTTTTATTATACAATTATAATAAAAACAATTTAATAACGGCAATATTTTGGCAGGATTTGGAATTTGATCCAAAAAATTGTTATGTTTATAATAAAAACACATAAGAGCATATTTAAGAATTACATATTTGTAGTATTAGTGTTCTCATAAATATAAATAAATTTAGTGAATTATATTTAGAATGAGAATCTAGTACAATGTGTAAAATTTAACGTGTGGTAATAAATTCATGTGAAACATTGCAAATTTGCTGCCTTTTATTTGCGTTCATAATTTATTCGATCATATAAATATTTTATTATTATAGTTGTACTTCTCTGGAATGTGTGAAAAAGAAAATAAAACTTTCTGTAACATCGGCAAATTATTCGTATAATCGATGTAGTATTTTAGTAGGTCACAATGTACCTATTTGGCAAACAATTCTCTTATCTGAAGAATTTATAATATAGTAAAGTAAGGATTTCCGAGTGTTTTACGTAATTGGTAATTTAATTTTCAGGATCGCTTATCTGCTATTTGAGCAAATAGCAATTAGTATATGCGCCTTTGAACTGAAACTCCGCAAACAATTCGTTTGTAGAGTAAATACGCTCTGGTCTAAATATAAAATATGACAAAACCTACAGTTAAATGTTTAGCGTTTCGCTTCATAAAAATTTGCTAATTTTATGACGGGTTAAGCATTGCAAAAACCATGGTTTCCAATAGCTATATTTCTTATATTTATGTCTACGAAGAGTTAAAATAATTGTGAATTAGATCATGCTTGAAAATGTTTCAAAATTATGACTACACTTGTTCAAATCTTATCAGACCTAGCACAGTAATTGTTGTTTATAGAAACAAGAAACATAGAAATTTCTAATATTACTTAAAATATAGATATTTCCAGTTTTCGTACAAAATACACCCGTATTTACTGATACTATGCACCATTTTTTTTGTTTAATTCCATAGCCCAGTACTATTTCTGAAATTTTCATATTTTATTTTTGTAGTTACTAAACATGTGAAACGAAATTTGTGGAGTGATTTATATGCAGAATTTTATGCTCTACCTACAACTTATTTGAAGTTATTTATCTAAAATAATTTAAGAAGCGATATACACACGGGGAAACTATTTTCCCATGTGAGAAACAGTTTTTTGTAAATGAAAAGTATCCGGCAGAAATTTAAGCCATGATATTGGACATGATAATAGTACATTATCTCCTCTACGTTATTTATTATTAATTACTTTATTATTATTGTACATATTAGAAAATATATAAATATATAATTGTTTCAATATTTAATGATTAATGATCAAGGTTTTTAAATGTTTTCCGTGGCACAATGGTTAACGTAACTGCCTTTGGAATGTTAAATTTTATTGATTTGGGTTCGATTTTTCAGCAGGGCTTTTTTTAAATTTTTTTGCCAAAAATATTAAACTTTTAAAAAATCTATCTTTTATTTCCTATTACAAGCATTTAGAAATAATATTACTTTTGCAATAAATAAAGAGAAAATAATGCATTATACTTTCCTTTCTTTTTAATAAAAAATAACTGAGATAGATAGGTACCTATAATGAACATGTGCATGTATTGCATTTTTACTGTATTTATAAAAAATCTGATGTGGCCAGCACAATACCTTCCGTCAATCCTGTGTATTATGTACAAATTCCATACATAAATTTTCTTGCAAAAGATTATAAATTTTTGGTATTATGTGATTCCCTTTCTCGGCAACTGAATGCCATACTCCTGATAACAAACAAACCACATGAAATAAGAAAATTATGAAATTTTGGTTGAAAAATTATAACATTTTTCAGTTATGGACATAATTAATTGCTGTCATTTTGACACGGGTCAGTCATGTTACTGCACGCGCCCCATACATAAATTTTCTTGCAAAAGATCCTATATTTCCAGTAAAGTTATTTCATAAACAAACTATGCAAATTGCACTTGACACTGACATCTTATTCTTCTTCTTTAGTTTTAGAAACTTCTAACACTAGAGTTACTTCCCTTATTCTTTTATTGATTTACATTTTATTGATACTGACATCTGTCAATTTGAATTACCTGAATATATTAGCAGTTTCCATGGTTAAGTTAGCATAGCTGGCTGAATTATGAAATTTATATAAAATTTATTATCGTTATTCTTCTTTAACTCTATATCTGTTGAATATGAAATATAAAATGCAATCAAATCGCATAGACAATAATATATTCTTTAAGTTATAATAACATTTAACTGATTTTTTCAAGAAAAACTGTTAAAATCTTCAAATGAGGGTACTTCCGGTTGACCAATTATAACCAAAATCTAATCAAGTCTGCATATGGTTGTAAGAAAGAGGAATACGCAAGAATTGTAATTTTTGGAATTCTAGTATTGGAGATATCGTGCACGAAAGGCTGTCCACACACACACACATACACACACACGCACACACACACACGCACACACACACACGAACACACACACACGAACACACACACACACGCATACACACACACACACACGCATACACACACACACACGCATACACACACACACACACACACACACACACACACACACACACACACACACACACACACACACATACAGACATCATCGTAAAAATAGTAAAATCGTATTGTAAAGACCCTAAAACGTGCTTATTCAATGAAAACTCACCACCGATTTTTTTGACCAAAGACAATACCTTCCTTACCTATAGGTGACGGACGGTAAAAACAAAGATATTTTTCATTAACATCAAAGAAAATATAATGCATTTTTATTATATCACTCTTTTGATTGTCCAATATCATGGCTTAATTTTCTGCCGGACACTTTTTATTTACAAAAAACTGTTTTCCCATGTTAAACGCCTATGTCAAGAATTGCTTGGGACACCCGGTTTCTTGCACAGATATTTGATTACAATTCCATTAAAAAATATTTTCTATATATATAGTAAATTATATTATAAAGTAAAATATATATAAAAAATTAACAAAATGAGATTTAAAACGTATGACAGCAAAAACACGGAACAAAAATAAAAAAGATTATGTTAAGTATAGGCCACAGTACATATAAAGAAATAAACATATCATCACACGATATCAACAGCTTTGGATATGAATACAGTGTATTCAGTATACTATATTTAAATCCTGTTGACATAATACCAGTATTTATACCACGATCCTCTAAACGTTTGAGCTCTTAAGTTGTTGAATTGTTCGCCTTTGTTTGGTCTTCATGTGAGGTAATCCCCATATCGGGATGAGCTTATGTGAATTAGCATACAAGGCAAGGGTCTTCATCTTCAAAGCGCCACTCTAATTGCACGAACTCAAGGTGTATAATTTATTAGGTACGTCTTAGAAATTCGTTTGTCTCTTGGGAGATGTTTTTGTTGTTTTTAGGCGACGTTGTGGTTCAGACGTCAAGACAAATTGGTCCTAAAGAAAACAGAAGTATTTTTTTTGTGGTCTAAGAGTCTAAATGGTTACATTGAACTTACAGTTTAGATTATAATGTAGATCAGATTGCTAGCTTTTCACCTGGTCAGGAAATAATAGCTAAATTATAATACAGAATCTGAAAAGTACCGGTAAAATTCCGATTGGATATTGTATTTATGTAGAACATAAATATTTGTAATTAAAAAATGAAAATAAATACATAACGAGACAATTGAAATCTAAATATGGGAAGTTTTACAATTACCAGCGTACATACGTTACTTTAATTAAAAATAAGAATAATTCTCGGAATAAATTATTGATATAAATTGATAATTAATACAATTAACTTTGAAGTGTGAACAAGAATAATTGTTTATAAATGATCTTATTATTTTTATTGCAATTATTTATAAATTTCTTATTATGCACTCTCCTACAAAAAAAGTGTTGCATTTTTTTCCTTTAGATTAATATATTCTGTTACATATATGTACAATAATACTTTTACTTTCAATCGTAATTATTTGAATAAATGATTTTAGCAAAGCAATTTTTAAATAATTTCTTCACAATAAAGTTAATATTTTGTGGTAATACCATAACGTCATTATGATTTAACAGAACTAAAAACAAAAGTGGAAAGGTGTCCTTAACGACCGTTAAGATTTATATCGAACGCATCACAATATCATGAAAGCTGTTGCCATGGAAAATTTGTAAACAACAAAAAAATTGTCAATATGAGAAGAAAAAGAATTTTCAGAAGATATTCCTAAATGTCTAAATTTTGTCATGAAAAATCTTGAACGCCACACGGTCGATATGCAAATAACAGTTTGCTGATTATAAACCTCGGTTATTGCCCCGGTTTACAAACTTCAGCCCCGTCCGTTATTTGCTTTATATCGGCCTAATGACGTTAATAATCAATATGCGCATGCACATATTGTAAAAACATTATTGAAAAGAGATTTTTTTGATTTCCAACGATGTGCAACTTTTATAATTTTAAGTAATGTGATATACCTATGGCGTCCATATAAAAATTAAAATTTTGGCATCACAACTCAAAACCCAACAGTGATAATTTTTTTTAAACATTTCCATTCGTAAGAACGTACACTTGGAATTTTTTCGCAAAAATAAAAAAAAAGCTATATTTACTTTGTCACCTATATCTAGTGATCTATACATTTTTTTTCTCAAATAAAAATGCACTATCTTCTAGACATCTAGACGTATGCGCGGTTGCAGAAACGTTCATCACGCTTTAATTAAATAACGGATCATCAAAACGAACAAATGCAACACGATTTTTGATAGCAATGATTTAAATATCATAGAACAAGGAAACCGATTCGAATTTGTTCATTATGATGGCCGTTGATTAAACAAAGCGCTGATGAACGTTTCTGCAATCGGGCATTAGTCTAATTAACGAAATTCGTATTTATTTTAGTTTCGTGGGATATCTGTATTTATTTATTTACTTTTTTATTAAGAATTTACTTTGAATGTACTTAATAATCGCCAGCCAGCGCTAGACTAGCAAAATAATTGAACGGTTCGCTGAAATAGCGCTGGAAGAAATAGCTAGCGAGAAAGTTTTCGCTGAAACATCTAGTAAATTAGTGGCCAATTGCATGCGTCAAGTTTGGTTGCAAGGAACGTTTAGTTATGCACAATTGTTTAACAATCTAATAAATTTACTATCTAGTTAATAACATTTACTTTTGGTGCATCTTCTAACAGTCCAAGTAATAATTTCCATTACAAAATGAAGTCTGCCAGCGTTTAATACTATACATATGGAACTGTCAGGTATTTTCTTACTGTAAACAGCGCCTGTGCGTGTTCCTAATTTTTGTCAGTAGGTTGCTAAACTTCCAAAGACATTTTATTTCATATGATCTGCTGCTGTACTAGTCTGATTTCAAATACTTGTATGTATAAAAAATTGCAAATAAAAGAAAACGCTTTGCATAGTTTCACATATGAATCCTTTGTATTATGCTACTTTAGTTACGCACAAAAGTAATAAAAAAAGATATACACTTTTTTAATTTGATTCGGACGCAACGAAGAATCATAGTCTAAACTCGAAGAATGTGAAATGAACAATACTTAAAGAGTGTGCAACTTATAAAAACTTGTTATACCTAATTGTAGTCCGTGATTATTATAAAAAGAGCTTATATTGAGAAAAACAATTTTGGCTGTGTATAATTGAAGCGGCGATAAGAAGGATTGTGTACGGGCAGTAGCCCGTGGCAGTTGGTCAGTTGATGAGCTAGTGTGATACGGTGACGGCGTGCAGTGTCGCGGTTTGGGCAGTCGGCCGGTGTCTCCGCGAGTTTTTATCCGAGTTTTTACTCCGGCCGCCGTGGGAACGGCCTTGCAACACACCTACACAACATGCTCACTGTCGCCCCACGCACTCAACTGCTCCACAGTGGCGCCAACAATGTTTGCACCAACAACAAGAACAATTTCAGAATTTGTACACTAAATATGACATATTCATCCAGATTTAAACTCAAATTTATTAAATTTGGTTGGCTAATAAAATTAAAAGGTATACAGGAAATGAGGAACTATGTTATGTTGAAAGGTCTAGAGAGCGCTTTTAGTTCATTTGGAGATTTGAAACTATCTGTATTAATGCCGCCAGATTTTAGCGATTTAATTTTTTAGATTGACATTTTACGTATTAAATCTTCAGTTGTGTCGGTGGCACTAGAATTAAACAAAGAAAGGATGTTCCGGGGTAGCATGGAGATCTCGAGAATTATAAAAAATATGAAGTCTTTAGCGATGTATTATTTATCGGAAAAAATATGAAGAACCAGGGGGAATAAAGATGAATGTCACAAAATATGTATTTGCCAGTACGCGAATTTTATAGTTTGAAACCCCAAATCATCTTTTTGGAATGACAAAGTGAATGCAATCTTAAGCCAAAACTCAGATTGGTCATTTTTTAACATTATTATATCCATAGATGGGTCCAGTTTCAACTTTTGTGGCAGCTAATATAATTTTACAAGTCTGATTACCGAATCTACCAGGTAAAAATTATGAAGGTCCATGAATTCACTTTTTGAAATTCAACGTTATGCTAGTTTTAGTAGGAAAAGTAATTTTGCTACAAAAACCCATTTTTTTATTCATATTTAAGACTATTAGAGTAAACACACAAGTGATATTTTTTTACCTTCCGTCACCATTAGGTAAGGAAGGTATTGTCTTTGGTCAAAAATTTCAATGATGAGTTTTTAGTGAATATGTTTTAGGGTCCCTATAATACGATTTTACCATTTTTACGATGATTTCTGTATGTATGTGTGTCTGTGTATCTGTGTGTCTGTGTGTGTGTGTGTGTGTGTGTGTGTGTGTGTCTGTGTGTGTCTGTGTGTGTGACAAAAGTTCCGGATCCCATAACTTCAATACCACGATTCCAAAAATTATAATTTTTTCGTATTCCTCAAGTTTACATCCAGAAGAACAAGTGATTAGATTTTGGTTATAATTGGTGAACCGGAAGTAGCCTCATTTGAAGATTTAACAGTTATATTTGATTTATTGACATTTAACGTTATTATAACTTAAAGAATATATTATTCTCTATACGATTTGATTACATTTCATACTTCATATTCAATAGATACAGAGTTAAAGAATTTTAAAGAAATTAAATTTTATAATTCAGCCAGCTATGCTAAACATGGAAACTATTAATATATTCATATAATTCAAATTGACAGATATCAGTATCAATAAAAAGTAAATTAATGTGGCAGAGATGAGAATGTTGAAGTAGATGTTGGGGAAACACGGAAAGATACGGTAAGAAAATAACTCTAGTGTTACAAGTTTCTAGAAAGATACAAGAAAGACGATTACATTGGTTTGAACATGTCATGAGGAGAAATGAAGAATTATATTTGAACAAGAATGAGTTGTTTATTAATAGGAGGTTGAAGAAACAGAGGAAGACCAAAGATAAGATGGAAGGACTGTATTGCGGAAGACTTGAGAGAAAATGAACTGAATAAGAACGACACGTAAAAATAGGGACCCCTAACGAATGGGAAAAGCTAAAGAGGAAGAAGATGTCAGTGTCAAGTGCAATTTAAATAGTTTGTTTATGAAATAATTTTACTGGAAATTGAGAATCTTTTGCAAGAAAAATTATGTATGGAATTTATACATTATACACAGGATTGACGGAAGGTATTGTGCTGGCCACAACAGATTTTTTAAATTAGATATGGAGTAATGATGCAAGGTAAGCATGAGCTTTTCGAAAGTTCTTGAATTCGCATATAGTGTTTTTGGATTGGTACTGAAACAGTGATATAATATTTCAAATTTTTACAGGAACAATCTTCACCAGTTTCTTGACCTTGCAGTTTGAGCTTTTTCGCTGCATCAGTCACTCGTCGTTTGCTGGTTTTAGTAATGCTTTTTAATAAGTAGATTATAATGTAACTCTGTTGTTAATTTTTAGCAACTGTTTAAAATTTTATCCAATAGATATTGATTTGACAATTAAAAATCCAATTTTTTGTTATATATCAAGATAGTTAGGTTAAATTTTTAACCAGTTGCTAAAAAATACTACTGAGTTACAGAATAGACCCAATTATTATCAGATATCCACACATACCGTTCTTAACAAATCTCGTATTGAATAGAATTGACCTAACCAAGTTATTGCTTGCGCATATCGCATATGTTTTTGTCAGTTATGTTGGTAGCGCTTCCCGCTAACAATTGAAGTATCACATTTTAACAGTTTGTGTATTTTGTGTTGTGATTTTTTTTCTGATTATACACATTAATAAATTGTATCAAACAGTGCGCTTATAGATTTTCTTAACGACTTGTTTTCAGTGCTTTTATAGACTTATAAGGACACCGAAATAGAAAAACGTTTTTTAAAATTTTAATCGCAAATGCTGTGAATGTAATTCTCATATATTAAACTTGTTATTTTTTTATTAAAAACGTAGAGCGCACAGACTATTGAATTAACAAAACGTGTAATTTATTTTGAAGTTGTTCGTAGCTTTTCTTAATGTC